>JAJHZJ010000288.1:1279487-1802326 GCA_023548195.1 Bettongia penicillata ogilbyi | reverse complement strand
GAGGTGATCTTTTTACCCCCTGATCCATGATCTCCCAAGCCTAACCCGCAATGGTTCTGGTACTCCCAAACCATTTTTTATCTTCTGAGTTAACCTATTAGGTTAAAGTGAATAAAGTCTGACTTCTAGTCAGGAGGTGGGGTTATATGTTTTTAACTATGACCATTCCTTTTTCCCTAAACATTTCCATTCCACACCCTGCCAACTTCTGATTCTTGTGGTAGCTTTGTATTTGTTTGCTTAGGTGTATGTATAAATGAAATATTGTGGAGATGACTCCTCCTCCCCACAAGCTGGCTTCCTTCCTAGCCTTTGGGGCTCCTTAAGTGGAAGCAACATCAGTAAAAAGGAAGGAAGGAAGGAAGGAAGGAAGGAAGGAAGGAAGGAAGGAAGGAAGGAAGAAGGAAGGAGAAAGAAAGAAAGGAAGAAAGAAAGAAAAGAAAGAAAGAAAGAAAGAAGAAAGAAAAGAAAGAAAGAAAGAAAGAAAGAAAGAAAGAAGAAGAAAGAAAGAAAGAAAGAAAGAAAGAAGAAAGAAAGAAAAAGAAAAGGAAGGACTACTTTCTTTAAAAAAAAGAGCATCTTTCATAACCTTTGAGAAAGCAGTTTTGCAAAGAAATGAGAAATTAATGGGAGGTGAGATGAAGGCAAGAAATGTAGATAGACGTTTCCAGGAGTTTGGCTGTAAAAGGAAAAATTGTGGAACAATAATTTATGGAGATAATGTGCCAAGTGAAGTTTTTTAAGTATGAGAGACAATATTAGGAAAGCAGGCAGTAGACAGATTAAAAATTAAAGGAATGTGATAATAAAATGGGGTAAATTTCAAGAGGAAATTGGAGATCATACTGCCTAGGCCACATCCAGGGGAATAAGGTTTTGTAAGAGAGATAAGCCACATCACTCTGGGACTAGAACAAAGGAGAGAGTGGGGAAGATATTTTGGTAATTTGTAGTATAGAGTTAAGGAGAAAGAGCTCACAATGAATGGCCTTCACATTTTTAGTGAAGTATATGGTAATGTCCTGTCTGAGAGGAAGGGTAAAAACAGATTTAAAACAGATACTGAGGAGTGTGGTATAGTCAACAAAGAGAGAGTATGTGGATTGGCCTGTACCGAGTGGGCTTAATTTAGATGACATGCCATAAGTTTGTAGTAGATTCAGTTCACATGTTACATGGCTTTCTTAATCTGCATTTATCAGCATGTATCTGAGAGGAGAGAAGGCAGATGATGGGAGTAATCCAGATTTGGGATGTGGAAATAGAGGAGCAAAGCTAGAGGACAATCCAAGATAGAGTAGGCACACAACGGCAGAGTCATCTATCAGATATACAAACAGTAAAATAGATCAGGCATCTCATTAATTGGGGAGATCCCTCACACCTCATCCTGAACAATTCTTACCCAAAATTTCACCAGGAAGGATCCACCAGATGTACCACAGGTCTTCTTCACTTTCTCCCAACATCACAAAAATACCCATGGAGCATTCTGGATGTCTACCTGTCATCCTCTACTCTTGTCACATGACTATCCTATCTTTTCTCCCAATCATACAACACTTTTAAAATGTTCTTTCTTCTGTTCTATTGCATCCTGCTCAAATCCACCATGTATTACTTTTTATGGGATATTCACCTTCAGTTCGTAGCAGGAAATCATGTTTCATCTCTCACTGCCTTATATAGCAATATGGGTAAAATTTGAATGTTGAAAAGATGGGTCTTTGATTCATGGCAATATTATGGCTAGTAAAATAATTTTAAAATTTTCCAAAAGTAATCCCACTTACTGCCCTCCTACTGCTCAACTCTCAATCCAATTCATTGCCCATCTGCCTGGTTCATTGTCTACATTCATTTTCCAAGACAAATATTCCATAAGCAATAGAAAAATGTTCTTCAGCATATCAAATAAATCTAAATGATAGGAAGTCAGAAATCTCTCAAGGAATTAGAGAATCCCAATTAACTTCACTTTACCATGTGTATTATGTTTCTGAAGACTATTCAGACTGAATTTTCAGTGCACAACCATACACATGCAGTTGATTTTATTCATTGGCTAATAAAGTAATTAAGTGGAATTTTAAGATAGATGACCTACAGAAACTAGATGACCAAAAAAGTTCCCTTCCATAGATGCAGAATTCCTTAAGGGTATTACCAGTGAATACCCACAAGACTCAAATTATATTCTGAATATCATCACATGTTAATTCCAAGATTCTAGGAATATTCAGACACTTAAATCAAGTCAGAGAAGGAGCTTACTGGAAAAGGACTATGTCCAACTCCATTTTCTAAACATACCAATCATAATACAAAAAATAACCATCCTGACTAAATTAGCTATGTGTCTAAAATTGTTGATTTTTCTCTTCAACCAGTAGAAGTAATGGAATCAAGGGCAAAGCCACAATGGCAAAGTATAAGTGCAGACTTTCTAGAGCTCTGCCCCTCCCAAGCCCAGATAAATACCTGTAAAAATTTACTCTAAACAAATTCTGAAGCTTCAAAACCCACAGAATGATGGAGAAAAGCAAAGCTCCAGCCCAAGACAGCCTTGAAGATCAACAAGATGTGTCTATTGTGCAGGGCTGGAAGCAGGGTGCGGTCTAGTGCAGTCTGTGACAGCACAGACAGGACCTGAGCAACCCTAGTAGGGTGGGGGGGTAGAAGGACTGAATCTCTTGCACCTGTGGAAGTTCTCAGACTCCAAGAACAAATTGGAAGATCTGTGGAAAAAGACCTGTGAGACCTGTGTGAGACAGTAGAGTAATCAATCCTTCCCCCAACCCCAGGGCAGCGGGAGGGAGGAGGGAGGTGGAAGAGCCTTCAGAAGTTGTAGCAGGGGTACGGAAGTGGAAACTGCTGTTTCTAGAATTCTTGGCCCACAGATTGTGGGGGGAACAAGTGGCTGACAGTATAACGCCCCCCATCCCTAATGGGAGCAGCAAACTTGACAAAGAGCTCAAAAGTCAAGTAAATGGTTGGGAAAATGGGCAAAAATAAGAAAAATAATCAGACTATAGTATTTTACTTTGGTGACAAGGAACACCAAAGTATATAAACAGAAGAAGACAACAAAGTCAAAGTTCCTCTATCCAAAACCTCCAAGAAAAATATGAATTGGTCTCAGACCATGGATGAGCTCAAAAAGGATTCTGGAAATCAAGTAAGAGAAGTAGAGCAAAAATTGGGAAGAGAAATGAGAGCAATGCGAGAAAATTGTGAAAAATGTGTCAGTTGCTTGCTGGAGACCCAAAAAATGCTGAAGGAAATAACACTTTAAAAAATAGACTAACCTAAACGGCAAAAGACGTCCAAAAAGCCAATGAGGAGAAGAATGCCTTAAAAAACAGAATTGGCCAGATGGAAAAGGAGTTCCAAAATCTCTCTGAAGAAAATAATTCCTTAAAAATTAGAATGGAGCAGAAGAAAGCTAATGACTTCATGAAAAATCAAGAAATTATAAAACAAAATCAAAGGAATGAAAAAGTAGCAGACAATGTGAAATATTTCATTGGAAAAAATAACTGATCAGGAAAATAGATCCAGGAGAGACAAGGATAGCACAAGATCTAGCAGCTTCTACATTAAGGGATCAAAGGACTTGGAATTTGATATTCCAGAGGTTAAAGGAGCTAGGACTGAAAACAAGAATCATCTACCTAGCAAAACTGAGGATAATACTTCAGGTGAAGAACATGATCATTCAATGAAACAGAGGAATTTCGAGCATTCTTGATGAAAAGACCAGAGCTGAATAGAAAATTTGACTTTGAAACACAAGAATCAAGACAAGCAAGAAAAGTTAAACAGGAAACAGAAATCATAAGGGACTTACTAAAGTTGAACTGTTTACTTCCCTATATGGAAAAATAATATTTGTAATACTTGAAACTTTTCTCAGCATTAGGATAGTTGGAGGGATTATATACATATAGACAGAGGGTACAGGGTGAGTTGAATGTGAAGGGATGATATCTAAAAAAATGAAATTAAGGGATGAGAGAGGACTATATTGGGAGGAGAAAGGAAGAATAGAAGGGGCAAATTATCTCTCACATAAAAGAGGCAAAGGAAAAGCTTTTTCAATAAAGGGGAAGAGCGGGGAGGTGAGAAGGAAATAGTGAACATGAATCTCGTCACATTTGGCCTAAGGAGGGAATAATATGCACATGCAATTTGGTATGAAAATCTTTCTACTACAGGACAGTAGAAGGAAGGGAATAGATGAGAGGGGCATGATAAAAGGGAGGGCAAATGGAAGGGGGCAATTAAACGTAAATACTTTTGAGGAGGGAGAGGATCAAAAGAGAGGATAGAATAAATGTGATGCAGCATAGTATGGAGGGAAATATAGTTAGTCTTTCACAATATGATTGTTATGAAAGTGTTTTGTAAAACTACACATATATAACCTATATCAAATTGCTTGCCTTTTCAGTGGGTTTGGGTAGGGAAGGGAGAGACGTTGTAACTCAAAATTTTAAAAATAATGTTAAAAATTGATTTTACATGCAGCTGGGAAATGAGATATACAAACAATGGGGCATAAAAATCTATCTTGCCCTACAAATAAATAGGGGGTATGGAGATAAGAGAAGGGAGAGGTGTGATAGAAGGGAGAGAAGATTGAGGGAAATAGTCATCAAAATGCACGCTGTCTTGGGGTGGGCAGAGGACAGAGATGGGAAGAAAATTTGGAACTCAAAATCTTGTGGATGAGTCTTTTGAAAACTAAAAACAAATATTTAAAAATTTCTTCACCTGGAAAAAAAAGAAGTAATGGAATTGTGCTCACCTATACACTTGCTTTCTAGAGACCAAGGGCATATATTTGTGAGATTGTTGGCTAGGATTTGGGACTCTGCTTTCTGTGGAGGACAATAGCATCCAAGCTTTTAGCTTCATTAAGATACTCCTCTTTAATCCACTGATCTAAATGCTCCAGAAGATATTCTTACTGCATACATCCTTCTACTGAATTATTTTCATTTGACAACCATGTTGGGAAGCCCTCTGTGAGTTTACAGTGGCCTGAGGAAATGTAACTCAATAAGAGTACCCCCCTACAAAACAACACTCATGGTTCGTATAGAGTAACACTCAGATCTTAAGACAATTTCAAGACAGATTTCCTGTAACATACCCAAAATGATGAAATTTACTGTGAGTCATTTAATTTAGACATTTGTATTATAGGGGACTACTCCTATGTGCTATAGATTCTGATGGTTCTCTTTATTGGGTGATAAAGATAAAGATGGCTGACAAGGAGAAGCAAGTTAATAGATCAATCGATAAACAAATATATAAGTACCAGATGTTGCACTAGATGATGGGGAGGAAATTCAAGACCTCCTTCACCTTGAGCTTACTTTATATTTTTAAACCTAGGACAATAATTTAATCAGATACCTCATAGTTAAGATACTCCCTATACTCTAGAATAGGGATGCTTAACCTGGGGTCCATGAATTTGTTATTTCGTATATTTCAATAACAATATTTTTTTAATTTATGGAATAAAATAAGAATTTCCATAACATGGTACAATAAAAAAAAGATGATTGCACATTAAATTGCTAGTTAACTATGCACAAATTGCTATTTCTTTCAAATATGCAACAAAATTATGTAATTTTCTTTTTTTCCCTATTTTCATCCCTCTTACCACCATCCTCCTCCCTAGAGACATCTACCATTAGACACAAAAAGGTTTATATATGTGAAACTATTCTATGTATGTTTCTATTTATCAGTTCTTTCTCTAGATGCAGATAGCTTCTTTCTTCATATATCCTTTATCGTTAATTTGGGTATTTATAATAGTCAAAATAACTTATTCACTCAAAGTTGTTCTAAAAAATATTGCTGTTACTGTATAAAATTTTCTCTTGGTTCTGCTCACTTCACTCTTTATTATTTAATGAAATATTTTAATATAATTTATCTCCTTAGGAATCTCGTGTAGTCTATTTCATGCATTAAACATATTATTCTGAGAAGGGTTTCACCAGACTACCAGAGTTCATGACATACAAAAAAAGTTTATGAATCCCTACTTTGAATACACTTCAATCAAGCTGCTATTGCTGTAAAGCTCACATCCCAACTCATTATGTTTATTTTGAAAGGAAAATTGAACCAGTAGTTTAAAAAAATTAAATGTCATTGAAGTTGAAAATTATAGGGGAAAATATGTGCTCAGTAGAACATTTCCTTCTCTTTTTTTTAGATTTTTCTAGATAAGGCTGTTTCTGATCTAATGAACAAATGTCTTGTGGCTTCCTGCTCTAACTGACTTCTTGTTTTTGTTGCTTAACTAAAAGTATTTAATTTATGTCTGTAAAAGAAAATTAAGGAAAGCAAGGGTACACATAATTAGTCAATAAACTGAGCTCTTGGCTTAAAGTCACTGTGTTTGATAATTAATTGGCCCCAAATATTTAGCCCCTGTAGTTGTGAAAGCTAAATTTTTGCTTTTAATATGTTAAATGAGTACAATCAGTGCTGAGATATTTCCTCTCCTCCTTCTTTATCCTTTCCTAGTAATGGAGGAGAATAAAAATATGTCCCTCCAATTCTGGATGTTTTTACTTTATCTTGTGTGGGAAGATGACACAGAATATTGTATTCAGTCTTTCTTTATACAGTTTGAAAGGTTGATGGAGTAGGTGGTCATGCCAGGGAGTGGAGGGCACCCCCAGGTCACACCAAGAAATTGAAAGAGAAAAAAAAAATCTCCCAATCTCCCAATCTCCCTTTCAACTAGCAGGAAGCAGTGGATGAAGATAAAATGGTTGAGCTTCCATAAGAAAATTTCTCATATTCAATACTGTAACTGATCTTACAAATCTTTGAGACTAATGATTACTCATTCAAGAGAAATCTCCTAGATGTAGGATATCACCAGAAGTGTAAAGCAAGAGAGTACCAGCCAGAAACTGTGTCCTCTTTCAACTAAAGCAGACTCTTTTCCTTTTGTCACTGGCATGGAACAGGGAAAGACCAAGAGATGATGCAGGATTTGTCACGTCATGCTAAAAATCCAAGTCATTTTGGTGTTGAGTCATCTTAAGGCCAGAATCAAGACCTCATGTTCCCATGTGCTTGACCGTAAGCAGGAAGGACAGCTCTAAGTATATTCATTCCATGGAATGACCTTTATTCTGTTATAGTGTGAACTATTTGTTTGCAAAGGGAGAGTCTCTGTTAGATGGTAAGGGGTAGAAATGACATCCTATACCCCACCTCCCTCCCACCCCAATGAAGATTAGGAGAGCTTGTCTTTATATTTATTTATTTATTTAATCTGTGGAATACAACATAACATTTCCATAACATAGTGTAATAAAAAAGAAAGATGGTTGCACATGAACCTGCAAATCCCTTATGTACAATTTGCTATTCCTTTAAATACATAATAAAGTTATCATGTAAATTTCCCTCTTTTTTTCTTCCCCCTCCCCACCATGCTAGTGATGGCTACCATTAAACACATAGTGCTTTACATGGACAATAAGTTGGGGCCATAGTTGAATGGAAGAAAGACAATGTGTTAATGTTCATTTGGGAAATTTTTCATTGCTCTTGATAGCCCCAAATTGTACTCACACATCTATTAAAAAGCAGTATTCTCAATGATTCTTCATGATTGTGTCTCTTCAGTCACCACAATCTCCTTATCTCTTCTAGTGTGACCACTTAGACTGGAAGAGAGAAAATAAATGAAGAAGAAAGCCACAAGAAACCCTTACCATACCATTGTATGTTTCAGCATGCCAAATCTGTGGGGTCAGTTTTCAGGAGTCATGTCTCTTTTATGACATCATTGTTTCAGCCACTCAGTCAGATTGACACCATACTTCAGAAATTGTTGAACAGCAGCATGGAGATCAGAAGCAAAGTCAGCAAAAGCTGTCACTTCACAATAGAGCCAACTCCAACTTCATGGCACCTGCCACCTGTTTTATGTCCTTGGTTTAAGCAGCTGATCCAACACAGGACACAGATATACCAATATTAATGACTGTGTGAATGTTGTAGAACAATTCTGTTTTTAAGAAGATTTCTCCATTAGGAAGATGACATTTTTTGGAATGTATGCACACATCACCAGCATGGATGAATTGATTTTAAATGTCATTTTCCCAGTGCTGTGGATTGCTGCCACTGTGGTTGGCTCTAGAAAAATTAATCATGTGCTTCACATGATTAACAAAATCAATCATTTAAACATCTAAACATTGACTGTAAGCTTCTGTGTGAGATTTGGGCATTTGCGCATGAGGTTCATAGTGAAAGAGATAGTTCCTTTTTTCAATATAAAGTCTCTCCTCAGCAGGTCCCAAAGTGACCCACTCCTCAGCAAACAATAGAAAATATGTCAATGGCATGTCTATTTCTTGTGTGATCCTTTGATTTTCATGGTATGTGTGGTATTGCCTTAGAAATGTCAGACTCCATAATGGCTGGTCAGATTCTGTCCCAGAATTTACCAGTTTGGTGATTTTATTTTAAAGTCTTGGCTTTGAGATTTGTGGGTAGGAAAATTCAGAAAAGATTCAATCTTGAAAGCCATGTGGCACAACAAAGACACAAGACTAGTTTGGGATATTAGAAGAGTATATTCCCTGGCATTAAATCTAAGGGATACTATCCATGAAATTCCCTATCCTGAAATCCATATTGCTGTTGCAAGATAGTAGCAATAAGAACTGATAGAATGGGTAGAGATGAAACATTTGCTTAGCATGTTGACCAGATTTGGATGACTAACCCTGCTTGGGCTTTGTGTTTCTTACTGCCTACTGAAAGGGTTAGTTCAAAATCTCCCAATTCCTGGACAAGGTATGGGATGGTCATGATCAGCCTCTCCTTCCTGCTTAGTTGAGGAAGAAAAAACCAAGATGTAGATTAAGACTTTGTCCCTCTTAGCTGTTATTTCTCATCTCTTTTTAAAGGTCCAGGGACCTCTCTCCCAAATGTCTACCAATATTATCATTAATCACACAAACAAGGATATAGGTGACAACTAAATCTCTCATTTGCCAGGCACATGGATATACACAAAATTCAAATAAGGTAGAGTCAGGGAGTGGTGCAACTCTCTTTGTATTCTACGTACCGTATAAGTTGTGAAATAATGGAGCTTTGAAAAAGCAAGCCCTAAAGAGCAACCTGCCTGACTTAACTTGTTACTAAATGGACAGGAAACAGTGAAATTACCTGTATGTGCTCTAAAGTGGGATGAGAAAGAATCCCTCCCTCACAAATTTCCAGAAGACTCACCAAGCCTCCTTGTGGATATTCTTGTGTGTCCTTCATTCTCGAAGAGGACCATGGCAGCAGGAAGGTGATGCTATGACTTGCAAGTGAATTGGATTTAAGTGAGGAAGGTCTGTGGAAGTTACTAGCCTCACTTTCTCCTCCAGAGCCATCTGGATCCAGTGGCCAGATATAGATCAAGATGACTGGAGATGGCCCTGGATGCAGTGGGAAACTTAGGCCTTTTTTTTTTGCTCATGCTCAAAGGATCTGGAATTCACTGGCCACTCCCCTATTACTTATGTCTCTAACTATATCTTTTCCAGACCAGAGTTAGATATTACTTCATTTTATTTAAATGCCTTTTTCAAAAAACAGATCTAGTGTTTCATGGATGTAAAGAATTCCCATATGAATGAATCTTGCAACATACAGTCCTAGAGAGTTGCCTGGAACCTTGTGAGCATAAGTAACTGACCTCAGATCACACAGCCAATATGAATCAGTGTGTACTACTTTACACCCAGGTTTTACTGATTACAAAGTCAGTTTTCTATCCACTAAACCATGTTACTTCTCATTAAATATCAAAATACTTGGAAATGCAGCTTCTCCTAGTAACTATAAAGATGTCATGGAGTTCAATCCATCCAGTTAGTTGTTAAATATTGTTGAGGCAGCTAGGTGGTGCAGTGGATAGGGCACCAGTGCAAGAGTCAGGAGGACCTGAGTTCAAATCTTACCTCAGACACTTGACATTCACTAGCTGTGTGACCTTGGGCAAGTCACTTAACCCCAACTGCCTCATCCTGGGTCATCTCCGGTCATTCTGATGAATATCTGGTCACTAGATTCAGATGGCTCTTGAGGAGAAGTGAAGCTGGTGACCTGCACAGCCCTACCTCACTCAAATCAAAGTCAAGTGCAAGTCATGTCATCATTTCTCTGATGGCATGGTCTTCTTTGGCAACAAAGAATGAACACACACACAAACACACACACAAAGATGTCACCAATTTTCAAAGATGGTATTCTATAACTTCTCATGAATTTTATATTAACCCATTCCCTGAAGAGTGCTAAAATGTAAATAGGAAGAAATGTAGATTTAATCTTCCTTTAAAAACAATATTAATAATGTGCTGTGGATTAAGACAGTTAAGACAAACTGGGAATATTTGTACATTTCTAAGACAAGGAACTGTGCAGAAACTTTCTAAAGAAAAAAATTTAAGTAGGCATATGTGTGGGTGGATTTCATCTGACAAATGTAGCTGTAAAAATCAGAGATTAAAATAATGATATTTAGACTTTTATCTCAATCTTAGGTAGAGTCATGAATCGTGAAATGAGGCTATGCATTTATATATTTGCAAAAAGTCAGTAAAATGGAATTAACTTTGTGATATTTGAACAAAAAGCCCTATGAAAACAACAGTATATGAGGTTATAAAACCAAAACTTAAATTGAACTTGAGTATTTCAAAACTTCAAGGATACTTGGTTTCGACAAAGTACAAGCTTCTTTCACTAACACAGATTATAATTTCCTCCGTCCTTCACTAGAGAACTATAAGCAGAATGGAAGAATTAGAAGTTTGCCCCAGGGAACTAAAGTTTAAAGGGCATAAAAATTTTAAGTGCTTTGAAAGACTGCTCAATTCGTAAAAATGCAATAATTTGCATTTTGACAGAACTTACACTATTTTAGCAGCATTAAAAACAACTTAGGTTAACATCTGCTTAACAAGAATCATTAGGTAAAGTAGAAAGTTACCAGATGCCTGCTTTCTCCTTTAGGTAGTCCCAGGCCATGTGAGTTCCTCATCAATTTACTTCGACCTTGATTCCCTTTCAACTTTTCTAGATGGTGTCCAGGATATTCTGGTCCACCAAAATATGGGGCTCTCGGGTTTCTCCCTTGAGAAGAGTCCCAGCGCCTCCCTTTCCACCAAATTAAGTTTATTTTAATTACTTCTTGTATTATTTTCACATCTTTAACCAACATCATCTACTGAGCCCCTACTGTGTGCCAGGCACAGTGATAAAACTGAAACAGACCCTGCCCTTCAGTAGATTATAATCCAGCAAAGCAAAAACTCATGAATTACAAAGTTGATCTGAGAACATATTTCACATTGTCCATCCTGGACGCTAAAATTGCTTGTTATATCGCTACTTACTAATTGCCTTTGCGAGTTACAGGTCATTGAAAAAATTCAACACCTGGAGGCCAATAATCTAATAATGAATCTATCTCAGCTTAGATTTAGTCCTCTGAGTAAAACTATACAACCCATCACTGGGCTGGTGCTCCAAACTTTTCCAGGTTAAGTATCAGAGCTTGTGTTCTATTGGCTTAAAAAGAATTTCCTCTGCTTCCATCTATATAACAAAGGAATTGGATTGCATAGCCTCTAAATCCTTTCTAGCTTGGGGTCAATGATCATGTGATCCACAATGAGACATCAAATTGGGGTTTTAGTGAGGCTTAGAGACCTACAAAGTCCCAGGCACCATTCTAAACAGTTTTACAAATATCATCTCATTTTATCCTCATAACAACTCTGGTTATGAGTTACTATCTCCACTGATATTATATTATATTATTATAATTATTATATTATTATTATATTATCTCCATTATATTACATTATCTCCATTTTACACTTGAGGAAACTGAGGCAGACACCTATAAAATGACTCCTAGGGTCACACAGTTAATGAATGTCTGAGATCAGATTTGAACTCAGGTCTTCCTGACTCTTGTACTCTGATCCTCTATACCATCTCTCAGCTGTGTAAATTTTGTACTTTCTTACATATTTTTTAATAATTTATTTTATTTAAATTCATGGAACAAAACAAGTATTTCCATAACACAGTAAAATAAAAAAAAGATGATCACAATATTACCTTTGCCATTGTAAATTTCAAAACTTCCAGGTCCATTGCATTGGGCGGAGGGAACAATTCATGGATATTATGATGTCAGAGATGAAACATGGCATTAATTAAATTATACATTTTGGACAGCTTGTTGTAAGTTGATAGAGAGGATCAGGTTGTCTCTTGGCAACAGCTTTCTTGATCACTTGTCTTCTCTTTTCAGTAAAGATAAAATAGGAATGAACGATTAATAAAATCAAATGCCTTGTGTTTAGGCAATGTCTTTCTTGGAGCAATTGAACATGCTCTCCAGGCATTTAGTTGGTTAAGAGTTATAACCTCCTTGCTTCCGCTGGGAGGAAATGATTATCCCCATTTTTCAAATGAGAAAAATGAGGTAAATGGTGTTTTAATGGATATAATAATGCAGCAGCAAGATCAGAGGTAGTGCTTATGATATTCCCAATTCCCAACAAAATACCACCTTTCATACAATATTGCTTCTCTTAAATGTGTTGCTAGGATACTTCGATGGTCCTGTGATCCCACTGATGTGGGTATTCATTTCTCCCCTGCAAAATCACAGCCTTTCCAGACTTTTTCACACTGTATGGTGCTTGTCCATGTCCTACCAAAAATCCTCTGGAAAAATAGTAAGCCTTTCTACAGCACATTAAGGTTGGGGGTGGGGGAACATTCTCCATTCTTCTCCCATTTGAACTTCACACAACAAATCCATGAGGTCTGGTGACTGCCACAGGTGGCATAATTCCTATTTTATGGATGAGAAAAATTAAGGCCCAGAAGCAGGATGCAAAGAAATGAGAAAGGAAATTCCAAATGTAGAGTAGAAATAGAACCGTAGGTTTTTTTCTCTAATTTTCTACTAATATTACATTTCTTCTCCTAAGTATGAATCTTGAATTTGGCCAACAAGAGCTTTTCTAAGCCTGCCCAATCATGTGACAGTGATATAACATTTGGGGGGTGGGGTAGGAGGAGGAAGAGAAACCCTTCTGTATGTGTATCAGGGATGTCTCAGCACTACTATACTAGTGACTTTAATATGGGCAAATTCTAGATTCTACTTCTGTGCTGATTTCTTTGTTAAAAAATGACACCCCATCTTCCTGTGCGCTTAAGGAAGGTGGGACATGAGCCAGTGTGGCCTGCATGCACACACACACACACACACACACACACACACACATTGCACGCGTGTGCGCAATACATCCCTTAAGTATACTATAGCAATAAGCCTTAATGGTATCAAACTTTAGATATAATATAGCAATTCAATTCGGAAGTTTATCAAAATGGATTCTATGTGTATTATGACACACAGTACTTAGTACAGTGCCTACACATACATAATATATACTGAATAAATGTTTCTTGAATCTTATTGAAGAAATGTGAAAAACCTGCCCATTTAATAATGGCAAAGAATGGTTAGATGTCCCAGGTCGTAAGACTCTTGTAGAACTTCATTGTCATTACCTGTTGTTACTGAGTCATTTTCAGTCATGTACAAGTCTTCGTGGCTCCATCTGGGGGGTTCTTGGCAAAGATACTGGAGTGGTTTGCCATTTCCTTCTCCAGATCATTTTACAGATGAGGAAACTGAGGTAAACAAGGTTAAATGACTAGCTTACAGTCTCACAGCTAGCAAGTGTCTGAGACCAGGTTTGAACTTAAGAAGATGAATCTTGCTAATGTCAGGTCCAGTGTGCTATGCCCCATGGTGACATCCAGCTGTCTTAGTTCTAGAACTTTACCCTCTCCTTAACACCTACTTGAATGAAAGTTCCTTGAAGGCAAGATTATTTCACTTTTTATCTTATATACTTCGTACCTAACACATTCCTGCAAAAAAACTCATGCATTAAAATATTTGTTGAGTTGAAAAAAACATCAGAATCCATTCATTTTCAATAGGGATCCATTTTAGTTTTGACTTGCACTAAGGAAATGAACAACCCCTTACCCCAGTGAAATGATTGCTTTGTCTTATCTTTCAAAGCTATAAAAGTAAAATTTGCACATATGTAAATGTGAAATCAATAGACATTTGTTGACTGATTTTTTTAAAACTAAGAAATGCTTTACAGGGAATTTAGGCTGCTTTGCTTGGGTTTTGTTTGTTTATGTTTTTCCTATGATCAATTCAAATCACAGGTAGATTAAGATTTGTGTTTCTATCAATCTTGTCTTGGAGCATACTGATACCCAGCTGGGCTCAGAACATTCTTAAACGTTCTCCAAATTTGGACAAGGCTGATGTGGCCAGAGAGGTCAACCAATCAATCATTGAGCCATTATTAAACACCTACTGGGCTCTAGGCATGTGGTGAGAACACTTACCAGAAAATGGGCAAGTCTTTGAATTTGGCGGTCCCCAAATTGTATTCTATTGTTTTATGCTCACTTGTCAGTTAGAAGGGGCCATTTGGGAATATGATTGACCTTTTCCTCCTTCTGTCTCTTCCTCCCATAGGCACTGTCACCTTATGGGAAATTTATCAATGTCAGTCTTTCCCTTTAGTATTCATCTTGGTTCTTGCAAGGCATGCCATACTCTGTCCCTGCTCTAGACATACCTCTATTTTGTATGCAAAATACTTAATAAATGTTTATTAGATGGAATAACTAGCATCCACAATCCATGTTCCATCTGTTTACTGGGCCAAAAACCCCAAGCCCCACCTTGATTCCCACCCCAAGGATTACATCACAACTCCTATAATGAAAATGGATATAGTTCACTGAGTAGGAAATCTGAGTGAAATGTGGATGGAGCTCATTTAGGTAATTTGTATGACCCCCAAAGACATATAATTAATAGGAGCTTGCATTTACATGATGCCTAAAGGTAGGGTACTTGGCCTGGGGTTCATAGACACTCATGGGCCTATGAATGAATTTCAAAAGATCTATGATGTATAAAAAGTTCAAAAACATAGTTTATGGATAATTAAAGATTTTATTAATCATACTATGATATAATTAGTTAAAGGGTCAATAGCACCCTGAAATGTCAAAGACCCCTCAAGGGACTCATGCTATGCTCATAGGCCCTTGGAAGAGTGGGTGTTCCTGAGGTTGGCAATCAACTCTGATTGGTTACCAATTAATGAGAGAATTAATATTAGAATGAGGGTTGGGTTTATTCTAATTAGGGTCTGGAAACATCACTCTGATCATTCAAGTCTTGGTCAAAGAGACTTATCTACACCCATATCACCCTATCGAGGGTCATCTAGACAAAAAGGAGAATCCACTTTTCCCTCAACCTGTCTGAGTAAAACACAATGGACCAGAATCCATCAATTCACCTAAACTAAACTTTCTTTACCTTTAGATTGGATCTGAGTTTTCCCTCTCATTATCAACCCTGCATGTCAAAGGCTGCATGAATAACTTACAGGGGCTCATTTCTGAATGAGGAAATAGAAAAGGGGAAAAGCCTTAGCCAATTACTATGGACGAATAATGGTTATTAGTATAAAAGAAAAATAATCATTTCCCTCAAATCTATGAACTGATTGGAAAAATACTACATCTTTATTAACCTCTAACTGAAATTCAGCATTTCCTATAATAATTTATACAGATTAAGTCATAGGTTTCACTAGACTGACTGCTAAAGGAGGCAGGGAGTCCATAACACACACACACACACACACACACACACGAAAGACTTTATATAAATGAAATGACCTCGCTCTTTTTTCTCACAACAGTCCTATAAGATAAGCACTATGGGCATTATTATCTTCATTTTACAAATGGGGAAACGAAGGACCTGAGAGATTTAGTAATTTAAGGAAGAATCAGAGGAAGAATTTGAACCCAAGGTTCTCCTGAAGGTAACAACAGAAATAATATTAAATGTGCTAGGCACATAACACATCATAAGTGTTCTCTTATTTGATTCTCTGGGAGATAAGAGCAATTTTTATTCCCATTCTACAGCTGAAAACACTGAGACAGAAAAAGACTAAATGACTTGCCCAAAGTCATACAGCTAATAAGCACTTGAGGCTGGATTTTTTCTTATCTTCCTGTGTCTGGGCCTGGCACTCCATCAATTGTATGAGATAGATGTCTTCGAACGCTCCTATTCCTGGTGCTTTCGATATTAGCAGTTTGGGGACCCTTATCTTTTCTTACAAGATAAAAGTGTAAAAAAGAATAAGCACAGGTGAAGAAGGGGGAAAGGAATGGATATTCAGCGCGGATTGGGTATTTAATAAATATTCATTGATTGATCTGTTTCTCTTTGTTGATTACCGAGAGGGTCGTTTGCTCACCTCAGAACCAGAAAAGTAGAAACGATGTGAGATTATATTCTGTATTGCAGTCAGAGATAACAGGATCATAAATTTAGAACTGGAAGAAAAGTTAGAGGTCATCTAGATCAACCCCTCCATTTTACAGATGAGGAAATAATTAATAATAACAATAGTAATAAAATAAAACCTAGCATTTATTTGGCACTTTAAGGTTTATAAAATGCTATTAAAAACCATCTTATTTGAGCCTCATAACAACCTTAGACGGGTGTTGTAATTATTATCACTGTTCTACAGATAAGGAAACTGAGGCAAACAGAGGTTGTGACCTGTCCAGGGTCACACAGCTAGTAAGTGTCTATTTGAACTCAAGTCTTCTGAACTCCAAGCCCAGCATTCTACCCAGTGTACCACCCAGCTGCCCTCAGGGGTGTAAAGTATTAAATGACTTACCCAAGGTCACACAGATACAAAGTGACAGAACCAGACTCTGACATCATCTGACTCCAAATACAGACTTCTACTGCAGCAGCCAGGAAGATAAATCCTGATCAGATGCAATAGACTAGCAGGAAGGTCAGTCCCCAGAGTGCTTGACAGACAAGGAAGTCATCCCAGACCAAGAATCTTCATAGGGTTTTTATGCCATTTCAAGGCCAGAGCACTCCACAGTTTCTCATTCCTAAACCTGTTGAATTTCTCACCCCTGCTCCAACTGGGGCCCTTGCCTCAGACCAAGAAAGCCCATCATTGTTTTGGCTTGGATCTGGGAAAATTCCAATTCCCAGTGGCAAGTTTGTTCATGTGCTATGAGGGGGTAGGGATATGGGGAGGAAGTTATGCAATTCCTGGAATCCTAAATAGGAACTTTGAACACCTTTAACCACAGAAAATTGAAATTCATTTGATTTTACAGGCTATAAATTTTTGGAACTAAACTGGAACTCTGAACACCTTTTACCATAAAGAAAATTGAAATTCATCTGATTTTTACAAGCTATAAATTTCTGGTGCATGCCCTCAGCTGGGTCCTCAGAAATCCTACTCTCCTCTATCCAAATTGCTTCCTGTCTCTTCAAGTACCTAGTGGTATCTGTATACTCCAAACTTTCTATCAGTTTGTCCTCCTATTTCACTGAGAAATCTGAGGCCACTCGTTGGACCTTTTTTCCTCCTCAAAACATCTTAGCATCATCTTCCATTTTCCCCTCTTTCCTTCCTGTCTCAGTGGAAGAGATATATCTCTAATCACTTGCTAGTGCCAATCCCTCTAACAAGGAGAATAACATACACTACTAACATCGTAAAGACAATCGTACAAAACTTAAGAACTCTGATCAAGACAATGACCAACCACACTTCCAGAAGATTGGTCATGATGAGGGCTGCCCACCTCTGGAAAGAGAGACAATGGCAAGGTGCAGGGTGAGACAGATGTTTAGAGGACATGGCCAATTACAGATTTGTTTTCATTTGACATGTAAATTTGTTACAAAGGTTTTGGGGTTTTTTCTGGATTTCCCCCCTATAGTGGCAAGGATTATATGAGTCAGAAAGAAAATAATTCTTGTTAATTAAAAAAATTAAAGCAAAAATCTAATCTCCCTACCTTTACCCCTAATCTCATCACTTCCCATCTCTTGCAGGACATTACTCCAACAATGATCTCCTTTCCTTTTTTGGACTGTTATCGTCTCTTTCAGAAATGAGTATTTTCCTATGTGTCTTCAAACACATTCACCTTTCTTCACTCCTACATATTTAAAAAAAATCTTCCTTTGATGCTCCTATTCCATTTAACTATGGTCTCATCTTTCCAGTGCTGCCTAAGCATTCATTCTCTCCTCAGTCTCTTACATTTTGGTTTCCTCACTGTACTATCGAAACCCTTTTTGCCTCTTCATCCTCCTCTTTGACACTGTCAAGTGGTTCAACATCAGAAATTCATATAGTTTTGTCAGTGGGAATGTCACTACAAAATTTCATGGATTCCTCTCTCAAAGGTCATTACTGATGACCTGATACAATGGTCTTTTGTTCCGTCTTCATCCTCCTTGACTTCTATGGTATTAACTCTATTAACCAACCTCTCTTTCTGAATACTCTTCTTTCCGTGACCTCTAAGAGACTATCTCTCTAATATATTGGATACCTCATAGAAGCATAGATTTAGGATTGGAAGGTCCTGAGGATTGGATGACCTGAGAGGTCATCTAGTCCAATGCTCTCTTTTTATAGGTGAAGAAACTGAGATCATCTAGGTGAAGCGATTTGTCCAAGGTCCCACAGGTACTAAGTGATAGAGCACTGGTTTGAACCCTGGTCATTTGACTGCAAATTCATCATCATTTCACTACCCTTTGCTGCTGCTTCCCAATAGATCAAACAACTCGAAGGCAGAAGAGACAGATGTATGCAGATTGGCGACAGACTGACAATCTCCTTCTCGTTGATATCTACAGAACAGCAATAAGGCACTTGATAACTACCTTCCACGGCAAGCAGTTGTGGATGGATGCTCTGTCTACATCTGCTTGTCAGGCTCATTGATTTACAAATTGAAACATAAGTAAGAACTTGAATACAAATAATGAAAATTCCTTTATTTAAGGAGAGACAAAGCTAAAACCTGTTTAGAGGGAGAAACCATATATCTATTTTCAGAAATAGGTCACCATGGTAACCATTTTTAAGCTCAGAATCAGAAAGTAGCTTTAGCCAATAATTCATCTTATCTTACTGCAAAATATGCTCCATCTTCAATAGCAGGTGCTGGTATCATTTCCCATTGGGTCCAGTGATCTTCATTCACTATTATGTTGATATATATAATAGATCTGTGATGCCATCAACTCTCTAACCCCTGCTTGTCCCCCACTTCTCTACCAACCAAGTGTAGACTTTGTCTCCCTGGCTTCTCAATAATGCTAGTACTTCTCTCTTTCTGAATTCCTCTCCCCCTGATTCTCTGCAAAAAAAAAAAAAAAAAAAAAAAAAGAGTAAGTTTTGAATTTCTTCCCTATCCTGCTGACATTGAAGTCAACATTAGATCCTTCTTTAAGTATTTTTTAAGGATTTCTAACTGCTGGCTTGTTCAAGTAGCGCCTACAGGGACTGAAACCAGCCAAAAAAGAAGGAAAGTTACAAAGCTACAGAAGTCTTAATGAACCATATCCTGCCATGTACCTTCCAAGGTACAAAGAACTAATCTTTCTTTCTTCCCCCTCTTTTATCTGACAACCTCTTTTTTGTAGCTCTTCTCTCTAGTCAGTCAGTATAGATCTGTTTTGAATTTTTTTTGGGGGGAGGGGGTTGTTTTTTGGCTTTGTTTTTTTTTAAGCCGATATAGACATTTACTAGCTGTGTGACCCTGAGCAAGTCACTAATCCCCAGTTGCCTTGCCAAAAAACCAAAAAGTATATAGAGCACAGGCCCTGGAGTCAAGACGACCTGAGTTCAAATGTGACCTCAGACACTTGACACTAGCTGTATGATCCTGAGCAAGTCACTTAACGCCGATGACCTTGCCAAAAAAAATTTTTTTTAATAAAACTGATATAGTTTCTTGATCAAGACTGCTAGGGGTCTTCTGATATCTGCTGAACAATCTTCACTCTGGGATTGAAGCCCCTGGTTCATGGAAGCACTTCATTTCTGGCTCCCCCATTAATGATGATTCCCATTGGCTTCCAGTGTGCTTGGTTTTGTGGGAGTGCTCTTGTCGCTGCTGCTGGTGCTCTTACAGCTTTTTCTTTCTCTATCACTAGAGATCTCTTTGGTGCCCTCCAAAACCTATAGATCAGGATTTAAGACCATCCTTCACTGCCTCGGTAGTTACTTCATATTCATGGAAATCTTGATGATCATTAACTTTCTTGAAGAAGATTCACTAAGCAGTCATTCTTGTCCTTAAAGTGAAAAGTGCTCTTATTGGTCTTAGGGTTTCTGAGCCCTATTCCATTTGCCACCAATGGACAGTTATCATCATCATCATCATCATCATCATCATCATCATCATATACCAATAAGGTTGGTACTATTATTATCTTATTATCCCTACAGATAAACAGGAAGACAGGTTAAGCAACCTGCCCAGGGTCACACAGCTAAAAAGTGTCTAAGGCCCATTTTGAACTCAGGTCTTCCTGACTCCAGGCCCAGTACTTTATCTACTGTGCCATCTACCTGCTCAAAAACCTGCATATTAATAGCACTCTGCCCTCAGAATATAGTTCCTGATTCCAGATGGTCCTTCCCCCTAACCATTGTCCAGGGAACAACCCTTGTGTAGACCTAACCCAACAACTGAAACTCCCCAAATGGACAAGTACCCAGGAACCTTAGCTACTGAAGACCAGGGAAGAAAATGCTTCCTACCAAAGTGTTTGACACTATCAAATGCTTCAAAATCTGAAACTGATATTGTTTTATCAGTAGAAATATCGCTATGAATTTAATGAATTCTTGTTGATTGATTGATAAAGAAGACTCACTGCCATATTCCTTGACACTGACACCTAGGCAGCTAGGTGCTACAGAGGACAGAACACTAGAGCCTGCAATATCCAGGAAGATAAGTTCAAATCTGACTGCAGTCAGTTACTGTGTAACCTTGAGCAAGCAGCTTTCTCAGACTTAATTTCCTCATCTGTAAAAGGAGGTTAATTAAAATCACTTACCTTGTAGGACTGTTATGGGGATAAAATGAAATATTTATAAAGTGCTTTGTAAACCTTAAAGTACTATATATAAATCTTATTATCATTGTTATTCCATCTACCTTGCTAAGTGCTTAACAAATGCTTTGTTATTAATTCCTTTCTAAAACCATTTGGCTATTGCCATGAGATTCGGATCACCACTGTCTTTGAGCCTGGGTTCCACATGTCTGATAATTTTGAAGTACCTATTACACTGAAAATTTTTTGTTCAGAGTCTTGGCCCCCGGTAGACCTCTAGCCAAGGTCATATTTACAGTGCTTATAAGAAGCTCATCAGGAGAAGCTGGAGTAAGAGATACTTGTTGGATCCAACAAACAGTTCATATCCTTCCTGGCCAGCTTTCAGCTCCATATGCCTCCTTATTTTCTCAGGATGACTTTATCTCACAGAAAACCAATGTCATACAATGGAAAGAGCAGTGTATTTAAATAACCTATATTCACATCCTGAGTCTATTTCTTATCGCCTATGTGATCTTGGACAAGTAAGACACTTAACCTTTCCGGTCTCACTTCCTCATCTGTAAAATTAGGAAACTGGTCTAGTTTACCTGTATCAACCCCTCAGCCAAAACTAGACTAAAATGTAATTGGGAAATACATAAAAAAAAATAAAAATAAAATAAAATATAGATAATGTTAATGTGTGGTTTTCTAAGTCAATATGCAGCCAGCAGAGAGCTATTTCTATTTGAGTTTGACACCATATGGATAAGCTCAGAGGTCATTTCTAGCCTTCGATATAGGACTCCATGATCTTAGCCTATAACTAAGGGAATCAATGTTCTAGAAACCTCTTCATTTCATTAGGGGGAAAAGTTCTGTAAACATCTACTAACTAAGGATAAACAGATCCCTCCCCCAATAAAGGTACTATTTTATATATATACATATATATATATATATATATATATATATATATATATATATATGAGTTCATTTGATGAAAGTCTTTATTTGAAATATTATGACAGTGGAATACAACTAAGTGAAAAAACATCTCACCCAGAATAATTATAAAGGATTGCTATATATGCTGAAGTAACTGGATAGCTTTAGGGTCTATAGTTTTAACACCTATATAAATTCATGATTTCTAAGAAAACCATTGCTTAATATTTTGAGGGATCTGTTATCTTCTTAATTCTCTAGTAGTACAGAGTGCAAGCCTTAAAAATCTATACAACTCTTGCTCATATTCTCCTATAGATTTTCAACAAAGGATTCATCTACCATTGCCTAGAAAGTATAAAAATTACAAAATAATTTCTGTTGTAAATAAGCGATAATTTATTTAACAACTTCTAAGTAATAAATTTGCCAAACAACTTTAACATTGCTAACTCATCTTGACACTCAGATGACTATGTCTCATTAATTCATGCTAATTCTTATTTATTTATGGCATAAGAGATCCTTTCTGCTCTTTGATAAAACAGTAAGGAGAGTATATGTGCCATATTTACAGTGTTCTGGAAACCACTAGTGTTTCTGAAAAAAAAAGTGTACTAAAACTCCAGAACAAAGAAATTGATGAATGTTACCTTATCGCAATCACACTTCTTTCTCCCTCCTTTTACTAGCTACATCAGGAAAAACATATTTGAAAAACATTGCAGATGGGCAACATTCTGGTCCTAGGAATGAAGAGGCAGTAGGTTGGATTTCATTTGGAAAGCTGTACAGAGCTTTAATAACTCTGAGTTTCTCCCTGAAACATGAGTCAATCTTTTCAATGCCAACACTCTTGTCATGATGATTGAAGATCATGGAATGCTACTCTCTCCAAAGCATTCAAGTACCCAAAAGACAATGGAAAGACATGTTGGGTACCTCCAAGGTGGCATAAAAGATATCATCATAGAGAGGTACAGCTGAAGAAGAGATAGGTTCGTCATAAAGCAACAGCAAAGTATAACTGACAGCCATGAAGATGATGATGATAAAAAACCATAGCACTGATGACTCCAAGGTTTGCAAAGCACTTTACATGATCCTCACAACAAGCCTATGAGGTAAGGGCTATTATTATTCCCATTATTAAGCCCTCAGGGATGAATCCAATGACCCAATGATTGCCTATTCAACCAGCTTAGGTAATTTTGGACAACTTTATCATGAGAAGCATGGCCACCAATCAGGTGATGAATCTGTTTGGCCCCAACAAGTCAAGAAGAACACCATGGAAGAGTTGTGATATGCATCCATGGAGGTTGCATCTGTACCAATGAAATCAGATTCTTTTGATGATGATGCAGCACCTTCTCAGTGATATACAATGGAGGACCCATCTTTTGTCAGCCATTTGTCATTGACTTAGCTGTTGACTTAAGAATTTCTTGGATGTACAAAGCAGGCAATCCCTTCCCAGACTTCTATGTTCTGTTAGCCTCAAGGTCAATAAACATGTATTAAGTGTCTGCTATATGCCAGCATCTAAATGTTGAGGATAAAAAGAAAGGCAAAAGATAGTTCCTGCTCTTAAGGAGTTCACAATCTAATGGGAGAAACAACATGCAAAAAAACTGTGTACAAATATGCTACATACAAGAGAAATTGGAAATTACAGAGGGAAAGTCGTAGAATTAAGGAGCATCAAGAAAGGCATCCTATAGAAGGCAGGATTTTAGCTGAGGCTTAAAGGAAGACAGACAAGCCAGCAGGCAGAAATGAGGAGGAAGAACATTCCAAGTATGGGAGGATGGCCTGTGAAGATGCCCAGAGTTAGGAGATGAAGAGCCTAGGGCAAGTAACAGGAAGGAGGTCAGTGTAAGGATTCCTCTTTGACTCTAGAGGTGTGGTGTAGGGGGCATGAGTGGTATGTGCTCCTGGCCAGCCCATGCCCTTCACTGTGAATCTGTGTCTGAGATGAGGATGCCTCCTGTTTGTATCTCTTATCCTTCCTCCCTGGAGCCTTGGGAGATCTCTGAAAGCAGTTGGCATCTGCCACCTCCCATCATCCAATCAGTAGGGTAAATACCACTGGACTAGTCAACAGCGGCAGAGCAGCCAAGACAGAAAGAGTTACTCACAGAGAAAGAAATCACTAAGAAGAAGAGGCCACTTGGCCCGGATTGTGCTGTATTCAGAATAAGCAAAATATAAAATAGCTAATGATCAGCCAGATTGCAAATGTCCCAATGAGCTGTGAATATTAACCTCTTTCTTGATTGTAATCAGTCAAGTCTATGATTCGTTATGCTTAGCACTCTCTTCTTGTGTGGGACTAGAACTTCCCATTCCATTCTTAGGTTTGGACTCTGAGCACATTTTTTATTTTCTTACCCTTTCTCCTTAGACTAGAGCCAAAAACAAGGTTTTGTGGGATTTGCCCCATTTCAGGAAGCTGAGGTGGAACTAGAACTGAACCACTGGGGTTCCAGTTCCCCTTTCGAGGAGAGAAACAACCTTAAAGCAATAAATAATAAATTAAATATAAATATATAATAAATATGTTTTATAATGTAATATATAATTAATATATTAATTAAATTAATTGGAATATTATGATTAGATAGATAGATGAATGAATAAATAAAATAATGAATAAAAATAAATAAAACCAGAAGGGCAGGTAAAGGACAGAGCTTGAAAGTCCCTAAGCCCTTATGGCCTCAACCAAGTATTACCTAGCTAACCTAGTTAAGGACATAGATTGCTGCTCTTTGTCCTTCTTTCTTTCTCAGAGAGAACCAATGATATCAGGAGAGGGATGTGTCAACTTGCAAGTGAATTATATCTAAATGAGAAAGGATTGTGCATCAGCCTCACTGTCTCCTCCAGAGTCATCAGAGTCCAGTGACAACACATAGGACAAGATGGCTGGCAATGGCCTCTAGTAAATAGACATGAGTATATAAAGGCATGTGGGAGTATGTGGAGGAAGACTCCCAGAGTATTACATGAATCCTTTGGGAAAATGCATGTGGGCTGTGGACCAAAGTTGTATGGGAGGAAAAGGGATCGATAAGTTGCAATCTTTATAAATCAACCAATCAGCAAGCATTTTTCTTTATTTTGTTTCTAATTTATGGGATAAAATTATGGTATTTCCATAACAGTATAATAAAAACAGATGATTTGACATGAAACTGTAAATCTTTTATGTATGACTTGCTGTTCCTTTTACATATATAGTAAAATTATCACGTACATTTTTTTCTCCTCTTTTTTTAATCCCTCCCTCTCACTGCCCTAGAGATGGTTGCCATTAGATATAAACACACATGTGTATGTATGTGCATATAACATGTGAAATTATTCTATACATATTTCTATTTATCAGTTCTTTCTTTGGATATAGAGAGGGTCTTCCTTCATATTTCCTTTTGTAGTAAAATGATTACTTATACTCGTCAAAATGACTTAATCACTCAAACAATATTGCTTTTACTGTATGCAGTGTTCTCTTGGTTTTGCTCATTTCTCTCTCCATTATTTCATACAAGTCAAACCATGTCTTTCTAAGATCATTAAACTCATCATTTCTTATAGCACAATAGCATTCCACCACAATAGAAATTTAATTTTAACGTTGGATTTTAAGATGGAGGTAGTGAAAAGGGACTAGATTCCAAGCATGGGGATCAGGATGTACAAAAGCCTGGTGATGCAGGTAGAATGTTGTGTGTGAGAAGGACAGTTTGGTTGTACTGAGCAGGGGGTGAGTCAGTCATATAAAAAGGTTGTACTAAAAAGAGGTACTTTAGTATCAAAGTATATAGATACAATTGAGGGAACACTGAATATAGATTCTTCAGTGTTTGTATGATGCAACACTGTTAAAGCCAAACAAAGAACGTGCATCTCTAGCAGAAATAATATCATATATTTATAAAGGACTTTTGGATGAAAGCATAACCACCATAAAATGTAGATGGTACCAAGGCTGAGAAAAGTTGAGTGATTTACCCAAGGTTAAATAGTGACAGAGCTGGAATTTGAAGCAATCTTCTACCTTCAAGTCCAAGCTCACCTTCCTCACCTATTCCCAAGAACACAATTTTATTTCTTAAAAAAACAATTTTATTTCAATGTAGAAGAGTTACGATAACAGTCCAATGAAATCATAGTAGCCTATTGCATCTAGGTATTATTGCAAATGTAAGAGTGATTAAAATAAAACTTTTCTTGCTTTAAAGGGTACAAGGTAATTGATCACATCAGTAAAATGCATACATTTCACAGTAACATATTCAGGGATTACTCAGTATACATTCTCTCTCAGAATGTTACTTCTGTTATTTGCATACTTTACAATAATTGACTGACCTGAGAAATATTTCACTTCCCAGATGTTTTCATGGGGATATAATGAGAACTTTGTAAAGAACTGTGAAGGCATTTAGGTAGTACAATGGATAGAGCATCAACCCAGGAGTCACGAGGACCTACGTTCAAATCCAGCCTCGAATACATACTAACTCTATGACCCTGGGTAAGTCACTTAATCCCAATTGCCTTGTTCCCCCACCCCACCAAAAAAAAGTAAAGAATTTTATAAACTTTAAAAATAAATGCAAATCCTTATTATCATTAATTATAGAAGGCAGGGACCACTAAACTGAGAAAATATTATGAGCAGCTCTTTGAAAATCCCTTGTTTATTTTTCAGAATAATTTCTTCTAAAAAATTTTTCCACTTTTAGGTGATAAGGAGCAGCTATTTCTTTTATAGAGCTGAAAAATATATAGAGATTCTCTGGGATTATTTAGTAATTGTTCCTATCTATATCCCTGTGAACATAGAGGTAGGTACCCAAAATGAGCAACTTAATCTCTTCTCTCCAGTAGGCTTAGAAGTATTCATTTCATCAAATCCAATATCTCTCCTTTGAGGTAGACAGAGGCAACACCATTAATGTTATTTTACAGTCCTGAAAAGAGATGTGAGGCGGAAGCACACAGGGGTGTTTAGGGGTATTAACTCATTTTGGGATATCCTGACCCCAACTGGAAAGCATCTGCCATCCTCCACCTCTTTTCCTTTCGTATGGGCCCCATTAGTCCAAAATTCTAATATACGGTTCTACAATTAGGTACTAAAGGCATGTATAAGAAGATTCGTTACTATCGGCTAACTAATAAATATTTATTAAGTGCTATTAAGCTTGATATACCGATGCAAAAATGAAGCAGTCCCTGCCCTAAAGAAGTTTACATTCTATCAGGAGAGACAACATGTTGACATAGACATATACAAAATATATAAAAGAAATGTAAGATCATTGACAGGGGGCACTTATAGCTAGGCTATTCAAGAATGGCTTCCTAAAGGAGAGCTCAGAGACAGAAATGAGAAAGGAATGCATTCAAGGCATAGGGGACATAGAGCCAGCAGGTAAAAATGTCATCTGGGAGAGACCACAAGTATTTGGCTACTTATATGAAGGGAAGTGGTATAGAATAAGCCTGGAAAAGCAAAATATTAAGTGTTTTAAATGTAAAACAGAGAAAATCATCTTTCATTTTAGAGGTTATATGGAGTTTGGAAATTTATTGAGCAGGAGAGTGATATAGTCAGATGTGAACTTTGGTGATTGTGTCATGATTGGATTCAAAAGAGAAGACACTTGAAAAAGGAAGGTCATTTCAGAAGCTATTTCAGTAGTCCTGGTGAGAGTCTAATTGTTTCACAGGAAAATTAAGAAGACAGGATTTACAGCAGTGGTCTCAAGCTCAAATAGAAATGGGGGGTGCTAATCCATATATATGGATCCTTGAAGGTGACATTATCTATCAACTTAGTTTTAAAATGCAATGTTAACTATGTTTATTGTATTTTTATTTAATTTGATAACTATTTTGTTAATATCTTATTTTTTTACTTATTTTCATATTATACATTTATAATATTTATTTATACTTTAACCTAATCCAACTGCATGTTGTAAGCTGAATACCTAACACCTCTGATTAGAAGAACTTTAGATAATCTCATCTGCATCAACCTATCATTTTGTAAATTAAAAAATCGAAGTCTAGGGAAAATTAAGAGGCCCAATATGACATAGTAAATAGCAGGATTTGTATCCAGGTCCTCAGATATAAGATCTAATCTCTTTCCACTACATCACCCTGCCTACTGGATGTTGGGCTCTGAACCGAATCAAAATGCTGGGCTTACCAGCTCTCAAACGCAACATTTGGATTTCTATTTGCAGCTTAATAGCTATGTCACCCTTTAGCACAAAAGTCTGGCATTTGGCTCAAAATTAAGCATAGAGAGGTTATGTGGAGTGCCC
Organism: Bettongia penicillata ogilbyi; assembly: GCA_023548195.1. Lineage (NCBI taxonomy): Eukaryota > Metazoa > Chordata > Mammalia > Diprotodontia > Potoroidae > Bettongia > Bettongia penicillata. The sequence goes on along the minus strand of JAJHZJ010000288.1, from coordinate 1,773,898 downwards.
ATAGTAATCCTTGTAACAGGATTGCTATGATAGCCTCATTAGAATTGTTGCAATAGTTTCACAACAAAGAGGCAAATAACCATTGAGTTCTGACCTGTTTACCGCTGGGGAAGGTTTTGATCCACTACTCCAAACAGAATCTCAGGGATAAAAGGCCCTCAGGGGCTATCTCGTCTAACCTGTCCCGATCCTCTCTAACATATGCCTAAGTAGATTTTGCTTGAGTCAGGGTGTTATTAAAGCCAGATCAAACTGGCTCTGAGCGCTGCTTGTTAAATTTTCCGTGTGAACATTTACCTAGAAAACTGAAGCCGAGATGGCAGAATACAGATCCAGCTGAACCCTCCTAACATTCCCCTCTAAACAATTTTAAAGTAAAATCTCAAATAGAATTCTAAAGTGACAGAGTCAAAAAAAAGTCATAGGGAAACATTTTTCTAACCCAAGACAACTCAGGAGGTCAATAGGAGAGGTCTATGATACCAGGGTGGGGGCTGACCTGGAGCACACTCAGTGGCAGCAGCACCAGCTGTGGGTATTGGAGTTGGCTGTGGCAGTAACAGCAGCAATTTCAGGAGCTCTCAGCCCAGCGCGGTTAAAGGAGCTGGACAACTGAACAGAAAGACATTACAGGAGATCTTGAGTTGGCAGTGGGCACGGGACTCTAGTAAACTGCCCATAAGTAGTTCAAGATTACAGATACATGGCAGAAAGAAGCCATTGTAGCTGCAGGGTCCTTCTTGGGTAAAGACCAGAGCACAGAATAAGAGAGCAGTGACCACACCTCTCCATGTCACATCACCTTGAAAGCACTGAAAACTTACAGACTCTCAGAATTAGCTCTAAAAAAGCTTGATGCTTAAGATGATGCCTCCCCAACCCCAGATGAGCAAAGCTTACCTTCAACATAAAGTTCAAAGTAAAGAAAGAAATAGTCTGGAAAAATAAGCAAACAAAATAAAATTCTTGACTATGAAAAGCTTCTATGGTGACCATATGGAAGACCAAGAAATAAACTCAGAAGAAGACAAAAAATGAAAGCAACTACAAGCAAAGTCTCAAAGGGAAAAAGTTGCTAATTTTACACAAATCAATTAAAAATTCCTGGAAGAGTTAAAGAAACAGATAAGAATGGTAGAGCAGGAGAAATGGGAAAAGAAATGAGAGTGATGCAAGAAAATTATGAAAAAAGAATGAACAGTTTGGTTAAAGAAGCACAAAAAAAATACTGGAAAAAAAAACTCCCTAAAAAACAGAAATGGTCAAATGGTAAAATTAATTAATTAAAAGGTACAAAAATTCAGTAAATAAAAATCTCCTTAAAAAGAAGAATTTCCCAAGTGGAAAAAAATGAAGTACAAAATCTCACTGAAGAAAATACCTCTTTAAAAATTAGAATTTGGCAAGTGAAAACTAATGACTCCATGAGACATCAAGAAACAGAAAGATAAAGTCAAAAAGAATGAAAAATAGAAGAAAATGTGAAATATCACATTGAACAAACAACTGGCCCTGAAAAATAGACTGAGGAGAGATAATTTAAGAATTACTGGACCACCTAAAAGCCATGATCAAAGAAAGAGCCTAGATATCATATTTGAAGAAATTATCAAGGAAAAATACCCCGGTATCTTAGAATCAGAGCTTAATTGAAAGAATTCACCAATCATCTTCTGAAAAAGATCTCAAAATAAAAACTCCCAAATTCCAGAGTTCCAAGTCATGGAGGAAATATTGCAGGCAGTCAGAAACTATTTAAATATCATGGAGCCACAGTCAAGATCACACAAGATTTAGCAATTTTTACATTAAAGGAACAGAGGACTTGATGATATTCCAGAAGGCAAAGGAGCTATATTGCAATTAAGAATAATCTACCCAGCAAAAGTGAGTGTAATCCTTCAGGGGAAATTAATGGATATTTAATTAAATTGAGAGTTTTCAAGTACTATAACCCTGATCAAAAGACCAGAGCTGAATAGAGAATTCGACATTCAAACACAAGATTCAAGCATTAAACAAAAGGCAGACAGAAAAGGAAAAGCATAAAAGAGCTTCATAATGTTGATCAGTTTACATTGCTATAGGGGAAAATGATATATGTGACTCCTAAGAACTTTATTATTACGGCACTTAGAAGTAGTTGGCATAGACAACATGGATATAATTTTATTATGTTGGAATGATCTCCAAAATGAAAGAGATTTGCAAGGAGAAGGGGAAAGGGAGAGAAAGAACAGGGAAAATTGTTTCACATAAAAGAAGCACACAAGGAAAAGCTTCTGCAGTGGAGGAGGAAATAGTGAGGGTGGGAAACACTTGAATCTCACTCTTATGAAAATTGGTTCAAAGAGGTAAGAATACAGACACACACATACACACACACACACACACAATTGGATGTAGAAATCTATCTTATTCAACAGGAAAGTAGGAGGAAAATGGAGATAAGAGAAGTATAGGGTGATAGAAGGAGAAGGTAAAGAGGATTGGAGAAGGCAATGGTCAGAAGCAAAATGGATTTTTTAGGAGGGAAAGGATAAAAAAAGATACAAAAAGATAAACAAAAGAAAACAGGATAGAGGGAAAAGTAGATAGTTAACATAACTGTGAATAAGAATAAGAGGAACTCACCCACAAAATAGAAGCAGATAGCACAATGGATTAGAAACCAGAATCCGACCATATGTTGTTTAAAAGAGACACATTTAAAACAGAGAAGACACATACAACAAGATAAAATAAGAGGCTAGAGTAGAATGTATTATATTTCAGCTGAAGTAAAATTTTTAAAAAAGGCAGGAATAGCAATAATGATTGGCAAAGAAAAAACAAAAACAGACCTTATTAAAAGAGATAAGCAAGGAAACTACATTTTGCTAAAGGTATCCTAAATAATAAAGTGACATCAAAATATTTTATGACAAGTTTCTCTCATAATGGCCTCATTTCTCAAATATACAGAGAAATGAGTCAAATTTATAAAAACAAGATCCATTCCCAAATGATAAATGATCAAAAGATTTGACTAGGCAGTTTTCAGAAGAAATTAAAGCTCTCTATAATCATATAAAAAAAAGTTCCAAATCACTAATGACTAGAAAAAGCAAATTAAAACAATTACTACCTCACATCTGTCAGAAATGACAGATGCTGGAGGGAATATGGGAAAATAAGTACATTAATGAACCATTGGTGGAATTGTGAACTGATCCAACCATTTTGTAGAAGAATTTGGAACTATGCCCAAAGGAATATAAAACTGTGCATACATACCCTTTGACCTAGCAATAACACTACTAATTCCATATCTCAAAGAGATCAAAGGAAAAAGATCTATATGTACAAAAGTATTTGTGGCAGGTTTTTTGTGGCAAAGAATCAGAAATTGAGGGGATGCCCATCATTTGGGAAATGGTTGAACAAGATGTTGTATACAATTGTGGTATATATATTGTGATGGAGAAAGGATGAGGGGGATGGCTTCAGAAAAACCTTCAAAAACTATATGAACAGAGTAAAGTGAAGGGAGCAGAACCAGGAGATCATTATACACAGAAACAGCAACATTGTAAATGATGATCAACTGTGAAAGACTTAGCTACTCTGATCAATATAATTATCCAAGGCAATTCCAAAGAACTCATGATTAAAAATGCTATCCACCTCCAGAGAGAAAACTAATGAACTCCATGAGTACAAACTGAAGTATAATTTTCTCACTTTATTTTTCTTGCTTTTTTCTAACAAGGCTAATATGGAAACATGTTTTGCATGATTTCACATGTGTAATTGAGACCATATTGCTTGGCTTCTTAGTGAGTGGAGGAGTTCCTGGATGAAGGGAGAGAATTTAGAACTGAACTTTTTTTGATGTTAAAAATAAATTAGAAGAAAAAAGAAAATTTGTAAATGCCATTAATCAGCATTTGGCTTATTGTTTTATTGATTGTCTAGACTTAGGAAAGTGCTGAAGAAAATGTTAATAGTGCAAATTGAACTTATAAGTGTCTCCCACATACATTTGTTTTCTCCAAAGAGCCGGTTGTTAAACATTTACTAGCACACTACTACTTGATGCAGCTATGTGATGAAGTGGATAAAGTGCTATGCTTCTAATCAGGAAGGTTCCTCTTTCTGAGTCCAAATCTAGCCTCAGACACTTACTAGTTGTGTGGCCCTGGGCAAGTCACTTAATCCTGTTTACCTCAGTTTCATCATCTGTAAAATCAGCTGGAAAAGTAAATGGCAGAATTCTCAGTCTTTTGCCAAGAAAACCCCACAGGTGGTGTCCGACACCCTGAAGTATCAAACAACTGAATAACAACTGTTTGAAGGCCTCTGTTGAGGAGGAACCTACTATTTCAAGAGGCAGTCCATTCCACTATTGGATAGTTCTAGTCATTAAGAAGCTTTTCCTTTCATTGAGCCAATACCATGGAATTTTGTTGATTGTTAATGGAGACATCTCTCAAATATTCAGATACATCTGTCATCTGGTGGATTCAGGTACTCCCTCCAGGGACACAGATTGCATCTGATCTAAGTTGAAGATCATAATTCTTATGCAATTTCTCCCCCAAAAGTGCCATGAAGTGTCTACCTAATACACTGGAGATATCAAGACCTAGACTCTTAGAAACAGAAAAGTCTTTAGAAACAGGTTACAAGTCTGTTTAGTAACACCTAAGGTCCATCGCAAAACTGTCCATTTTCTCCAGGTCTTCACTATCAAGAGATCCTATCTCTTGGGTGAGTGATGGGTTCAGAAGCTAGATGACCTGCCCTAGAGTCAGAGTAGTGGGTACAGAGCAGATCGGGATACAGAGCCCTTTGAAAGAACAATTCACAGGACTTGATAACTGGTTGGATAAAGAGGATGAAAAGGGAGAAACAGCTTGGAATCTGTGTAAGAAGGAGAATGATGGTGATCCTTTGCACACATTTACCGTGGAATCCCAGTAATATCTTCTTAAAAAGCACTCAAATTCCCTATACATTATTTAACTACACTTTTCCGTTTTTCCTATCCATATTTGCCTTGTCTCATTACCCCCCTCCCCTTTTATTTCAGTACAGAATAAATTCATGATAGATCCCTCTCACTCACTAATGCAACCAATATAATTATGCCATGACCACTACTGCTTCAAGGTCCACCCACATATACTTCCTTGGATAAGTGGTTGTTTTTATCTCCGGACAAAGCCAAGCCCATTTCCCTTTCTTTTGGCTCCCTCCTCACTAGAGAAGTTGCTCTTAAATATCTTTTTATGGAATCATTTGTTTACCACTCTTCTGAAAGTGAAGTAAAAAGGTGGGGGAGAATCCGACAAAATATTTTGCTTGGCAAAGTTCAGGTGATGAATCTCCCCTTCTTTGGGTAGATTGACCTTCAAGCTTTGCTGCTCAGTGAGAGGAGTTAAAAATGGACTGTCAAGCCAGCTTCAGATGCTGCCAAGCCTGCCTCCAAATGTCCTCCCACTGATCTATCACTCCCCTTACTACCTCCTAATGTTGTTTTCCAGCTGAATGTTTTCTGAGCCGGGATATGAGAAGCTCCTTCGAGACTACACTTTTCTTTCCATCTGCCTCTCTTTACCCAAAGAGTAGCCACGGATGATCATATATCCTCCCTCCACCACATAATCCCTCTCCTACCTAAATTTTCATCTTTTCAGCCCCCTATATGCTCCAGACTTGTTTACTCTGCACTGGACCCCACCAAGAAGAGAACAGAGGCTTTAGCAAATTTCAAAAATGACTGAATTTTTGCTTGAGTGTTTGTGCCAGTATCTATGACTATCCCTCAGCTCCCTGAAACTGCTGCTTACTACATTGTGTGACTTGGCCAGTCCCCCTCTGGGCCTCAGTTTCCTCATCTGCAAGACCAAGGGTAGGTTAGATGAACTCCAAGATCCACATCTGTGCCCTGTTGACATTACTAGCCACAGGGAAGTCAAGTTTTCTGAGAGCCATCTGGCAACCCCGCAGCCAGAGAGACTGCAATAACCTTCCGGAGGCCGTCCAGGTTGAGATGTAACTCTTCTCTGGGGAAGACCCATTTCACCTGGTCAGCTCTTGAGTCAGTCGGCGGTCCTGCAGACTGCTAAAATTCTCTCTAATGGGCTTGTTAAGCTTCTTGGCAATACTTCCCTCATTTAATATGCTCCTGTTCTCCGACTTGCCCGGGTTGACCAGGCTTGCTCCAGAAGAAGTGAAAGGTTATTAGTTACAAAAACAACAGTCCGGGGAGGAGAGAGGAGGACGTTTGCTTAGATCTGCCTGTTGTAAAATTTGCTGCTACGCGTCCAAACTTCGTGACGCTCCCCTCCACCAGCCCACCACCCCCCAGAGCAGTGCCATACTACAAAACCCCAGGGGAAACGGGGGGCAGGAAATGATTGGGGCAGGCGAGGGTGCAGAATCTGGCAAGAAACTGTATCTGGAGGAGGAGGAGGGTTAAGCCGGCTATTTCAGGGCCCGCAAATTCGGTTGTATAAATGGTCCGCAGTAAATCTTAGAAAAGGTTGGAAGTCTCAAAAGAAAAAGTGGCCGATTCCTCTTAACCCTTGGGTCGGGTAGGCAAAACCACAGGCCATTCCTGCTGTCCCACAGCTGGGTGAGGGCAGGGGGAGGAAAGACTGAAGGAGGGCACTGCAAGACGGACGGACCGAGAGACAAGCCATGGGGCGAGAGGATCTTTCCAGCCTTTCCTGGGGACTGTCTCGAGCCCACCCAGTGAACTGCAGGTGCAGCTCGGGCCGGATCGGGTTCCCCGGCCGCCTCCCCAGAGCTCTGCCCTCTCCAGTTTGGACACCCAAGAGAGGGGGCGGAGAGAAGGGCGGGGCAGGAGCCCGAGGCAGGTGGGCGGGGCCGGGGAGGGGGGCGGTGGTGAGCAGTATATACAAGAAGTCCCGGGACCCTGTGGGTCGGTGTAGGGGTGCGTTGAGGGCGGGGGGCGCTGGTGGCTAGCGCTGCGTGCCTGCAGGGCAGTACCCTCCTGCCCCCCGCCCAGAGAAAGGGTGCTTTAGAAGGGCTTCGCTTGAGGCAGGCTTTTCTTATCTTTACTGTGTATTTAAAGCGCAGTATCCCCACTGAGCTCCGGGCATCTCGGGGACGCCAGCGTGCACTTCTGTAAAGTCAAGCCAGGTAAGAGGTGACCCCGTGGCCCACAGAGACGTGGGCGATGCTGGAGTTTGCAGCGTGGTGTTGTGCAGAGTGCCGCGTTTGGAGCCAGGAGGACAGGGGTTTGAATCCTGACTGTAATTTATTACCAGTGTGACCTTGGCTGTGTCATTCAATTTCTCTGGGCATCAGTTTCCTCTTCTGTAAAATTGGAGGGACAGGGTAGACCAGATGACCTCTAAGATCTCCAGGGAGTGGGGGCGCACAGCAAATCAGTGGGAAAGAACCTGAGTTCGACTGCCTGACTGGTTGGGTCACTCCGGGCAAGTCCCTCCGACTCCACTGGCTCTCAGTGCCTTCATCTTTAAAATGAGGAAAGTTGCACTAGGTGACCTTCAATCTTTAAATCTAGGGGGCTCTAGACGTGCAGCCCCTGTTCTTGGCAAACTAACAGGCGAGCTTTGCTTCGAGTTTATTTGGTAGGATTTCCTGGAGTTGGCTTTCCCTGCTTCTAGGCCTGGAGACTTACTTGGGAGCCAGATTGGGGAGGGGGAGAGGAGAAGGGAAATGAGGGCCTCTCTCCTTTAGGAAGTAAACACTGTCGGTGAGGCTCTTTGCCCCCCATTTAGCTCATTTTTGTGTCTTTTTTGTCTCTGCAGTGCGCCCCGAAAGCTGTACCCCGCGCTGCAGGAGCCACAGTGCGGTTCACCATGGTTGCGAGTAGCAGCTTAAGCAGTAAAAATTCGAGCAGCCTTTCAGAGTTGATAGACCGTGGCTTTCCGCCTGGAAGTCTAAGTGGTGAGCTTTTCAGCGGCTCCCAGGTTAATTTCTCTGGGAAGGGTAGGAGCGGATGACCAATCAGAATGCGTTCTCTGTGATGTAATCATCTCAAGTATCGCTCCTTTGAATGGCGTGGGGGGGGGGGGGGGGGCGATCCCATCCATCCTGGCCCTGCTGGATGGAACCAGCGTGAATAAATAACCCAAGGTTTATTTTTTTGTAGCAGCAATTCAGAAACTGACTCCCAAAGAGAACTAACCTAGGTTTCCTTTGTTTTATTTTGTGTGTTTTTTTAAGAGAAATGGAGATTAATAATCCCATTATAATAGTTATGGAAAAATTCATTAGTGTATAGAGAAGAAATAAACTGTATGGCAAGAGATACTGACAGGGCAGTACTCAAGTGAGCAGTCAGCCTGTGGTGTGGGTGGAGAGCTGCCAACCAGTAGGATTACTTTAGGAAGCAGATGACCAATGCACAGTATCAGTTTTCTGCAAACTTAATTTTGTTTTCCTAGGACTGGCTTGTTTTGCCTGGCTAGAGGAAACTTGCCAGATAATTATGAAAAACTCTTTCACAAAGAAGGGTTTGTTTTTTTTTAAATAGGGGACGCTATAAGTTCAGGCTAATCTGTTAGCCACTAATAATAAGACTATGATAGGGGTTTTATTCCACATTTGTTATAATTAGTGAAACTTAGAGCAGGGACTTGCGTCTCTCTGTCTCTGTCTCTCTGTCTCTCTGTCTCTCTCTCTCTCTGGCTCTCTCTCTCTCTTGCTCTCTCTCTCTCTGGCTCTCTCTCTCTCTGTCTCTCTCTCTGTCTCTGTCTCTCTCTCTGTCTCCCTCTCTCTCTCTGTCTCTGTCTCTGTCTCTCTCTCTGTCTCTCTCTCTCTCTCTGTCTCTCTCTCTCTGTCTCTCTCTCTATGTGTCTCTCTGTGTCTGTCTCTGTCTCTCTCCGTCTCTGTCTCTCTCTCTATGTGGGAGCAACTCTCTCAACCTATGGGAGGCAGATTACAACATACCCATGGTTTAGAGTTTCCTGAACCCCATAGGGGTCAAGTGGTTTGCCCCGTGTGGATCATGTGTTGAAGGGGGATTTAAAACCCAGGTCTTCCTGACTGTAGCTCTAGTTCACTAGCCCCAACATTATACTGGCTTAATATTAATTTTTCATTGAAATCCTCCTGACACTTCTTGCTTCTGCTGGATGTGACCTTGGTTTCTCGAAGCCCATGCCAGCTAAGTATAATCTCTGGCAGGTCTTACCAAACAATGAAGAGTATCTGTCCTTCACAGCTGAGCCTAACTCTACCTGGAGAGCCTCTTGACCAGAAGACAATTTATCAAATGATTTTTTTAATCCACAACAACTAATGGAAAATTTAACCAATGGCTTCAAAAGGTTGTGATATGCCTTAGTGCAGAGTGGACCAAGACCCGTGAAATATCACAGATCCTAGAAGCTCTGAAATAAATAAGCTCACAATAGACTTAAGTGCTATAGCTAAAAGCCTGAATTTGTATACCAATGAAATCATGTTTTCAAATTAAAAGATCTTAGAAATTTCACTTAGTGCAATTTCCTCTTTTTATCCAGTTCAGACTTGTGATTTCATTGATGTAGGGAACTCTCTCTACTGATATAATTTACAATCTTAGAGACTTGCCTGGGCACTGAGTGGGTTTAGTGACTTGCCAGTGAGTCTGGCATTTGCAAAATGAAAAAACTGAGACTTACTTTCAATGTAACACATTCAGTTAGTGGTAGAACTGGAACAAGAACCAATGTCTCCTGGCCTTCAGAAATAAAATGTTATGTTTGAAAAAATAGTTGATATTTCTCTGTACTGTGGTTTGTTGGTGCTAGTTTTTTCCTGTGCTTGGGGTTTTCCTTTTATCCCCTCTCTCATCTGTAACTTCTCTTTCCTATAGATTTTGACTACTGGGATTATGTTGTGCCAGAACCCAACCTCAATGAGGCAGTATTTGAAGAGACAACTTGCCAGAATCTGGCTAAAATGCTGGAGAATTGCCTGTCGAAGTCCAAGCAGACAAAACTTGGCTGCTCCAAGGTTCTTGTCCCAGAGAAACTGACCAAGAGAATAGCTCAAGATGTATTGCGCCTGTCTTCCCCTGAGCCCTGTGGTCTTCGAGGTTGCATTATCCATGTAAACTTGGAAATTGAAAATGTATGTAAGAAGCTGGATAAAATTGTGTGTGATGCTAGTGTGGTGCCTACCTTTGAGCTTACACTGGTATTTAAGCAGGAAAACTGTTCATGGTCTAGTTTCAAGGACTTTTTCTTCAGTAAAGCTCGTTTAACATCTGGTTTTAGGAGAACTCTGATTCTCAGCCCAGGGTTTAGGCTTGTTAAAAGGAAGCTTTACTCACTGATTGGAACAGTCATTGAAGAGTGCTAGAAAAGTCTCTCTTGCTGACTTTTAATAGATTGTACCACTGCTTGGTTTGATGTCACTTGTAGCTTGACTGGCCTCATCAAGAAACCCCAAATTTAGCCCATCTGTCAAATGTGGTCCTTATTCAGCACAACCTCAAGTGTTTTGCTCCAAAGCATTAATCTTGTGGCCTGCCCAAAACATCCCCCAGGGAGTAGACGCTATCCACTGATTAAGGCCATAGCCACTGAAAAGTGGTGTGGTACAGGAGGGAACCCAGTGAGCAATAGCCTTTCATTTGGGAAGCTGAATTCACTCTGGCCCATCCTTTCCAAAGCAGGCAGGCTACTCAGGCATTAATTAAGTAGCTACATCCAACCAGTCAGTCCTGGAGCTTAACTTGTTGACAATATGAATGACATTTTCCTTAATTTGCTCTTTATAATGGCACTTTAAAAGTTCTCCAAAATAATCCTTATAACTATATAACTTTATTAAACGAAGCTCAGCCAGTACGAAAACTTCTGAAAGCTCAGAAAACCAGTGTTCCTACCTTGGACTGAAGGGTTCTTATTCCATGAAGTAGAATTTAAGTCTCTGAGCTTTGCTTAAAACTGACACTTGGAAAGAGCTGATTAGGAATATTACAGACACAACATGGTCTTTTCCCTTTCCACCTCTCCTTTCACCTTCTAAGGTATGGAGTGAGGAGCAATCTTAGGTTATAACTTCAACAAATTTATCACAGTTTTACTCAGTTTTATTTGTAAGATCATGCTCTATTTTTAAAAGATTCTATGTTGTGTATTATCTTTTGAGTTGGGGAGAGGTGATAAAGCAGAGAAATGGCATGATAGCAGTCAAAAGAACATGAGCCCTGGGTTCAAATCCTGCCTATAATGCTTAGTGTAACTACTTGACCTTGGATGAATCATTTTAAGCTCCCTAGGCCTCAGTTTCCTCATCTGAAAAATGGAGTCACAGTTTTAAAGTTGGAAGAGACCTTAGAGTCTAACATCATCATTTTAAAGATGAGGAAATTGAGATGCAGAAAGGTTAAGAGGCTTCCTAGGGTCACATAGCTAATAAGTGTCTGAGGCAGGATTTGAACTCAGGTCTCCTCTGAGTCCAAATATAGTGTTTATCTGCTACACTATGCTCCCTCCTCTAAAGCAATGCTGGAGGTTGGACTAGATACCTTCCACGGTACCATTTACTGTAAGATCTATGATCCTATGTTCAACTGTTGTTAGAACCCAAACAACCGTAATGCCAACCCATAATGCCAAAATGGGCATCTGTGGCTATAATGGTGATGGATTTCAGAAACTAACTTTCAGGAAAGCACTGTCTGATCCAATTGCTCTCCCAATGGATATCTAACTTACCATGCCTTTTCCAAACCATTAGATTTAATCATCAGTCTTTCTCCTTGGCTCAAGGAATTATTTGATGGACTTGGCTTGTTAACGTCTTTTCAAGACTTCTTAGGCTTAGTCTCAGATCACCTCACTTAGCAGTACCTCTTCATTGCTTTGACCTTCCTTATCTCTCTACATGAAAACATAACACCTGGGAACTGTTTCTGAGCACTCCCCTCCTTTCTCCCATAAGCCTCTCCAGTAACAACTACTAGATATCAAGTACTTATTGGCTACGATTTTAATTTTTGGGCTCAGCATATATTCACACTGGTCATCATTGGTTATGGAACCTAGGTTTATTTCAGCATCATGAATGTTAGCGAGAGTTTGGATAACTCAGGCAAATACCTCAATCTTCTTGTTTTTAATTGTCCTGTGGCCTGAACTCTAGGCCAACTCTTACCCCATCATTCATTAGTAAACTAATCACTGATCTTCTTTGAGAATGAAGGATCATTAACCAGTTTTCCCACTATTGGTAGAGAACTTTGGTCTTACTACAACAGTTTTCAGTTGTATTCAGTGTTCAAAGCCTTCAGGTGATTTTGCAAGTTGAGATAAAGAGCTCATTCATCCACTCTCACACAACAAACTTAGGTGGCCCAGTGGATAGAGCACCGGACCTGGAGTCAGGAAGACCTGAGTTCAGATTTGGCCTCGGACATTTTCTAGCTATGTGAGTCACTTAATCCTCTTTGCCCCAGTTGCCTCATCTCTAAAATGAGCTGGAGAAGGAAATGGCAAACCATTCCAGTATCTTTGTCAAGAAAACTTCAAATGAGGTCAGGAAGAGTCAGATACAACTGACACCAACCACACCTGAAGCAGGGATTCTATCCAACACACAATGAGCCAGTGTTACTCAAAAAATGGCTTTGATCCAGTCTCATCTTGCAGGTGTCGTAAATAGTAACTAGTTCCTTTGGGATTAGGCAGGATTCCACCAGATCCAGTCTGTGTAGTGTCTGGGAATTAGACCATTGCAATCAAACTAATGGTAGATATCTGTTATTGCTTGTGGCTTAATGAGTGCTATATCTCTCTAAGTATAGTGGGTCAAGAGTCCCTTTTGTTAGGACTTCCTCAGCTTGGATGTGGAGTATGTATTCCATTAACAGCTGCTGGTTTCACTTGTGTCTTTCTGGCTAACAAGATGGCAACAGCTTGTGGAGGTTCTTAAATTAATATTCCTGTTAAAGGAAATTGAAGTTTGTCTATTTTTGACAATAAAGGATCATATATTTTTACTTTTCTAGCTGTTTGTCTTTCTTGGGAATTGTGGATTACTAAAGAATGGCGGTAATAGATAAATGACTTCTGAACATTATATGGTGACATTGTTTTGGGGTACATAGTTCCCAGGTATATCCCCCACCTTGCCATGGTCAGAAGAAGCGATACAAGGACACTCTCAAGGTCTCTTTTAAGAACTTTGGAATTGATTGCATGACATGGAAGACATTGGCACAGGGCCACTTGGCAAAACATGCTCATATCAGAAAGGGTGCTGTGCTCTATGAGCAAAGCAGAATTGAAACAGCTCAAAGGAAATGCAGTATGCCCAAATTTAGAGTATCCATCCCAAATGTTCAAACAGAATTTGTACCCAACCTGTGGTAAAGCATTCTGAGCTTGTATTGGTCTGATCAGTCACAGTCAGACACACTGTAACTTGATTCTAACATAGTGATATCATTTTGGTCATCCTTGAGAACACAGGACAAGTAATTATGCCCCGTCTCATTTTATTGGCATCGTAAACGCTATATCAATTGTACTCTGAACACAATTATTATTCCAATTAATTTATTCCAATTTTAATTCCAAAATTATTCCAATAATTTGTAAGTTTACAGATTAACAAAGTGTATGTTCCATCTTTAACTTCTTTTGGATATTACAATGATAATTCTTTTACAAGATAACGGCATTAAGATGAGCTCCACTGGTGTCCTTTTCAAAAATAAGCCCAAAATCTTGGTGTAATCTGTTTCTCAGGGTTTTCCCAAAGTCTCCTTCAACCGGAGTTTCACAATAGGGCACAGAAGCAGCTGTCATATTGTATAGAGCAGTGGGTCTAAAGTCAGATAGATGAGTTCAATTACAGCCTCGGAGACTTAGAGCCATGTGACCCTGGGCAGGTCACTTACCTTCTCTTTGCCTTAGTTTCCTCAACTGTAAAATGGGGATAATAGTAACACCTACCCACAAGGGTTGTTGTAGGGATCAATGATAATATTTGTCAACTCCTTAGCATATAGTAGGCTTCATGTAGGGCAACTAGGTGGCATAGTGGATGGGGTGCCAGGTCTGGAGTAGAGAAGAGATCTTCCTGAGTTCAAATCTGGGCTTAGACATTTACTAGCTGTGTGAATAGGAAAATCACTTAATCCTGTTTGCCTCAGTTTCTTTATCTATAAAATGAGCTGGAGAAGGAAATGACAAACCACTCCAGTATCTTTGCCAAGAAATGGGGTCATGAAGAGTCAGATATAAATGAAAAAACCTCAAAAACAAAGGTTCCATGGATATGCTTACGCACATACACAGGCATATGTATTTGCATTTTTATGATGTTTCTTGTTTGCAGAGTTTGCACATAATTTTGATCTATGCAGGTGGCGATGATCAATTTGACCCATTAAATTGACTTTAAGGTTATATTATCCATTCATTGAAAGTCTAGGTTCATTTTTTTCAATGACTATCCTTTCTCATGTTTTCCTAGCATTAAACTCACTCCCCTACAAAAGAAATAAAAGTAGAGTGAGGCATATCTACAAACCAAATAAAGATGCCATGGGTAAGGAAAAATATGACCAAAATCCTTCAGTTTTCAAATAAAACATACATAGCTTTGCTTGGTGTGACATGTTTAGGTGTTACAGCATGAAGGAAGTGTTCTAACTACTCACTTAGGAATGGCAATCCTTAGAAACTGTATGCAACTGAATTTTAAGATTTGTAAAGCACTTCCCTCATTAAAACCCTGGAAGGGGAGGGGGAGAATATAAAAAGTGCACAGTCAAGAATAAAAGAAAATGTAGAAGGAAGCATAGAAAGGCTTTGAAAATGATGAGTATTTACTTATATAGTGTTTCCAGAAAAGTAAACATTATGAAATGAAAATTGATGGTTTTATAGTGAATTTTCTTTTTAGGTTGTGTTGTCTATATGGAAATGTTCTCTTTTTATGTATTTAAACTCAAAATGAATTTTAATTTTTTTAAAAAAAGAAAAAGAAAGAAATCCTGGTGAGTAGATAGCATGAATTTTATTTGCTAATAAAGAAATGGTCTCATATAGGTTGTGACTTGGCCAAGGTCCTTTAGGCAGAGTAGTAAGTATTGGTGCTTTGATTTAAACTCAGTTCTCCTTAATCCAGGTTGAATGTTTTTGATACTTTGCCTCTACTACTACCTATGAGGAGGGCAGCTAGGTGATGCAGGGGAAAGAGTGCCAGCCCAAGAGTCAGGATGACCTGAGTTCAAATCCAACCAACTGTGCAACCCTGAGCAAGTCACTTAACTCCAAATGCTTTCCCTTCCCCCTCACAAAAAAAGAAAGAAAAGAAATATGCCAACAAAAGCAAAATAACTTGACTATTATAGGCATTGGCATATCTCAATAATTTAAGTTCAAAATCAGTTCAAATTAACAAAGAATCCTTAAGCATCTTATTGTTAGTGAATACAGTAATATGCAAGACAGTAGAGTGGAAAAAGTCAGAAAAAACCTACAGTCAGCCTTTGGAGTCAGGAAAACCTAGATTCACATTCTGCCTCTAACACATGCTAGTTGTATGACCATAAGCATTTATATTCATGTCCCAGGCAACTCTTTAAGACTAAAAACTTAAGATGATTTGCTATTTTTTGAACCCTACTACCCAGTGTAACTTACAACAACATCAAAAATAGTAGTACAAGGCACTCACTGTTCTCAGAATTAGGGATACAAGCATGGAAATTGGTTCTAACTCCCAAAAAATTTTGTTATAATTAATTTTATTTATCATTTTATTTCTCTTTATTATTGATTATTTTATTATATTGGGAATTCTTAAACAATATTGTAGATTGAAAAGAGTTACAGACTTGGAATCAAGAAATGAGTTTAAATCTTTGTCCTGACAATTACTAGATATGTGACTGTGGACAAATCATTACCCCTAGCAGATTTACCCATATGTAAAATGGGTCTTGTACCTGTGAGGAAAGTGCTTTGAATATTGTGCTATATAACTATGAGGTGTTTTTGTGTTTATCATGATAGGATGTAAAAGCTTAACCACCATGTTAAGATGCTGATGTGTTGATGATAACCACTCCCTAGGAAGTCCCTAATTCACCCTGCTGAGTTGTGCACACACTGTAAAGGTCAGTGGAAAGTGTCAAGTAAGTTGAGTGTTCTCTGTGGTTATCAGAGAGTCCCAAGTAGCAGAGCAAGGATATAAACTTTAATCATCAAACTCCACATCCAATAACCATTGCTCTGTCCTATAGTTTCACATGAAGACCTTGTTCTAAAGACTCAAAATCTGCTTGTTTTTTTCAGATGGCATCACAATACCTCTGGACATTGACATAGGAATTCCCATTATCAGTGCAAAGAAAGATCAAAGACCACCTACAATTCTGCATCATAAATGGTTTTAGAGAACCCAAAGGTTAAGACTGCATGTGTTAGAGGAAGAACTTGAACCCAGGTCGTCCTGATTCTAAGATCTCATACTGCCCTTCAACAATATAGCATAGCACATATTGAATGTCAAATAAATTGTGGATAGGATAGGTCAAACGAGGTTTTGTGGGAGAGATAGGACTTGACCTAGATACTGAAAGATAATGGAAAAGCTTAGGAAGAACACTCCCCACATGAGTAAATGCCTGTGGTATGTCAAGCAAAGATGAGTATGTCAACTGAGTCAGAGTAGAGTATTCACATAAGGGGTTAATAGGAAGATAAGTAAAAAAAAATGTCCCTTAAAATTGAAGCCAAAATGCTTGGGCTTTTTCCTATGGTTGATGGGGAGTCATTGACTCTCAAGCTAGAAGGTGATGAGTGTAAATTAATATCTTAGGAATATGAGTCTAACTGGTTTGGGTATGACGGCTTGTTGCTTTTTCAATTGGTCGTATATAACTCTTCCTGACCCCATTTGGGTTTTCTTGTCAAAGATACTGAAGTTCTTTGCCATTTCCTTTTCTAGCTCTTTTTTTACAGATGAGGAAATTGAGGGAATCAAGGTTAAGGGACTTGCCTGATGTCACACAGCTAGTAAGTGTCTGAGGCTGGATTTGAACTAAGGTCCTGCTGACTCCAAGATTGACACTCTATACACTGTGCCATCTAGCTACTCATACCATGGCTTGGAGAGGAACAATAATGGAAACAGGGAGACAAGATTGGAGCCTATAATAATGGACCAGCCATGAAGCAAAGAATCATTATGAAGGAAAGCATGGCAACTCTTGGGGAATGACCAGATGTGAGGAGAAAGGGAAAGAAAGAATATCCTATGGATTTTGTGACTATCAATTTGATATGTAATGTAAAAGGTGATATGATCCAGCTCTTTGCTCTGTTGGGAATATGTAGGAAATAGTGATCTCTCTGGGACATTCCATAATGGATGAGAGTCAAACACCCTCACCTTGACACAAATGGTCACATATGGCAGCTAGCATAAGAGCTTAGCTAAACAAGAAGGAGACTGAACCACTCCAGATTCTTTCTTCCTTCCTTTCTTCCTTCTTTCCTTCCTTCCTTCCTTCCTTCCTTCCTTTCTTTCTTTTCTTTCTTTCTTCCTTTCTTTTTTTCTTTCTTTCTTTTTCTTTCTTCTAGCAGAGATGGCTCAACATCAATCCTGAGATAGACATTCCTTTTCTTTTCACATTTGTTTATTTTATTTTTAACTTATGGTATAAAACAAGCATTTCCATAACACAGCATAACACAAGATGATTGCACACGAAACTGCAGATTTATTATGTACAACTTCCTATTCCTTATAAATTCATACTAAAGTTATTATGTAGATTTCTTTTTTTTTTCTTCCCTTTACCCTCTCCACCCTGGAGATGGAATATACTGCTTACCAGACTCATGGATAGGCAAATAATTTATGAATAAACAGGAGATAGAGAGCAAAGTTAGGTGTAATGTGGATAATTTCAATTACATTAAATTAAAAAGGGGTTGTACAAATTAAATAAATGTCATGAAGATCAGAATGGAAGTAGAAAATTGGGGATTTTATAGACAACTTCTCAGATAAAGGTCTCATGTCTCAAATATATAAAGAACTTTATCTATAAGAATACAAGTCATTACCCCATTGATAAATGATCAAGGATATGAACAGGCAGTTTTCCAATGAAGAAATCAAGATAATTTATTGTCATATGGACAAAATGTTCTAAATCATTATTGAGAAAGATATTTCAACCTTCAACCAATCATTATTTGATACATATCTACTATGTGGAGCCTTCTGGCTCAGAATGAATATAAATAACACCTGTTCTGCTTTTGGTCAGCAACCTTTAGGGTCTTCCCCTCTCAGTTTGATTTTTTTTTTTTGTAATTATTAAAAGGGCCATATTTTGACTCACTTCTTAAAGAGACCTATTCACTGAATGTGCATTACCTTACTCAAAGTGAGAACCTGAAAAGACCTTAACTTAAAAGGGCCAGGGTCTCCCACTGCATCTTGGGCCATCTCCAGTCATCCTGATCATTATCTGGTCACTGGATCCAAATGGCTCTGAAGGCAAAAGTGAGCCTGGTGACTTTGCACATTCCTCCCTCATTCAAATCAAAGTCAATTGCAAGTCATGTCATCGTCTCCCTGGTGTCATGGTGCTCTTTGAGAATGAAGGACAAACCACACAACTATGTATTAGGGATCAAAGATGCAAATACAAAGAACTGTGGCATTTAAAAAGGTTCAAGAGACAGTTTCTGGGTAATTTAATCATTTTATTAATAAGGCCAGCAGCTTACTAATAAAAGGATGGTTATTTGGCTATCTCTCTTAGACCAAGGACAATGCAGTGGAGTCACAGTTTACATACTTTTCAAAACAGTAGGAAGTTCACCTAATCGGTTAACGTGATTGGAGGTGGACTATATTGAAATGAAGGGGTGAGTATCTCTTGGATGGTGAAAATATCTCTATACCAGACCTCTCTAAGCTTTAGGCTATCAATTCAAAGAATGTATACCCCAATGTATACCCAAACCTCAGCAGAACGCAAAGGGCTTCACCACCCTAGATTAAATTCCTTGCAGGGTTGGGTAGAAACTGGAGATTCTGAAAGGAATTAGTCAATTAGGAGGTGAGGCCACAGGAGAGAAGGGCACTTCCAATGTTAGAAGTAGTCCAGGGTTGGAGAGAGCTTCTGACATGGTAAAGAAAGTCCTGTGGAGATGAGTGAGCAACGTAGCCTGGAAGGGGATGATGGTAGTTTGAGATGGAGGGCACTAGGGTTTGGAGGAGGATCAAGAAAGTCTTCATGCAGAATATGGTGCTTGAGCTGCATCTTTAGAGACAGAGACAGAGAGACAGAGAAGTACAAGGCAGAATTAAAGAGTGAATGTATCCCCAAGTATGGGCATGGAGTCCCATGAAGGTGAACAGAGAGATCAGTTTCAATTACATTAAATTAAAAAGGGGTTGTACAAATTAAATAAATGTCATGAAGATCAGAATGGAAGCAGAAAATTTGGGGAAGGATTTTATTGACACATTCTCCAATACAATTCTTTGTATTTGCATTTTAGGTTGCATCAGAAAGTACGGGGAGGAGAATGATGCCCAATGAGGCTGGAAAGATAGATTGAAAGTAGGCTGTGTAGAGCTTTTAAAACTAAATCAAAGAAAATGTATTTATTATTCTAGGAAGTCACTGGATTTGGTTGAGTGTGAGAGTCATATCTTCAGAAGGAAAATTACTTTGGCTGAAATATGTAGATGGATGGGGAGGGGAGGAGGGGGCATCTCCAGTTGTCTTGGTCTATAGCTTGCCACTGAACTCAGATGGCTCAGGACAGAGTGAGGCTGGTAACTGTGTATTCCTTCCTCACCTTAATCCAATTCCTTTGCAAGTCATGGTGTCAGCTTCCTGATGTCATGGTCCTCTTCATGAGAAAAGGGCAAACCATTAAATTATGAGAGATTTGAGGTGAGGAAACCATTTGGGAGGTTGTTATGATCATCTAAGCAAGAAACAGTGAAGACCTGAACGGAAATGGACAGCTGAACAACAGTCATGCAGGTAGGAGGTGAACCAGGATAGAGCAGTGTTGTGAACGTCCAGAGTAAAAGAGAGTATCCAAGAGCAAAAGATGGTCAACAGTATGAAAGTTTGCATCAAGGTCAAGACTGAGAAAAGGTCATTAAATGTGACAGCAAATCGTTAGTTCCTTTGGAGATAACAGTTTCACTTAGAGTAATGAGGTCAAAATCCAGAACACAAAGGGTTTGTGTCTTCTGTGCTCTTAGCACTGTTCCCAAAACATAGCATGCCTTGCTTTGATGATTTGAGAAGAGAGTGAAAAGTGGCGACAGCGAGTATGGACAACTTTTTCAATGCCTTGGAGGCAACCTTGTGAGTTTGTGGGCTCAGGACATCCTGGGTCTCTTAGACAGTGCTGGCTGCTCCATGAAAGTTGTCCCCCTCTCATTGCTACAGTGTTCCTTGGAGAAGAAGATGAGTACATTGAGGAGGAGGAGCTTCATCCTTGGCCTGGCTTACCAGAAATCATGTACGGCTGAGTCAAAGGTGAAGAACTGCTGTTTCAACAGCCTTGCAAAATGTTTCATTCTTTAATGTTTTAAGGATCAGCCTCCTGAAAGGACATAACTGTAGTTATGTTTCTTCTGTTTGTTTAAATGTACAATGAGTGTTTATGAGTCTTTTGTGTTAACAATTCTTTTCGGGTAGAGGAAATAAATAGCTGTCCTATATCTGATAGGGGAAAAAGAAAAAAAAAAATCACCTGCCAATTTGGCCAGTGCAGGAATTTGTTTTGCTGAACTATCCTTTTTTTTATTATCAGTGTTTTTTTCTCTTCTTTCCCTCACTCTGGGTTGGGGGAATTGAGAGGAGGAAGAAGAAAAGAAAAATAATTGCCTAATGATTATAAAAACAATGCAATAAAAGTTATATAATAAAGGGGGAAAGGGGTGATGCCATCTCAAAGAATAATTTAATGAACAGAAATTAAAAGGCTGAAACCTTCTAGGAGCCAGAATTCACAGACTTTTGAATCTGGCATCAGTTTAATTTCCTCTTCAGCAGAATTTTTGAGGAACAACTAAGGGAGTTAGAAAATGAATTTCATTTAAAATCATGAAAAAAGAGGAATATAATAATTATTTTTATAATGATTCCCATAAATCATCAAATTCCTGTTTCTTGTCTAAGCTCTGCCTCTAACTCAAAGTGTGACTTTCAGTAAGATGCTTTAAGTCTCTGCTAGGGTCATTCCAATATCCTAAATACAAGTCTGACTAAGAAGATATAACTATTGTTAAGTGAAATGCCAGTTAAGAAGCCATGAAAGTTATTCAAGGTATTTGTGGTGGGTGGTAGGGATGGCCAGAAAAACGTTGCCCTGGCTCTGTGGAGAATCTTTTTAACTCATCTTGGCTAGTTTGATAGCTCTGTCTAATTTGGGGTCTTAAATCTGATGCAGAATCAACTAGTTCATTCAGATAATTAATTTTGGATAATGTTTGCTCCTACTTGTAATTTTATGAACCATTGCACATATTACAAATTTGAGGATTCTTCAAAGCGTTCCCTAATTACCTGCAAGTTAGCATGTATTATCTGTGTTTTGACACAACATCCAAATAATTACTGATAAAAAGAAAAATATCAGTAAGGGCATCTAGGTGGCACAGTAGAGTACCAGACCTGAAATCAGGAAGACTCATCTTGCTGAGTTCAGAACTGACCTTAGACACTTACTAACTGGGTGACCCTGAGCTAGTCACAACCCCATTTCCCTCAGTTCCCTATTTGTAAAATGAGCTGAAGCAGGAAATGACAAACCACTCCAGTATCTTCACCAAAAAAAAAAAAAATCTGAATGGGGTCACAAAGAATTGGACACACTGAAATGAACAAGAACTACAAGAGTTTTAGGTTGTGGGGAGAAAGGTTCCTTTACTTAACTGGAAATGCTAGGGGCGAGGTCACCAGGAAAGGGAAAGATCTCTGAAATTCTAGTACTGTCACTGTGATTTCATCTGTCTCCATTTCTCTGATCTTTATAAAGTGCCATAAAGTGCTTTTACAGATCTTCGTAATGCCCCTAGAGCCTGGTTATGACATACATTCTTTCCTTCATCACACACACACACACACACACACACACACACACACACACACAAATCCCAACTCAGAACTCTCCCAACAAACAAACCAGTAGAAAGCATTTTTAAAAATTCCACTGCCCTTCCTGCGTACATCATAGTCATATCTTCTAAATTGAAGAAACAGTTTTCATTGAGAAGAACTTCTCTTCTACCTTAGCACCGAATTATTCTTCTACAAAACCATTTATTCGACCTCAGAACCAAACCTTTAAATGATGAGGTTCATGAAGTTTGCTCTTGGGGTACAGAAGGGGAAACAGCAAGCTTTAGTTTGTTCATTACCTTTCCATTTTTGTTTCAACAGAAAATCAGTCAAATGATCAAATATCATCAACTGTCTACCAGTTATCCTGGTCTACCAGTCTATCCAGTCTACCTGGATGAGCACTGCAGCTTGGGCAATGGATCATTTTCAAGGCTCATTTGAACTCTGAAGATTCAAATCAAGTTATTTTGCTAAAAACATGTTCTAACCTCTAGATAAAAGCAGCAGTCACAGCATTTCAAAGCAGTTCAGAAAGATAAAAGCCACAGGCAACGAGGTTAAAAGCAATTGGCAAGGAAGTTGCCTGGGGTCTCAGGGATTCTCAGGCAAAGTCCTGAAAACCACTTCTATACTCTACTTGCCCACAGCTGGATCCCAGATCAGATTACCTTGGGGCAAAGTAAACCAAAACTTTCCCAGGTCCTTACAACAACTTCCTTGCTCACAACAGTCCCAACTGGTATTGTAAAACTGTGGGCACATTACTTAGATCTTTTCCCAGTTCTACTAGTATCCTGGCCCATAACAGCACCAGACTTAGAAAGAAACAGTGAAACAATGAGTTACCTCAAGGAGCTTATGTCCTCCTTGTTTATGGCATCAAATTGGATGTTATGTGCATCAAAGAATAGAAAAGAGAAGTATAACTTGGCATAAGTTTTGGTTTCCAGAGCCATAACTAGGACAGGGTCAATAAGGTTTAGCCTCAGAATTAGAAAGTGTTACCAGGACTGTGGTAGGATATGCTTGTATGTCTCCTTTCCTGCTTTTTCCTCATCCCTTTTCATCATCTTACAAACTTTGCAGTATCCTAGAAGGTATACATTGTACTCTCAACATTTGTAGCCACTAAAGTCAGGTACAAAATGGCTGGTGATGGCTATGGTGACCTTTTTAGAATTGACCTCCATTTTACTGAGAGGTAGGAAGCAGTCAGATGAGTCTATAAATATGAATATCTTGAGCAGGTGCTATAGAAAGACAATAAGCTGTATCCAGAATTGAGTAGGAGGAGATGAAGCAAGGTCATATTGTTCTGTCATCCAAAACTGCTTGCCACTACAAAAACCTCTTCTCCTTAATATCCTTCCACTGAGGCTATATGCCTATCAATCACCAACACTACATTCTCAGAAAAACCAAAATTCCAGATAACCAAGAGGGCAATGGAAAAATGTATGATGGTCATGAGCAGGCTCTAATATGTTACCAGAAATTATTTGTATATGAGATCTATAAAAGACAGGAAATGCATGACAAGAAAGGGATAGGGGTGGGGGCTGGTCATGTGATAAGAATTAGAGACAACAGATGGACAGATCAAGTGACACATTGGAAACCCCAAGATGTTAAAATAATGGGAAGTCTTGGGTGCACTCTGTATAAAAGAGTAATGGAAAGATGGGGACGAAAATTTCACCAGATAAGAAAGAAGGATGGGTTGTAATTTTTCTTGGAGAAGAAACCATCCACCTCCATGGAATCATATATACAACATGATACAACAAAGTGCCAAGCAGAATCTATGTGACAAATGACAACTGAAATTGTAACCAATTGGATGGAGAATGTTAAATGTCCTATATATAACTTATTGGCACATACTTGTTTACATAGTCTCCCTCATTAGATTGTGAGTTTCTTGAAGGCAGGGACTGGTTTTCTGTTGTTTTATATCCCCCAGCCCTTAACATAGTGTATGGCACATGATAGATGTTTAATAAATGTTTATTACCTGACCTTGTTGAGGCAACATGGGGTGCCAACTTAGGAACCAAGAAGACCTGACTTCAGGTCTCATCTGTGACACGTACTGGCTATATAACCATGGGCAAGTCACTTAATCTTTCTGTTCCCTAGATAATCCTCTAAGTTGCCAAGAATATACCAATCTACTTTGGAAGAGAGGGTTTCCTCCCTGGAAATTCCCAAGAATCATTCCATCAAGGGTCTGATCTCAGAAGAAAAGAAGAAATGAAAATATTTATGAAAGTTAGATGGAGTTCATATAAACACCATGGAGCTATTGTTAGGAATAGGGTAAAAGGTAAACATTACACCATGCTCCTATCCCTCTCCTCCTTATTGCTTTGAAGAAGTTGTCCACATTTACTGCATTTACTCTTTCATTTTCCATCTCTTTTCAGTCTAGTAAAA
Organism: Bettongia penicillata ogilbyi; assembly: GCA_023548195.1. NCBI lineage: Eukaryota > Metazoa > Chordata > Mammalia > Diprotodontia > Potoroidae > Bettongia > Bettongia penicillata. The sequence goes on along the minus strand of JAJHZJ010000288.1, from coordinate 1,749,354 downwards.
CTACTCGGAGGTCACCAATGAACGCTAAGGATGGACTCCTAATGGCAGATCCAACGCTTGTTTGATTTTTCCATCTGTTCTCATTCTCCTTGACCTCTCTGAGACTTGTAACACTGCTGACTTCCCATTAGACGCTCTCTGCTCTCAGACTCAACACCACTCTGTTATCTTGTTCAGTCTTCTGCTTGGCCACTCTTTCTGTCTTCATGATCTCTTCGTTCTCCTCCCAACCCATTGATGTGAATGTTTCCCAAAGATCCTTGACAGTATCTCCCATGGTAATTTCTTCTACTAGCCGCCTTAACTACCACCTTATGTTGATGACTTCCTAGACTCTCTATATAAGGCAGTGGATAAGAGAGCAAAACTTGGACTTAGGAAAACTTGAGTTCAAATTCTGTCTCAGACACTTAATTGTGTGATCCTGGGCAAGTTATGCAGCCTCTTTCAACCTCAGTTTCATCACCTATAAAATGAGAAGAAAAAATAGCACCTGCCATGCAGGGTTGTTGTGAGAATAAAATGATAAATGGAAAAGACTTTAGATACCTTAAAGCACTACATAAATATTAACTATTAATTTTGTTGCTGTTGTTATCTGATTCTCATTTTTCTTCTTAGCACCAAATTCAACTGCCTAGAGAATTCTTCCATCTGCCTATGCCATTGATACTTCAGACCCAACATGTGTCAAATAAACTTCTTATCTTTCACATAAACTTTCACTTAAAATCTCCTCTGACTTCGTTATTTAGATCAGTGGTACTAACATTCCGTTGGTTTTCCATCTTTGCAACACTGGTAATATTTTTATTCTTTCCTTCTCCTCTCAGAGCCAGTTACTTACCTGGCCATGACAATTCCACATTTGCAATGTCTCTTGGGTCCCCCATCTCTATTCCTACCCCCATTCACCATGGTACAAGTCCTAATTAACACACACTTGGACTATTGAAATAACCTCTTTAAGATTACAGTTCTTCCTGCTTGTATTTTTTCTTCTGCCTTATTCTCCAGACCATTGCCAGAGAAATCTTCCTTATTTATTGAAAAGTCAAAAATCTTTAGTAGGCTCCTTTTGCCTACCAAGTAAAATAAAAACCCCTACTCTTCTAACCTATCCTTCTGAAAAATGTCCCGTGCCTTTCCAGCCTCCATTTCCTTGCCATACTATTCCCTAAGCCTGAAGCACCCTGCCTTTACCTCTTCACCTGTCCCATATCTATCCATACGCTGTGTCTATCTATAGCCATCTTTAAAGCTCCCCTAAATTCCTCCTCTTCTAGGAAGCTTTCCTTCATACCATACTTGGAAATGGGACCTCTCCTCTGTCCTCATTTGTGCATATCTTCTTATTGTTGCATAGTTTTATTAACTATAAATTGATGGAGTCTTAGAATTTTGTTAGACCTAAGTTCCATTTGTACAAGGACTGTTTCTTACCCATACTTTACCCTTCCCCATTACCTCACTCACTATCTGTATACAATCAATGGTTACTGATACCATTAATTGTTGAGGGAAATCCTACAGATACAGACACAAGGTTGGTGACATAGACCAGCCACTGAATGCAGTTCAAAACAGAATATGGTGCCCTGAAGCCATGTTCAGGGCAGATTTTCCTTTGGCCATTCATCAAGCACCAGACGATGCCTTCATCAACCATTCGCTGGTGATATATACTTACTTCTTTTGGTCTTTCGTGAGGAAAAGAGACCTTGCTGGATCTTCTATTTAAGAACTCTATCACCATGCTCTGTTTTTCCGAGTGTTCCATTTCATATCCATTCTACATAACTGGTAACAACTGTGTTTCCATCTGTCAGGTCAAAACAAGTGCTTCAGCAGGAAGTTTTTGACTCACTGCTGATGACAGATGAGAAAAATAAATAAATGGAGGCATTGCTTTCTGTTAAATCTCTAAGTAAATTACTGGAAGAGGTTTGCCTTTTTTTATATCTGTCATCTTACCTCAATATACTCTAAAACCAGATACCTTAGTCTATATAATATTAAACTATATCAGGTTTTCCTCCCACTTATCCCCAAGAACTAGAAAATGTAATTGAGAAAGAGCAAGAAAGCAATTTGTTTCTATAAATGACATGAAACATCTAAGGAGTTTGAGATTTGGAGTTTATTAATATCATACAGTAGCTTTTTGTGTTACAACATTTGTCAAGATTTTTTTTCCTTGAAGAAATGGGTGATGCCAGTTTTTATTTCCTTCATACGAATTCAGGATTAAATCTTAAAAATGATAGTAGTTTTAAGCCCTGGACTAGGAATGAGAATGCCTGAATTCGGGACTCAGACTCACCATTTCCTTCCTTCACAGATCTTGAGTAAGTCATTTAACTTCTCTGCATATCAGTTTCTTTATCTGCGTAATGGGGGATTAAATTTCCAATTTTCCTTCCAACGTTAACATCTAATGATCTCTATGATTCTTCTCTTTGCAGTTGACAGGCTTAAATGGCTCTGGAAATAAAGAGAATTAAAGTAAAGTATTTTGTTCTTCACAGTGTAACCTGAAAGGTTGGATAATTGGAGGGCATATGAACATTTTAACAAGCGGTATGATGACCAAAAAGCTTTTAGGCTTAAGAGAAAGGGAATTGAGCAATTTTCATTAGCAGTCCAACTGTTTGTCAAGAGTGTGCTATGACATGAAAGGGGCCATGTTTCTAAATATATTGTAACTGAATCCTGCTGGTGATTTGGTGCTGTGCACATCTACTTCCGTCAGAGCACAGGGGCAAGGAACAGCTAAATCCCCTGGCATATCACAGTAGATACTTGATATGGTGATAATTTTTGGTAAATTCATCTACTGCTTTCTGCTCAATATTAAGACAAAAAGATCCATTTCAGTTATTAATAATAAGAAAGGAGACATTAAAATAACTTATTGACAGATAATACCTAACATTTATATGGCACTTTAAGGTTGGTAAGACAAATGAACTGACTAAAATTTATTTAAAAAAAAAAAGAAATTAAAACCTAAGTTGTTCCTTCATTGAAAATATATAGAAGTATCTGTCCTTGATGATAACCAACTATACTCAATTTCCAGTCTATGAATTTCTTAATCTGTTTTAACTGTAACTTGGATGTAAAAGGAAAATTATCTTAAGAGATAAGACGATGAACTTGAAAGAGTGATAAATTCGAAGTCATGGGGTCTGAGTTTGAATCCCAGATCTTAGGCTTTCCTCTGTGACCTTGAGTAAATTTTTAAGCTTCTGTGGGTCTCAGTTTCCTCATTATGTAAAGAAGGAGTGTGACTAAGGATCCTTCCATCATTGAACAAAGCCTTCTGATCTTTGAAAGGTTTATTAGACTTGCTTGCTGAGAAGAAAATCTAGTACCAAAACAACTTCCAGAAGTTTTCTCCAGAGGAAATGAATTTCTCACATGAGAGACTTCCAACTCAGTCCTACAGTAAATTAAACTAGTTTATATAAATGTTGTCAAGTTTGAAAGTGTCCTCTTATTACTAATATGTTGCCTTTTCACTAAACTTTGATTATAGTAACTTACAAAAAAATTGTTGCTGTTGTTTTTAATGCCTTGTGAACATATTTGTATGTACCTATCATTAGAGTGGGAAAATAATCTCAAAAAGTATAGATAACCAGGTCACCTAAATGGCACAGTGGAAAGAGCACTGGTCCTTAATAAGTAAGACCTGAGTTTAAATCTAGCCTCAGACACTTGACACTTACTAGTTGTGTGACCCTGAGCAAGTCACCAAGCCAAAAAAAAAGTATATACAACCAATATACAGAACATGAATTATAAAATGAACAACACAAGGAGGCAATTTGTTATTGTTCAGTTATTTCAGACTCTTTGTGTCCCTGTTTGAGGTTTTCTTGGCATAGATAGTGGAGTGATTTGCCATATCTTTCTCCAACACATTTTACAGATGAGGAAACTGAAGCAAGCAGGGCTAAGTGACTTGCCCAGGGTCACACAGCTAGTAAGTATCTGAGGCTGGATTTGAACTCACAAAGATGAGTCTTCCTGACTCCAGGCCCAGCACTCTATCCACTGTGCTACTTAGGTGCTTGTAATGAGGTAATTAAGATCTCATAAATGTCCCCGAATCTTATTTACGTGGGATTTAGCATGGTATGATGGGAAGAATACTGGCTCTAGAGAGAGTCAAACTGGGCTTAGATCCTGGCTCTGCTCCTTACTATTTGTGTAAACTTTGGCAAATTACAACTTCCATGGCCTTCACTTTTCTCATCTGGACTAGGGGATGTGTAAGAATCCATACAGTTCTAAGTCCTAGGAGCCTATCACTTACTTCATGAGAAGTATACCCTAGTTGATCAAGATAGTTAATAAAGCCCACCAAAAGCCATCAGTAGGATATTCATCCAGGAATGTTTAGTCTTTCAATGGGAAAGCATTCAGGACATTTGGGGACCTTTGGTTTTGGAATGCTTGTAGCTCCTGACAAGAATGACTACAGCTAGGCCTCTGAACTCTGTCTAAGAATTCCTGCACTGGAGCCATGCCTAGACTAGTTATGAGTGACCTGGGTCTAGAAGTCTATGAATGCCCAGACGATGTGGTCATTGTTTCCACTGTAAGGAACAGGTGGGTGGAGATCAGGTGAGTTCACTGATTTGATGAGCTTACCTACCCATGTAAGAGGTAGCATGATATAAGGTACAGAGAACAGCCTTCTAATCCAGCAAGATCTCAGTTCAATTCTCTCATCTATCTCATATTAGCTATATGATCCTGGGTAATTCATTTAACCTTTCACTGCTCTAAGCAACTCTCTAACACAGTACATTGCAGAGGTGGTAATTTTAATCAATAGAGAGAATTTCCTCATCTGGGAGTACCCTATATCATTAAAATCATAGATCCAATAACACTTATTCCCCATATAGACTATGTTACCAAGACAAAAATGGCACCTGATGAAGTCTTAGTGACTGAAGGCTATCCCAAGAAGAGTTGTCTGGTTAGAGTTTCCCTTGACTCGCCTGGAGGATAAGTTTCAGTAACTGAGACTGCTTCTGAGATGACTGAACACTGAGGACGCAGGAGAATGGACTCTTGTTGTCAGTTCTTTCTCGCTTTAGTTCAACCACTTGACTTCAAGAGAGTCAGTGAATTATCAAGTTAGGGTGGTAAGAAAGGATATTTATCCCTATCATCCTCACCATAGGAATACTTAATGTTGTATTATATTATAATCTTGTACATGGCAAAGACAAGGTATTTGGCCACATGAACCAAGAAAAGATGTCATGGACAATGATCCTGAATACTGACTTTCTGGGCAAAAGTGGGGGAATTTTATTTCCTAAGTAGCATGATACTAGAGTCTAGCCCTCTAACCGGAGATAGGTGATTTTCTCAGATGATGTCAATCTTGAGCATTGTCTTAAGAAAGTAAAAATAGTAAAAAAAAAAAAAAAAAAAAAAAAAAAAAAAAAAAAAAAACCTTTGAGGTGAATTCTAAAGGAAGGTGAAACAAAGGTGATAGACTATTAGTATGCAGCATCCTAACAAGTCAGAAGGAGGTTATGAATTATGCTTTGCAATACAGATTAGAAATCTAATAAAATAAGCAAGATGTAGCAATGATGAAGGACTTCTTAGTGTTGTGTTTTTACCTTTATGACTATCTAGACCTGGCCAGTTAACAGTGATGTCAAACTCAAATAGAAATAGGGACCCCTAAACTATACATAAGCATCTCTGCAGGTCATGTGTTGATTTAGAAAAACACATGTTAACATTATCTATGTTCTACTGTTTTTTGTTTATTTTGGTAACTATTTTACAATTATGTTTTATTCTGACTCATGCTACACTGTCTTGAGTTTGACACCTTTGGTGTAGGCCACCAGACTCTTGAAAATAATCCAGACTGGGGACACAGAAAACCAGAGGATCCCTGAAAGTCCCAGGGGGATTTCAAAAATCAATCACAGGAAGTTCAGAAGCAATAGAGTCGGCAAGACTTGCCTCATTAGATTATAAGCTCCTTGAGGGTAAGTATTGTCTTTTGACTCTTTTTATATCCCCAGCACTTAGCTCATTGATTAATAGTTGGTTGGTCTGTTACATAGGAAAGCAAACAGAATTCAAGGCAATGTTTTCTGACTCCTTGGTGGCTCCTTATTTGCCAGTGTTCTGATTTTCAGAATGTGGACTTCTTTGTCCAAACAGGGATGAAGCACGAACAGTGGCGGATTCATCATGCAGAAGGAACAAGAAGCAAATAGTGGAAAGAATTGCTCATTTGGATTTTTAATTCTGACCCACAGGGGAGAATAATTTAATGGAATACTACTTTACTATTTCACTTGGTGATTTCATCAGCTCCCATGGATTTAATTATCATCTCTATGCTGGCGATTCTCAAATCTATCTTCCCTGCCCGATCTCTCTACTGACCTACAATGTCACGTCTCCAACTTCCTTTCACACATCTTGAACTGGATGTCTTCAATTCAACATGTCCTAAACCAAACTTCATATCTTTCCCCCTGAACCTAACACATTCCAAAAACTCCCCTATTACTGTAGAGGGCAACATCATCCTTTCAGTCCCCCAGGCTCACAACCCACATGTCAGCCTGGACTCCTTATCATCTCTCACCCACCATATTTAATCTATTGCCAAGGACTGTTAATTTCACCTTTGCAGCATCTCTCCGATATATCCCCTTCTCTCTTCTGACACTACCACTACTCTAGTACAGGTCTTTACTCCCTCACAACTTTATTGTATTAGCCTTCTGGTGAGTCTGCCTACACTGTAGCTCCTCATTCCTATCCAGCCTCCTTGCAGTCACCAAAGTGGTTCTTCAAAAGTGCCAGTCAACCACAATAAATGTCACTCCCTGTCACCTCCTTTGTTTTTGTACAGCTAGGTCCATATTGGCGTGAATAATGAATCCTCTGATGTGGTTGAAGTATTTCAATTCATATTGCATATTTCCATTGGGCTGGAACTAATTACCATATTTTAAATAATTATAATTTTAAAAAGTGTAAATTTGATACATATAACTCCTTCTGGAGAATTGCGTATTTGAACTAATGGGACCTAACTATATTTATATATCTAGAGCTTATGAGTATAATGCTTCATTACCTATTAAACACCTAATAAATGCTAACAAATTCCTTCTGTAGTCCTTTCCAACTCCAAGATTCTGTGATTTTATAATAGAAAAATACTGAGCTGTTGTTTATCTGAAACTCCAAATAGAAATAGGAGTTTTGACTCTGTCCAAGCTATTTATAAAATCTATTTTTATGTTTTATTATTCTTTTCCCTCTGTTCCAGTTAGCTTTTCTTTTGAGTTCCATTTCTATTTGGGTTTCCTCCCCCTCCAGATTAATTCTAATTTATTGAGTTGAAGGTGATAACTGTATTTTCTAAAAACAAGTATTTCTAAATAAAATTTTAATTTCTAGCATTTGTACCAATTTCAGTTGAGAATAGCTTGCTTCCATTTGTCTTAATTATTTTCATTATTGAGAATATCAACAAAAATATTCATACAAAGAAGCATAGAAAAAAGGAAATTGTATATGAAACTACAAATTTTTGTTGAACACAATTTAAAAGTATGTAATAAATTTAACTTAATAGTTCCAAACACTGCTTTGCTTGTCTGTGTTTTTTCTGAACATACTTCTGATCTCTTCTTTACTAATATTTTATTTAATATTTTACATAAATATTCGAGAGAGGTATTAGTCTATACATGTCTTCCTCTGCTTTGTCTCTCTCTGGTTTTGGTACCAAGGCCATATTCATTCCATTGTAGGAATTCAAAAGTAAATATCCTTTCCTATTTTTGCAAATACTTTATATAATACTGGAATCAATTATTTTTTAATGTTTAGTATAATTCACTTATAAATTCATGAAGTCCTAGGGATCTTGGGGTGAAGGGAAGGAGTCCATTTGTGGCTTATTTAATTAATTTGCCTGAGACTGAGTTATTTCATATCTCTTTCTCAGTTAACTAGGCATTTTATATTTTAGAAATATTCATCTATTGCATTTGTTGTCAGTTGTGTTGCTACATAATTGGTCAAAGTGATTTTCCTTTAGTCCCTTTTCATATGTTGTAAATTCTCCTTTTTCATTTTTTGATATTGACAATTTGGTTTTCTTTTCTATCACATTAGCTAATGCTTTATCTATTACTTTTGCAGTTTTTAAAGATCAGGCTCTAGTTTTATTTATCACCTCAGTGACTTCTTTCTAGTATTTTATCTCTTTGATGCCCAAAGTTTATATTTTTGTATTTAATTGGAGATGTCTGATTTATTCCTGTTCTGGTTTTTAAGTTACATGCCCAATTCATTGACTTGTACTTGCTGTCTTGTTAATCAAAGCACAGAGATAAAATTTTCTTCTAAAAACTCTTTTGGTTTTATCTCAAAATATTTGATATATTGTCTTATTTTCATTAGTGAATTTATTTATTGTTTCTATGTTTCATTCTTTGACCCACTAATTCTTTGATATAAAACTATTGTCTCCTTTTGAGTTTGAATCTGTCTTTCAAAGATCTTTATTGATTATAACATTTATTGCATTTTGACCAATAAAAGATGAGTTTGATATTTTGCTTTTTATGCAAAAGTGCCACACAGAACTGACAAAATGTATCTCCCTTTCTACTCCCATTCAATAACTGAAAGACATTTATCAATTCTATCTTTTTTTCTTGCTTTTTTTATTTCATCTAGTTCTGAAATGAACACATTGAGATTCCAAGACATTATAGTTTTGTCGTCTGTTTCTTCATGAAATATAATTAACTTTGGGCCTGTTTGCATAAGCTTATGGTGGTGGGTTCTTTGGCAGGACTCCTGTCCCAGAATTTACAGAGGTTTCAGAGAGTCTTTTTGTGTAATGGTTGACTGAATGGAGGACCTCGTTGTTTCTCTTTGGATTTCTTAATTATTACTTGATCTGGTGCCCTTTTTTAGAGCTTTACTGGAATTTATGTAATGAAATTGGGCATCTACCTTTATAACCTATCACATCTTCATCTCAACCAGAAGTCTGCTGAGTTTTTTTTTTAACCTGAATCAAAGGAATTTGGGGGAAAAAATAAGACTATCAAAAACTTACAATTATTGAAAACAGCTCTTGGTTTTATCACTTTTTAATGAGAGATTTGGAAGAATACTTTGACAAAAGTAATAAGATGATTTTTTTTAATCTTTTAAGAAAACCTGGAAAACACAGTGATATGGACGTTTGTTAAAATGTTAAGAACAGTTTTTACTCTATTCTTATGGAATGAAGAAGAAAAACAAATTCAAGTCATTTAGGTGAAAATATTACATGATAGGTGTAGAAATGTCCTAGAAGACTGACATGCATTCACATTATACAACTTCAAAACCTTGACCAAGTCCCTTTCCAAACCACATGGAATTTATTAGGAATTATTTTATTAATGGTATAAGGAATAAATTTATTAGAAATTTCATTCCTTTTATCCCAACACATATTTATAACCCTTTTGTCAAAGAGGTGTTTGCATACTATTGACTGGAGTTTTTACCTGTGTGAGGCAATTAAGGCATTATCAGGCAAAGTCACTTGCAAGATCATGAAAGGCAGCCTCAATTCCCTGTATACGAATATATCATCCTACTCAAATTCTGTATGTATCTGCTTCAATGACATCTTAATTAAATCTAGGGGTATATGTGTAAATTTATATCTCTTTGCTTTCCTGGGGGACAGGGGGAGGGGGGTTGGATCTTATTTCTGTTTATTGATATGATATCAGTATATCTTCCTTGCAAATTGAGCTTCCAATAAGGATCACTGTTCCTTCTTCTTGTATCTTAGCCCAATTTTGTAGAAAGGATGCATATTTTTGTCCGTCTGTAAGGATCAACACCCTTTTTTTCCAAATCTCTATGTATATCATTGTTAATCACACAAAGATTATTTGCCACCATGTTTTCATTTTATCGAGAGGAAAAAAGGAAGTGCAATGAACAACAGAAAAGGGAAAACATTTTATATTTGAAGAAGTTGAGAGACTCAGTCTGCTAGCTATAAAGGCCCAATTGTTTTCTCTTCACTTTGATGCCTTCCATCCCTAATTCAAGGGAGAAGAGATAGAATCTAGTTGAATCAAGCAGTTAATGGAGGGAGGAGGGGAGCTTTTTTTTTTTCCACGAAATAGATCTGAATAGAGAAAGAGGTTTCTGGGTTTGATATAGGAATTGTCTTGCCAACCATTGCTTTGGCACATAGTAAATACTTGATAAGTGCTGCTATCCAGCTAGCTATCTTTCTACTTTTCTTTCTTTCTTGTACTTGAGGCAAGAACTTTCATTTTTTTCTCTTCTCTTCAAAGAAGACAGGAGATGGAGATGCAGGTGGGGAAGGAGGAGACTACAATAACCAAAGGGAAGCTTCCACCCAAAACCCCAGAAATGAAGAAAATCATAGTATGGGAGAGCCATTCCTAATCCTTTCTGCTGGGTCCTTCTCAGTCAAGCTCTGCCCTTGACAGCAATATCTACTGACAACATTGGTTTAAAAAAGTGGCCATAAAGCTCTAATGAAACATTCTTAATTATTAATTATTCATTTATTTGTCTTCAGTTTTTGTCAGCTATAAAATGAGAGTGTTGAACTAGACAGCTTCAAAGGCTCTTTCCAGTTCTGTATCTGTGAGCTTATGATCAATCCCTTTTAGAATTCAATCCTATATGAAGGGAATGATTCCTCCCAAGCAAAGCCTGGGATGTCAAATATTAGACCTAAAGTCTCGCAGATGGAATTTAAATGATTAAAGATATGTCACTGTTAATATATGAGATATAATTATGGAAAACTGCACAGAAATTATGAGAAAATAATACAGTTTTCAAGAGGACTCTGTGAAGATGGCAGTAGGTCAGAAAACTTTCAACTCTCCAAATTTCCTCCCCCAAAAAAACAGAACATCACCTCAGAGGGAACGTAGAGCAGTGAAAACAAACTGGTCTGGGTAAAACAGTTGTTCTCCTAAGATAACTTTAGGAGACCCCAGGAAAGACATGACCTCCAGGGAGAGGTTTGGCCTGAGTGAAGTGCAAACATCTCCAGGCCAATTCTGGAATCTATAAACAATAAGCCCTAGGGACAGAAGAAGTTGAGAAGCAGTCAAAACCTTAGAAACTTTCATCTCACTGAAAGTGTGAAGATCTGACCACTGAGTGGGAAAAGATTTAAGCACCTTCTGCTGTCTAGAGATGCCAAGCACAGCTGCACTGACCAGACACATCCTGGGCTGTGGTTACAAGGGAGAATGAACCCACACACACCTAGTGAGTGCGGTAGCAGAGGGTCGGGGACCCTTCTGGCTGTGGGTACTTGCAGGAGAGCATAACTGGTTTCAGTTCCCAGGCAGAAAGAAAAGCTATAGTTTGTAGCCAATAGAAGGACGGCAGAGAGGAACATGGCTGGGCATCCTAGTCATGACTTAGGAGTGGAGAGGAGCGATCAACTTCAAGCAATCCAAGAAGATTATGAAAAGTCAATTAACTTGAAGTAGAGAATAAAAACTTTTTAAGGAAGAAAATAATTTCGTGAAAACTAGAATTGGGCAAAGGAAAGGTAATAGTGTTCTGAGTCACCAAGAAATAATAAAATCAAAAGAATAAAAATAAAGAAGAGAATATGAAACATCTCATCAGAAAAAAAATAACTAACGTGGAGATCAAACAAACAACCCAAAAATAACAGTAAAAAAGAGAGTCTTGATACAATGTTACAAGAAATTATCAAAGAAAATTGCCTAACATTCTAAAACAAGAAGGCAAAGCAGACATAGGAAAAAAATATATTTATCATGACATGAAAAAGCTCCCAGAAGGAAAACTTACAGGAATATCCTAGTCAAGTTTCAAAGCTCCCAAGTTAAGGAGAAAATACTGGAAGCAATAAGAAAAAAAAACTATTTAAATATCCTGGAGCTACAATAAGAATTACACAAGATGTAGCAGCTACTGAATTAAAGGTCCTTGTAGGTCTTGGAATATTATATTTTGCAGAGCAAAAGAGCTGGGGTTATGACCAAGGATAACTTACCCAGCAAAGTTAAATATAATCCTAAATGGGGAAAAATGGATATTTAATGAATTGAAAGACTTCCAGGTATTTGTGACAAAATAGCAGACCTTAATGGGGAAATACATCCAGGAGAAATATAAGGTAAACATTAAAGACTAATTATAAGGGACTCAGGGTCAAAGTGTTTGCTTCTTATATGTGAAAATATTATCAGTATTCTTATGACTGTCATTATTATTTTTGTAGAAAGAAATGCTTGGACTGAGCTGAGTATGATGTGGTGGATTTAAAAAATAAAGCTATAGGGAGAGAACAAGGAGTAATTATCTCATACAAATGAGACATGAAAGAAAAAAGTGAAACAGATGAAGCTAGTAAAGGGTAGAGTAGGTAGTGTTGGAACCTTACTCTCTTTGACAATGGGCTAGACGTACATAAAAGTCTTCCAATTCATAAAGAAATAAGAAGGCAAGGGTGGGGGGTAAGGATGAAGGAGGTACTCTTGGAGGAGTAAGTAGGTTAAGGGACAGGAGGGCAAGGCAGCCAGTAGAAGTAAAACAGAGGAGTAAGAAGAGATAGGAATATGGTGAGGATAGTGAGGAAAAACAGGAAGGAGGAAAATACACAAGTAGTTACAGTACAATATGAATGGGATGAATTTACCAATAAAATGGAAATGAATAGCAGATTAAAGATTTGAATTCAACAACATGTTGCTTTCAGGAAATGCTATAAAAATGAGAGATATACATGAAAATAAAATAAAAGTCAGTAGTAGAATTTATTAGGCAAAGAAAGCAGGAGTGGTAATCTCAGACAAAGTTAAAGCTCAAATCGTTTTAATCAAAAGAGAAAAATAGGGAAACTACACTGTGTGTCAGCAATATTATGCAGTATTGTTTTAGACCATTTAAAATAACTAGACAGTATAAAATTCCTGAGAGTATACCAGAACTATATAAATGTAAAACACTTTTTATACAAACCAAGTCAGATCTAAATAATGAAGTAGCATTTATTGTTCATAGGTAGGTAAAGGCAATATAATGGGAAAAAAATGACAGTTTTACCTAACTAATCTATTCATTCAATGCCACCCCAATTAAATTACTTTTTAAAAATTATGTTACTGAATTAGAAAAAATTATAGCAAAGTTCATTTGAAAGAAGAAACCAGGGGGAAAAAAGATGCAAAGGAAGCAGATTCAGTAGTATCAGTCTTTAAACTATAATATAAGGCAAAAGTATTATTGAAATGCAAAATGAATAATTTTGATTATTTTAAATTGAAATTTTCTTGTATAGATAAACCCTGTGTATCCAAGAATAGAAGGAATGAAGAAAATTGGGGGTAAAATTTCATGGACAATCTCTCAGATAGGATGTGATTTTATTGGAATACTGCTATGATGTAGGATATCATGAGCTGGTGGGTTCAGAATAATATGGAAAGACTTGAACTTATGAAGGAAGATGCTATGTACCTTCAGAGAAACAGATAACAATTGGAAATAAGCATATTTGAGCATATGTGTATTGTATTTGTGTATATCTGTATATATGCATGTACACATTTCTGTGTGCACATGCAAATGTGTATATTTACAGATAGCTATGTAATTTTATATATATATATATATATATATATATATATATATATATATATATATATATACAGTGTGTGTGTGTGTGTGTGTGTGTGTATGTTTATTATCCATGCTTCCTTGTAGCCTTCTTTGGGGAGGGATGAGGGAGGGAGAAAATAAAGTAAAAAATGCATAGCAGAGAGCAAAAGAAAACCTCGGAGGATGAAAAGAAAAATGGACAGCACTGAAATCTATGTGTAGTATTTATTACATAGGTTTTCTTGAAATGGAAATTAATTGTTTTATATTGAATGCTCTCTTACATTCTGTATACACGGCAATGGTATTTTTTTTTGTTTTGTATTTAAGTTTAAAATCAATTTTAAAATTTGCAAAAACAAGAAATAGTTTTCTTTAGCTATACAAGACAGCTACATAGTCACATATTCTCTCATATACACATGGAAATTTACACACAAGCTCACCTTTATTGCCATTTTCTATCTTGTATGAGGACCCTAAATTTCATCTTTGTAATCTACCTAAGCAGAGAGCAAGTCCAAGAGCTTCATTTACAAAGTGTCGGATCAAAGGAATGACAGAAAAAGCCCAAAGTGTAAGTGATTTTTAAATTGAATTTAACCAACTGTGAAGAAAGAACTTGTGGAAAATGGCACCTAGCTAATGGGAACCTTCTATCCACTTGGACAAAACTTTTACTCTGTTTTCTGTTGAAGAGCTGTCCTTTCTCTTCCTGAAGATCAATTCCTCTACAAACACTACTGATCCAATCCCCTCACCTTCTTCAGATCACTCCCCACATCATCTTTCCTCTCTTCTACTCTTCAGTCTCTGCCCCTCTGTTGATTCCTTCCCTGCTGCCCACAAATACACTTCCATCTTCCCCATAAACGAATGAATGAATGAATGGACATGAATAAATGTCTCACTGGTGTCATCATCTCAAGTAATTGTCCCATATCTCACTCCCTTTCTACTTTTGTCATTTTTACTTCTTCTCATCTTATTTTCTTCTCAGCCCTTTGCAATCTGGCTTCTGACCCAATGATTTAACTAAAACTGTTCTCTGCAGTTACAGGTAATCTCTTTAGTCACAAAATGCAATGACCTTTTCCCAATCCTTAGCCTTCTTGAATTCTGTGTAACATTTGCCACTGCTGACTATCTTCTCTTGGGTCATCTCCTTTCTCCGAGTTTTTACAACATTGCTCTCTCTTGGTTCACCTCCTTATCCTTTTCTGTTGGACCATCATGCTTATCCTGCCTGCTCCCTAACTGGATTTGCTTCAAGGTTCTGTCATGGCTTTTAGCCACAGTGACTTTATCATCTCCAATGAGTTTAGTTCTAGCTAGGTAACATTATGAATAGAGTGCTGAACCTGAAGTCAAGAAGATCTGAGTTCAAATTCAGACTCAGATATTTACTAGCTCTGTGACCTGAGCAAGTCATATAACCTCTGTCTACCTCAGTTTCTTCATTTGTAAAATAAGGATGATAATAATAGCAACCATCCCCAGGGTTTGTTACAAGGATGAAATGAGATCATATTTGTAAAACGTTTTGCAAAGCTTAAAGTGTCATATTATCCTTGTGTCACATTATTTATATTAAACTCACAGAGTTACATTTTCAACCCTTCTGTCTCTCCTGAACTCAAGTTCCACATCACCAACTGCCTATTACATATTTCAAACTAGACATAACATAAGCAACTTAAAATCAGCATGTCCAAAACAGAATTCATTACACTCTCCCAACCCAGTCTTCCTTCACTATTTTTCACAATTCTTCAAATCCTGCAAGTTCACAGTCTTGGTATCATTCTCATCCGTCACCTTTACTCAGTCCTACACATCCAATCAATCACCAAATCTTGTGTTTCTCCCTCCGCAACATATCTTTCTTGTGTCCACTTACACAGTCATCATCATGGATCAGCTTTTCATCCCTCACTTGGTCTATTGTGATAGCCTCCTAATCTGTATCTCAACTCCACTCTCCTCATTCCAGCCTATTCTTTGCAGTTGCCAAGTAATTGTCCTAAAACACAGTTGTTCCCATGTATTCCACTGCTCTTACTCAATAAACTATAGCAACTCCTTCCAGAATCAAACACAAATTCCTGTGTTTGGCATTTAAAGCCCTTTAAAACCTGGACCCTCCTGCTGTCCAGACTATATTAGAACATTATTCTTCTCCATATACTTTATGGTCCTGACAAAATGCCCTTCTCGCTATTTCACATATATGATCCTCCATCTCTCATCTCCATGCATTTGTATTGGCTGCCCCCCCATGTCTGGAATGAATTCTCTCCTAACCTATATTTCTTAGAATATATATATATATATATTACACACATATATATATATGTATGTATGTATATATGTGTGTATATACATATATATATACATATATATTCTCTCCTTCTACATGAAATCTATCCTAATTGACCCAACTGCTAACACCTTCCTTCTAAAAACTAACATATATCCTTCTGTTTTTATGTACTATTTCCACTGATGAAATGGAAGCCCCCTGGGAACCAGAACTGTTCGTTTCCATCACTGTGTCAACAACATGGGTTTTTTTTTAATGTTGGGTTTTTTTTAATATGTGTTGATTGATTAGTTAGTTGATTATGAAAGAGAGAATGGAGAAGAGAGGAGAGGAGAGAAGGAAAGGGCAGAGAGGGGAAGGAAGAAGAGGGGAGGAGAGGAGAGGGAGATATTTCATCCTATCACACTTTCCAATGTGAAAGAGGACAGAGAAGCAATTAAATGAGAGTACAAGAAAAGAACCTCAAGATTAAAAAGCAGAAGTCAGTACGTGGAGGGGGAGGGTAAGGGTAAAAAGAAAGAGGAACACAGAAAGAGGAAAGGAGGGAGAGAAGTCAACAGAAGAGCCCTGAGTTCCTGAATCAGTCTACTGAATGGATATGGATTCTCGGGGAGGTTTTGCCCTGAGTACAAAAACCAGTGTGTGGATGCTTTAGTGATTCCTGGTAGAAATGTGTGGGAGGAAGAACTAAGGTCTTGGACTTTGGGATTCATTGCCAAAAGAACTGGTTTTGAATGAAGAGGATGAAATAAGATGAAAGATCAAATAGACTTGGAATCAGGAAGACCTGAGTTCAAATTCAGCCTAAGACATTTACCAGTTTGGTGACCCAGACAAGTCATTTTCCCTCACTGTCTGCCTCAGTTTTCTCATCTTTAAAATGGGGGTGATAATAGCAACTACTTCCCAGGGCTGTTGGGAGGATAAAATGGGATATTTGTAAAATGCCTTGCATGTGGTAAAATACCATATAAATGCTTTCAGTTGTTTTACAGTTGTGTCTGGCTCTTCATGACCCCATTTGGGGTTTTCTTGGCAGAGATACTGGAGTGGTTTGCCATTTCCTTCCCCAGCTCATTTTACAGATGAGAAAACTGAGGCAAACAAGGTGAAGTGACTTGCCCAGCTTCACAAAGCTATTAAGTACCTGAGGCCAGATTTAGACTTTATGGAAATGAGTCTTCTTGACTCCAGGACTTGCACACTACCCACTGTACCATCTAGCTGCCCCTAGAGAGTATATGTGTGAGTGCATGTGTGTATGCATATGCATGTGTATACACATATATACACACATATATATACAGAACTTTACAAACTTTTTAAATGTTATTATTTATTTTTAATATTTTAAAATTTTGTGTTCCAAATTCTCTCCCTCCCACACCCAGCAAGAAGGTAGGCAGCATACTATCAATTATACATGTGAAATCATACTAAACATATTTCTATATTAGCCATATTTCAAAAAAAAAGAAAATAAGAAAATAAAGTGAGAAAACCATACTTCAAATTGCACAGATAGCTCATCAGCTCTCTCTCTCTCTCTCTCTCTCTCTCTCTCTCTCTCTCTCTCCTCTCTCTCTCTCTCTGTCTGTCTCTCTCTGTCTCTGTCTCTCTCTCTCTCTCTCTCTGTCTCTGTCTCTCCTGTCTCTGTCTCTCTCTGTCTCTCTCTCTCTCTGTCTCTCTCTCTCTCTGTCTCTCTCTCTCTCTGTCTCTCTCTCTCTGTCTCTCTCTCCCTCTCTGTCTCTCTCTCTCTCTCTGTCTCTCTCTCTCTCTGTCTCTCTCTCTCTGTCTCTCTCTCTTCTGTCTCTCTCTCTCTCTCTGTCTCTGTCTCTCTCTCTGTCTCTCTCTCTCTGTCTCTCTCTCTCTCTCTCTCTCTCTCTCTCTCTCACTCTCTCTCTCTCTCTCTGGAGGTATATAGCATTTTTTCATC
This sequence comes from Bettongia penicillata ogilbyi, assembly GCA_023548195.1. Taxonomy (NCBI): domain Eukaryota; kingdom Metazoa; phylum Chordata; class Mammalia; order Diprotodontia; family Potoroidae; genus Bettongia; species Bettongia penicillata. The sequence goes on along the minus strand of JAJHZJ010000288.1, from coordinate 1,731,370 downwards.
ATGAGTCCTTTGGAATTGTCTTAGATCATTGTATTGATCAGTGCAACCACGTTTTCAAAGTTAATCATCATATAACATTGCTGTAACTATGCACAGTGTTCTCACAGTTCCCTCTTCACATTGCATCGGTTCACACTGGTCTTGCCATCTTTGGTTTTCCTGAAACCAACCCCCTCATCATTTGTTACAGTGCTCCATCACAATCATATGCCACAACTGGTTCAACCCTCCTCCAACTGACGAACATTCCTTTGATTTCCAATTCTTTTCTGCCACAAAAAGAGCTGCTATAAATATTTGGTACATTTAAGTCCTTTTCTTTTTTCTTCAATCTCTTTGGGGTACAGACCTAATAGAGGTATTGCTGGGTCAAAGGGTATGCATTGCTTTATAGCAATGGGAATAGCTCCACATTTTTCTCTAGAATAGAGGAACGTGTTCACAACTACACCTGTTAATTCATTGATGTATCTATTTTCCCTCAAAACCTTCAGCATTTGTCATTTCTGATAGGTGCAAGGTGGTACCTCAGAGTTGTTTTAATTTTCTTTTCTCTAATTAACAGTAATTTAGAGCATTTTTTTCATGACTAAGAACTTTGATTTCCTCTGAAAACTATTTGTTTATATATCCTTTGATCATTTATTAATTAGGAAATATCTATTATTTTTATAAATTTGTCTCAGTATACATTTGATAAATGAAATCTTTATCAAAGAAACTTGTGATAATTTTTTTTATGTCACTTTATTCTCTATGGTGCTTTTTTAGCACAAAGTATTTTTCCTTCTCATCTCTTTTAGTTAGATTTATTTTCACTTTTGATTTGTCTGAGGTCATGATTGCTGTTCCTGCCTTTTTCACTTCAGCTAAAGCATATGAGACTCTGCATTGTCTGTCACTATCACCCCCAATATCGCCCCTCCCAAAAGTTTTTCTTGCATGCTTCTTTTTTGTAAGAAAATTTTCCCCATTCTATCTCTCCCTTCCCCCTTCTCCCAGTGCATCCCTTTTTCATCCCTCTTTTACCTAGTTATTACCTAGTTATAAAAGTGCCTCTTTTACCAAGCTGTTAATTTTCTTTTCATAAATTTCTTATATCACTGTAATTTCTTATACCAATTGCTCCTCTACAACTCTTATCACTTTTTTAACTCTTCCAGAAATTCTTATTGGGCTTGGTTCAAATGGCATTTTTCTTTGAGATTTTCTCATAGATGTTTTCACATTGTTTTCTTCTTCTGAATTTATGTCTTGGTCTTCTCTGCCACCATGTTGTTATTATTGCTCAGCTGTGTCCAACTCTTTGTGACCCCATTTGGGGTTTTCTTGGCAAAGATACTGGAGTGATTTGCCATTATCTTCTCCAGCTCATTTTACAGACAAGGAACTGAGGCAAACAGGGTTGAGTGACTTGCTTATCTAAGGCTGAATTTGAACTGCAGTAGATTTTTATGGTCAAATTCTTTCGTTGTCATTGTTTGCCCACTTTTCCAGTCTGCTTCTTGACTTTGAACTTTATACAAAGTTGGGCTCTGCTTACCTCAGGTTAGAGAGACATTGTGTCAAAACTTAGGGGGTTTAGAGCTGCTATTTTCAGAGCTAGTTCTGGGGGGTCTGCAAGTTTTTGGTGCCTCCAAGGTGATGTGATCCTGGGAGAGGCATGGTCACTGCTCTCCTGGTTTGTGCTCCAGTCTTTGCCAAGGAAGGGCTCCTGGTCTCCTGTAGCTGCAAGTGCTAGCTCTCCTCTTTGCCATAGAACTGTGACCAGGGCCTCTGCTCCTTTGTGTCTGGCCATCAGTACTTTTCTCTTCCCTTGAACTGTGACCCAGAAATGTGTGTTCATCCTTCATTGCCGAAGAAGACTATGCCATCAGAGAAATGATGACATGACTTGTACTTGACTTTGTTTTGAGTGAGGGAGGGCTGTGCAGTCACCAGCCTCACTTCTCCTCCAGAGTCATCTGCATCCAGTGACCAGAAATTCATCAGGATGACTGGAGTTGACCTAGGATGAGGCAATTGGGGTTACGTGACTTGCCCAAAGTCACATAGCTAGTGAATGTCAAGTGTCTGAGGTGAGATTTGAACTCAGGTCCTCCTGACTCTTGCTCTATCTACAGCACCACCTAGCTGCCCCATGTGCCATCCTACAGACTACAGAAATACCCAAGACCCAAGCTAGTATGGGAAAAATAAGGAAAGAAAGCACTGTCCTTGAGATCGAGCTGGGTGATCCTGGGCAAATCCAATCAAGCTGCTAAACCCTCCCACTTCTAGATTCCAACTGACTCCAGTATCTCCCTTCCCTTACCATTTTTCTAGCTGTCCTGCCACCCCCTTATTATTATTATCAAGACTGTTAAGAATCTCCTAGTCTTCCATCTCAGAGCACTATATATAACAGTATCTCATAAATGAGGAAGAGGTGAAGGAGATAGCGAGAGAGTAATGTTTACTAGCTATATTTATCTAATCTTTTCTTTTTAATTGTCCTTTCTAGTATGAGGCCCACAGGTTGCTATTTTAGAATGGTAACAGCCACAGCCAACAGCAATAGGTGAAAAGGCCAACCCAAAATGAGAGGCCTTTCTACTCTACTCTTATAGATTCATGCTCTGTTGCAAGAAAAAAAAAATGTAAGTTTTAGAATCTCTGAAAAAAACTCATGGCCCTGACATTTGAAATTCCAAATTTTCTTAATTCAAAGTCTTAACTTTGGACAGTGTCCAACAAATTGCAAATAATATTCTTACTTAGGTTCCATGACAAGAAAATAAACAGCCTACAGTACATATAACAGAAAATTATGTATAACTAAGGAACAGCTCCCCGTTTGTCTTTCAAAACTCTCAAAACTAAAGGAATTCATTCTTTGGAGATCAAAATTCCACAGAAAAACAATTCTAAGTAATAGGCAATAGAGTTGTCAACCAGCACCAGCTGTACCCAGTGCCAGCAAAGGGTATCCTGAAATTTTTTTCTGACCATTTGTCTGACCCCCTCACTGTCTCTGGGTTGAGAGTTCCCAAAGCTGCTGATGCTGCTACTGCTGAAGCAGTGTACATAGGCTCCAGAGAAACCTCTACCAGACCTCTGCCCTAGTGTCACAGACTTCTCCTGCCTACTTTTTAAGTTTTCTTTGTCTGGAAAAATATCTCTCCCTGACTTTTTGTTGGCTCTAGTGATTCAAAATCTGATTTAAGGTATTGTTTTTAAGTTGTTTGGGGGCAGGCTGGGGTTGGGGGAGAGGGGATATTGGGAGAATATATCTGGATAGCTATCCTTAATCTACCATCTTCTACAATCTTCTAATCATTTTATAAGTGTTAATTATTATCACCTGTTCTGAGAGAAATTGCTTACATAGGGTGCATTGATTACTTTGAGGTTTCTTCCTTTTTCTATTTCTGGGATTATGGTGGTTGAAAAATACATAAGCCTTTGTAAATTATCTCATTCAATCATTCATTAATGGCAGGAAGTACTACGTGCCTACTATCTTTCAAGTCCTGTGGTAGGCAGTGTAAATACCAAGACAAAATCTAAATAGTCCTTTCCCTCAAATACCTTACATGTGCAGAAATAATATGTAAAATAATGGGAATCTATGAAGAAAATTCTTCCAGATCTTAGCCTCTAAATGAGCCTTCAAATCAATCTCATCTTCCTTGGGACAATAAAATGGGTAGGCATCATGGAGAAATAAAGGTAAAAAATGTGGCATGGAAGAAGAGGAGAAAGGGGAGTCAAAACCCTCAAAGGTTAGATGTTAAACTCAAAATTGCTTATGTGTCTCCACGTCCTCTCAAGATTACTTTGGAATACAAATTGAATTAAATTAAATTTGAAATCAAACGGGTGATTTTTATATAGTGATTGGCTTTTAGCCAGGAGAAGAAAGGAGAAAAAGAAGTACTATAACGATTCAGAGGTAAGTGGCCCGATGGGGCTCTTAGAAATTCCTACAGTTTACAAACCCACTCCCTTTTTCTATGGATGACTTTGTGTGGTAGAGAGCTAATGAATGTCACATCTAAAGCTTCAGCAAGCAGAGTTCCTCAATTAAACCTCAGGAATTATTCATGGGTGTTCCCAGGTATCCTTTTAAAATAGCCAGGTTGAAAAACATCAGTCTTTTCCTTTATCTTAGGATGTTTTTCAACAGAAATAAGGCATGATTTATACATTCAGAAATACCTCCCATATATCACAATTCTCTTTTCACTTAAACTGGCTTTATATATAGCAGGTAAAGAATAGTGTCAACTATACAACAAAACCAGAAAGCAGTTAATTTGGTGCAATGGATAAAGTGCCAGTATCAGGTTCAAACTACGGGTCAACCACTTACTATCCAAAGTTAAAATTTCTCTGGGCTTCGATTTCCACATTTGTCAATTGGAAGAATTAGATTAAATTAGTTCTAAGATTCTTTCAGATCTAAAACTATGAACCTATGAGATCAAAATGACAGTCCACAGTACTCTAAAAAAGTCAAATAATGAGAGATATCATTGGAATTAAAGCGGGTCAGATTATGGAAAACCTTGAGTTGTAAGGGTATGTTGGCAGGTAAGAGGTGTTTTTAATGGTAGAATGATGACGATAATTCTATTTTCCACTTAATTTTGTATCTGCAGAAAGGCTAATAATAACAACTTCACCTTACATAATTATATAATTTTATATTTTGTATTTAAGTGACCCCTATTAGTGGAGAAACTTGAGTTACAAGACTGAAAATAGGAAAGAGAAACGTTGTCATTTTGGGGCCATGTGAAATTGAATTGCCAGGATAATGAACCAATTCCAGCTTGATTTTGTAGGTGAAGACAACCCTGATAATCACAGTCATTTCACCAAGTACTTCAGATTTCACTGGAAAGGAGATTGTGGACCATTTATATAAAATATAGCAGTAGGTCACATGATCATTTTTAAAGCTTTTTTTTTTCACTCAGAAAAGCTAAATGACTTCCCCAATACAGCTGAAATGTATTGGAGTCAGGACTCAAACCTGAATTTCAGTCCATCAGTCTATCGGTAAATATTTGTTAAAGGGCAGCTAGGTGGTGCGGTGGATAGAGCAACAGTGCAAGAGTCAGGAGGACCTGAGTTCAAATCTCACCTCAGACATCTGACATTCACTAACTGTGTGACCTTGGGCAAGTCACTTAACCCCAATTGCTCATCCTGGGTCATCTCCAGTCATCCTGATGAATATGTGGTCACTGGATTCAGATGGCTCTGGAGGAGAAGTAAGGTTGGTGACCTGCACAGCCCTCCCTCACTCAAAAAACAAAGTCAAGTGCAAGTCATGTCATTATTTCTCCGATGGCATGGTCTTCTTCAGCAACGAAGGATGAACACAGGCAAATATTTGTTAAGAGCTTACTATGTGCCAAACACTATGCTAAGCACTGGAGATATCATACATATATATGCATACACATGTATGTAAATGCATGTATTATGTATGTATGTGGAAAAAGAGCTCACAGTCTGATGGGAGAGGTAGTATGCAAACAACTATATATGAAGAAGCTATATACAGGATAGATTGGAAATAATCTAAGAGAAGGCACTAGAATTAAGGGGGATTGGCAAGGGCTTCCTGTAGAGGGTGTGATTTTAGCTGAGACCTGAAGGAAGAAAGAAGGCTAAGATCAGTAATGAGAACATTCCAGGCATAAGGACAACAGAACGTAAGAGCGATAGTCACCTACCCACCCGCCAAAAAATTGCCATTTCTACTTGGAAATGAAAGAAAGGACTTTGAGTCCAGCGCCTTTGGCAGATGAAATATGGCTAGAAGTTTTCCCTTAGCTAGTATGAGAGGATAGAGGATCAAATACTGCTTTTTTTTGAAACCTGTAAAGCTCTGGTTTTAGATTGAAATATGTCCTCTATGATGATAGAAAGACATCTCTTCTACAGTAAAAGTTTTTTTGTTAAAAAAAAAAGCTTAAGATGAAAATACCCTATTGGGATCACATATTTGCTTAAACTCATTTATACAAATGTATCATCCACAAATCAATCAAGTATAAATGACCGCTTTCAAACCTTTCTGTTTGTCCAAAGGAGAATAGCATTGATAAGAGCCAGAAGGGAAGAAAAGAGGTTCTCACTGGTGAAGGAAATGGGTACAAAAGAGGAAAGTTGAGAAAACTAAAGACCAGCTTCATTAATTACCTAAAATTCCCTGTGATCAGCCATGTTTATTTTCATTTATAAATCTAAAGAAAAGTCCTGCATGGAGGTAATTTTTGCCATATACAGCTGGGTATACAACTGACTTAGTAATATTGCTATTGACACCATAGTCAATAAACATTTATTAAGCACCTGCCTGGGGCCAAGTACTGTATTAAGGTGCTAACAATGACAGCAAAATTTGGGGGGTTTTTTTGGTTTGGGTTTTTGTTTTTGTTTTTTTACTATTAATTTAGACAAATGTCTTTTAAAAGATGCTTGATTCCTGGAGGATTTGTTCATTGAGGTATCACTGCATATTCAATCCACTGTTTCCCATACTCTAGACCTAGCCTCTCCCTCTTCTTGTGGTTCCTCTACATTTTATTGTCCCTGTTTCATTTAAGGCAGTGGCTAGCAGCTATCAGAAACAAGTCCAACAGTTTGATGTAAGCAGCATAGGCAAGAATCCAAAGGTTTCTTTTCTTCTATGACCAGATTTTCAGCTCACCTACCACAGTCCTAAACTAGATCTAGCTGTCATACTGGCCAAATTTTGTGTGTGTTCATGTTTGTGTACCCTAATGCATTAGGTCTTTGTAGGTTGCAAGTTCCCTGCTGGTTTTGCTCCCCTGTCATGTTCAAAAAGAAGACAGAAATGAAGTGAGGATGGAAACATCGGGCTAACATGAAGGGTAACAGTCAGGATCATAGCAGATGATGAACTCTGTTGGGAACTGGCAAAGGCAGAAGTAGATTTTGTGGTACTTTCTCTCTTATTCTATTTAGGTGGCTTCTATGACTCATTTGCCCAAGGTTTGGAGGTGGTTAGCATGGATTATCTGACCACGGCAAGAAGAGATGTAACCAACACTCAGACTTCCTTGGACAGCTGACTGAGACATGCCATGGCATACTTCCCTACCTGGTGGCTAGGAACAAGGTAGTGGTATGATGATTTTCTCAATTATTGAGGAGATTTTGGAAGTAGGATGCAATTTCCAGCTTCCATGTGGAAAGGATGTGGGAGGAGTAGAAGAATGGACTTGATCCAAGTAAGAAGAAGGAAAGCATCTGGGTGATTTGAGGTGTTTAGTAGAGAAGGTAAGGCTGAGTTTGTGGAGAACTGTTGGCAAAATTTGGCGGAAGTTAGAAAAACTTGAAAACAATCTCTAGACTCAAATCCTGGTCCAGACTCTACTTTCTAGGTTACAAGAGAAGCAGCATCAAAGACAATTAGGGAAGACATTAAAGAATTAAGCAGAATTTAAAAGGATCCAGAAGGATTAGAAAATAGAACCTGAAGAGGTAGACCCAAGAATGCTAAGAATGCAATTGACAAGACAAGGCAAGGTAACTAAGGAAAGATAAGTGGAGTAATTAGAGGGCTGAGCACCTGAACACAGAGTGGTGGCTTGGGCAAAATGGTGAAACCAACTAGAGACTAATAGGAGTAGGTGCGGCTCTGGCAGTAGAGTTGTTGAGACAAAGGAAAGGAATTTAAAGTGGGATTGTCTGTAATATATTTTAACCAACTGCTTAAAAATGAGGTACAAACATCCACAAGTAGCTTCAAGAAACAAAGCTGAAAATGTCAACCATTATGGAAAGTCAGAAAAATTATACAGTGATTTGGCAAAGTGTGAATTTCTGCCATAGCTGAGTTACTTTTATCTGTGTTCCAAGTGTAAGCTGATCTCCCTCCCAGAGGGAAAGAGGAAGCATTTGAAGAACACCAGAGAACACTGCTCAGCATTCCAGGTTTTTCTTGAGATGGAAGAGTTCCTAAAGATAACAAAAGCAAGGTCTCAATTTGGAGTCAAAGGATACTGAGTCAGAATAGAAAAAAAAAGGAAGCTAAATGGCCAGTAGGCCTTGGCTACTTAGAGTTAAAATCTGACCTTTGACGCAAGCTGTGTGACCTATGCAAGTCACTTAACCTCTGACTCAGTTTCCTCAACCATAAAATGAATATAATAATAGCACCTACCTCCTAAGAATATTTTGAGGTTGTTGTGTTGTGTTCACAGTGCCTGGCACATAGTAAACATTTAATAAGTGCTTTTTTTTTACTTCCTTCTTCCCTAACAAGTTTCTGAAGAGCAAAAATGTCACATAGAGGAAAATAAAGGGGGAGACAGGTGTATAAGAGATTAAAAACAGATTTGAAGCTCTTGCAGAAGAGGAAGGACCTAGATGCTCTGAGAAGGAAGCTACTGTCCTCCAAGAATGATAAAGCAGAGCCACATAAGCCATTAAATGAGAGATCACCCTATAAAAGTTAGTGGAAGAAGACAATAGTAGGAGGGGATTCTTTCCTCAAAGGTGCTGAGGCAGCTATTTGTCAATCTGATTTTGTTTTGATTGTGGGGGGTTTTTTTCTGGGTTTTTATTTTTTGAGGGAGTTTTTGGGGGAGTTGGTGAGGCAACCAGGGTGAAGTGACTTGCCCTACATCACACAGTTAGTAAGTGTCAAGTGTCTTGAGGCTAGATTTGAACTCATGTTCTCCTGACTGCAGGTCCAGTCCTCTGATTACTGTTCTCTTCTAAGTCTAGATCTGAAACATAAAAGAGATTCTCCCTAAACACAAAAACTGGTGATTATGCTCCATTTATGGTGATAGGTAAAAATAACACTTCCAGAAGGAATCTAAAAAGTATTTCTAACAATGATGAAGTCTTAGGCAACAAGCTGAAGACTATAACGGTGTTTATCTCACTACTGTCCACTGAAGTCAAGGGATGCAGAAAAGAAAAAATCTAGGCATAGTTTGATGCACATCCTAGATTTAGGGAGAGCAGGATTCAAATGTTTCAGAGCAAAGATATGCAAAATCCCATGGGGCAAAATACTTCAAGGAAAGTTGACCTTTGAGAAATGAGAAATATTCAAAACTGAAATTCTGAAGATATTTTCTTGCTTGGGGATCTCATCAGCTACTCAGGGTCCAATTATCTTTCTTAAGATGATACCATCCCTAACTTCTCTCTTGACCTCCAATCTCAAATCACCAGCTCTCTTAAATTAGGCTTCTCAAACTGGATGTCACATAGACATGTCAAACTCAACAAGTTTCGAACAGAACTCATGATCTTTCCCAAAAAACTCTCCCCTCTTCCTTATGACTCTCAAGGGTACTACCACCTTATTACCAGGCTTGAAACCTAGGTGTCATCTTTAACTCCTCAATCATACACTTTCATATCCAATCTGTAAGTCTTGTTTCTACCTTCACAACATCTCTTCCAATTCTTCAATGTATTCAATGAATTCTTCAGTTCTCTGATTCACTGAAAATGCTTTCCTAAAAAGACATTTGCGTTGTACCTAAGAAAAATTAGGCATAACAAATTGGCTAGGGAAAGTCAAAATTTCAGACCTTACTGGGGATGACAGAATACCACCACTTTGTAAAGAGTCCAAGGGACATTGCGATATCAGACTAGACAGGAGTAAATCCTTATATTCTAGATTTCTAACGGGCTGTATTTCTTTTTTTTAATTTTATTTTTACTTTATTCAGTGTATGTGTGCTTCATTCACATGTTAATGAATAATCCTCCCATACACATGAATTTATAAAAGATTAAAATTTTAGTGAGATGAGGGCTGAGCCATTTCATAAATTATAATTTTTTGTTAGAATGCACCCATACTCTTGGATTAGAAGAGCGTTGGAAAATATTGAGAAAAAGTCAAGTCTAATAACAAAAAAAAGAATACCACAAGCCAACATGAAGAGAGTCAGTCAGGGGCTTGAGCAGATACAACAACCTTTTGGGGGTATTTGTTCAGATGTGTTGATGCGGCAGGAACAGGTTGAACCTAGAGCACCATCTGGTGGCTTACTTATGCCATAGCTCCCCAAGAAAGAAAACACCCTACCAGAATTCCGTTTATAAACATGTATGGTCTTAGTGGCTAAACCAGGTGTAGATAGAGCACAGAAGGAGAGCTATAGACCAGTGTCCTCTGAGATCTGGTGACGCTGGCCTCTTTGATTTTCCTTTTACGACACTCTATCTCCTGGTTTCAGGCATTTCACTTAATATCTGTTATCCCTCTCTGTCTCCTTCATGTCTCTATTAAAAACTCATCTTGGGGCGGAGCCAAGATGGCGGAGTAGAAGGACGCACGTTTACGAGCTCTGAAACCAAAGCCCATGGAATTGGTGTAGAAAGAGTCCCCCATAGATTCTGGGTGAGTGCAAGGTGTGCAGAGGCAGAGTGGAGGAGATTCCCGTCCCAGGGAGCCCTCAAGACCCATCCCCAGGGTCCGGCGCGCCCCGGAGAGTAAACCCGACCCCCAGCGCTGCCCTGGCCGAGGCCTCAGAGAAGCAGATCGGAGCAGGCTTCAGAGACGGAAGCTGAAGCAGCCGGGAAAGTCCCTCCGCCCACAGAAGCAGGTCAGTGAGAGAGGCCGGGCTGAAGGAGAGGGGAAGCAGGGCGTCTGTGACTCGGGCCCCCTCGGGAGGAAGCGGCGGCGGCAGGGACGGGGGCAGGAAGCGGCGGAGGCAGAGGCGTGGGCTGGGGCTGAGGCGGCAGCGGCCCGGGACTCAGGAATCCCCCAGCTGCAGGCGGGATCTTCATTACGGAAGATTCCCGTATAAAACCTGACGGAGCTGAGCCTGAGAGACGGCCCTGCACCCAGCCCGCTCTGTTGCTGAAGGTTTCTGCTCGGGACCCCCAGGGGAGCTGAGATTGGGAGGCGGGCCCCCCACCCCGCCCCCACCCGCTCCATTCTTGAGAGTCGCTGCATAAAGCCCCCCCCCGAGGGATCAGAGTCTCGGAGACAGCCCTGGCCCCGCCCCAGCACCTGAACTAAAGCTCACTGATTGACAGCCAGCAGGAGGAAAGCCCATTTGAATCTCAGAGGCCAGGCGCTGGCTGGGCGGATCCAGGCGGGGGTGGAAGGGAATCTCAGAGGTCAAGTAACTGGCTGGGAAAATGCCTAGAAAGGGGAAGAAAAATAAGACTTTAGAGAGTTTTTTCCAACAAATGCAAATGATCCCAACCTTCGGATCTGATGGGGAGGACGAGAACGTATTTTTCCCATCAGGGAAAGATGTGGAGGGTGGGGCCTCAGTACCCCAGACACCCCAGGGGGTGTTGGGTGGGCTCAGGCCTTGGAAGAGCTTAAAAATGATTTTGAAAAGCAAGTTAGACAGGTGGAGGAAAGACTGGGTAAAGAAATGACAAAGATGCAAGAAGAGTATGAAAAAAAGGTCAATATCTTGGTAAAGGAGACCCAAAAAAATGCTGAGGAAATTAACACCTTGAAAAATAGGCTCACTCAATTGGCAAAAGAGGTTCAAAAAGCCAATGAGGAGAAGAATGCATTCAAAAGCAAAATGAGCCAAATGGAAAAAGAGGCTCAAAAGCTCACTGAATTTAATAGTTCTCTCAAAATTAGAATGGAACAGATGGAGTCTAATGATTTTATGAGAAACCAAGAAATCACCAAACAAAACCAAAAGAACAATAAAATGGAAGAGAATGTGAAATATCTCATGGGAAAAACAACTGACCTGGAAAATAGATCAAGGAGAGACAACTTAAAAATTATGGGACTACCTGAAAGCCATGATCAAAAAAAGAGCCTAGACATCGTCTTGCATGAAATTATCAAGGAAAACTGCCCTGACATTCTAGAACCAGAGGGCAAAATAAGTATTGAAAGAATCCATCGATCACCACCTGAAAGAGATCCAAAAAGAGAAACTCCTAGGAACATTGTGGCCAAATTCCAGAACTCCCAGCTCAAGGAAAAAATCTTGCAAGCAGCCAGAAACAAACAATTCCAGTACTGTGGTAATACAATCAGGATAACCCAAGATCTAGCAGCTTCTACATTAAGGGATCGAAGGGCGTGGAATAGGATATTCCAGAAGGCAAAGGAACTAGGACTCAAACCAAGAATCACCTACCCGGCTAAACTGAGTATAATATTTCAAGGGAAAATATGGTCTTTCAATGAAACAGAGGACTTTCAATCATTCTTGATGAAAAAACCAGAGCTGAAAAGAAAATTTGACTTTCAAACACAGGAATGAGAGGAAGCATGCAAAAGTAAACAGCAAGGAGAAGTATTAAGGGACTTACCAGAAATGAACTGTTTGCATTCATACATGGAAGGACAATATTTCTAACTCTTAAAACTTTTCAGTATCTGGGTGGTTGGTGGGACCACACATACACATGTACACGCATGCACACACATACACACATGCATTCACATGCAGAGACAGAGAGCACAGATTGAACTGAATAGGATGGGACCATACCTTAAAAGGAATTAAGGTAAATGATGAGAGAGAAATGTAGTGAGAGGAAAGAGGGAGAAATGGAAGGGGGTAACTATATGTCATTTAAGAGGCAAGTAGGAGATGTTTTTAGTGGAGGGAAAAAGAGGAGAGCTGAAGAAAAAAAAAACAAACAAACAAACAAACAAACAAACAAAAGTTTACCCTCATCACATTTGACTAAACGAAGGAGTGAAATGCACACTCATTTTGGTATGAAAACCTATCTTACAGTATAAGAAAGCGGGGGGAGAAGGAGATATTGGGGGGGGGATGATGGAAGGGAGGGCAAAGGGAGGAGGGAGTAATTGAAAGTCAACACTTGGGGAGGGACAGGATCAAAGAGAAACAATGAGGGGCAGGTGAGGAGGGATGGCAATTCAGTTAGTCTTACACAACACGACTATCAGGAAGGTCATTTGCAAAGCTACACAGATATGGCCTATAATGAATTGCCTGCCGTACCAAAGGGAATGGGTGGGGAGGGAGGGATGGGGAGAATTTGGAACTCAAAGTTTTAGGAACAATTGTTTAGTATTGCTGTTGCAACTAGGAAAGAAGACATACAGTTAATGAGGAATAGAAAGTCATCTGGCCCTACAGGAGAAAAGAGAAGATAGAGACAAGGGAAGGGAGGGATGACAGAAGAGAGGACAGATTGGAGATAGGGAAAATGAGATTGCTTGGGGTATTGGGGTGGGGGGAGGGGAGAAAAAGGGAGAAAATTTGGAACCCAAAAATTTGTGAAAATGAATGTAAAATAAATAAATAAATAAATAAATAAATAAATAAAAAATAAAAAAAATAAAAACTCATCTTCTGCAAAAAGCCTTTCCCTATATTCATAATGTTAATGCCTCCCCTCTGTGTGTATATGTATGTATGTAGGTGCATATATATAGTATTGTGTATGCATATACGGAGAAGCATTTATAGATATATTTTGTACATAGTTGTTTACATGGTGTCTCCTCCATTAGTTTATAAACTCCTTGAGATTAGGCCTGCCTTTTATGGTTTTTTTGCACACACCCCACCCAGAACTTAACACAGTGCTTGGCACACAGGAGGCCCTAATTTAATATATGTTGGCTGACTGAGTAGCTACCTTAAGCTCCCACCTCCTTCTGTTATTAACAGATGAAACATCTGTCCTGTCCATGTAAACCTCTTTTCCTGGGACCATTCTAGTGCAATATAATTCCAACTCTAGTTTCTATGGGTGCCCCAGAGAAGGTAATAAGCAATAGAGAACAAGTGAGAAAGATAGCCTGCCAAGCATACAGAGTAACAGAAGGCAGTTGACAGAGTACATGTTTACAAGGTTATCCTGGCATCAGATGACTAAAAAAAATGAAGACATTTTCCTCTATTAATTATGGCTTCATTTCCCATTTTCCTTTCTATCATCTATTACTTCTTCAATGAAAGGACTACATAGGGTGGGCTGCTGCCATCAGCAGTAACTAAAATGTCTGTATGTGAGCCAGTGTTTGAAATTAAGCAAAACACTATGGACCTAATCAAATAACCAGATCACATTTTGCTCATATGTATACAGGCTGTAATAATTTATGTGCATATCACATCTCCTTGAAAATAGAAAACAGTGGGACATTGAGGTAATACTTGCTGTGCAAGAGATATTTGTCTTACACACTTTCTTTTTTAATTGTCCTATTATCACCAGTTGAAAAGAAGTTGCTGATGTCATACTCTTATGATCACTTTCTTTTTATTTCCATTCAATAAATATAAGTTGGAGTGAGATGTAAGAAAATATTTTTTCTTCTTCTTTCTTTTCTCCTTTTTTCTTTCTTCCTTTCTTTTTGAAATAAAAACTAAGCATTATTTTATAACCAGAGTTTCGGTTTTAATGAATGGTGTGTAAGTTTCAATACTTTGTTCATCCTAACAGAAATGCATTTGTTAGGAAACTGATTAAAATCCCCCAAAGCCCAAGGGTTTCTGTGGTGTAAACACAGCTTGGGCTGCACAGCTTTTGGCTTTGGGACTGAGCCAAAGCTTTCCAGAATGCTGGCAGAAAACCTTCTCAGTATCTCCCCTTAGACCAAAGGGAAAAGTTGTAAACAATCCCATCAATCACTGGGAACTGGTAAGTGCTGAGAGGCATAAGTTTCAACTACCAGTATAGAAAGAAATTGATAAATTGCCATCCACCATCCCTCCAGCTGAAAATATACACAGACACATACACATGCATGCACACATGCCCTTTTTTTAACTGAAAACTTGCAAAAAATAAACTAAATCCCATAATATGACTTAGCACCATAAAGAGGAATAAGTAGGAGAACTCACATATCTCAAGAGTTATTATTGTTAAACATCTCCTCAATTTTATCCATTTCAATTCGACAAACATCTATTAACCACCTCCTAAGTATGAAGGCTATATTGGGTTCTGCAGATACCATGATAGATACAACACAGCCCTGATCTCAAAGTGATCACAATCTAATAAAACACAAAGGAATAAAACTTTAAAAAAAATACATTCTTTGACATTTTATTAGGGTTGACTATGCAGTGAACATTACAGCTTATCCCCATAACTTGCACTCAAAGATTACCCCATCACCAAAGAGTACCCCAGACTCAAGTAATCTGTGGATATACTTTTCTAAAATTGTAGCTAATGAACCCCTACCAATTAGTTTACCTTCAAGAGTCAGGTAAATGACACAATTAGCTCAAAAGCAAAGGCATTTATTGAAATGGCATTGTAATAGCAGTAGCTGTGAAATATCTCTATCATAAACTTGGAGTACACTCTCCCATAGATACATTCAATCAATAGGAGTACATACGTGCAGTGGGGAGGTAAACACCTCCAGTGATGCGTGGTCCTAATTTCCTTTCTGTTCTCATTAAACACAGACACCAAGGGAGAAAATGTGTGACTACCTTTTGTCATGGTTGCTTGTTCATGTGGCAGAAGTGATTGTAAGAGTAGATATGAAAGAACCAACAGACTTTATTCCCCTTTCCCTACCATACTTCAGACTGGTGTCCATGTCTAAACTTGTTTATTTAATTTGCCATAAGATATGGTTTTTTTTACTCATCTAGTTTTACTTTTCATACATATCTGTGCTTGACCTAGATATGAGTATTTCCTTGTGGTCATTTCTTCATGATATGAACATAGAGGAGAATGGTCCACATAGTTTTAGCTACACAAAAGGACACCATCTAGGAAGTTTTTTCCATCCTTGTTATCAGGAACCCCAATAAATTGTTCCTTGTTAAGAGAATCTTTCTAATTTGGAATATATACTATGATCCATTTTATACTATGATCCATTGATCTCATATTTTCTTTGAACATAGTGAGCTCTTAAAAGCAGAATTTAAAAGAGAATTCTGGGCCATTTCCCTCCCTAGATGAAAAAAAAAAAGCCTTTGTTGTTACTGTTGTTATACCTAATGACCAAACATATGTCAGAGTTAATCAAAATTTCTTGAAAAAATATAACGCAGAGATAACCTTGTTTGGCAACTACCTTATCATTAATAACTGGTGAGGTAAAAAGTAATGAGATTTGTGCTTGCCCAAGGTGTTTGCGAGTTTCATGCAGAGCCCTAGTTAAAGAGAGATTTCCTGTGGATGGTGAGGTACAGACAGTACAAATGAATAATTGTGCCCAGAATCAAACGAGAGGAAAACAGATTGAACTGCTTTCAGGAAATTGCAAAACTGCTTTTAATGACCCCAAATTTCTTCCAGAAATACATATCATTTTTAAAAATACCTATACTCTACCAGTATTTTTATATGGCTTCAAGTCAGAGAATACCACAGTCACAGAAGGATTAAAAACAAATCTCATGCCCAGGTCAAAGGAGAGGAAAAGGATTGTGGGCATGAGCAGGCTATACCATGTAACAGAAGGAACTCTGAAGAAGAATTAGAAGAATCAGGGAAATGTATGGTAATGTGATGAGAGCAAGGAAACACCAGTTAGCCCAAGTTCTTCACTGGTATCCTAACAATAATAAGAGAAAGCAAAGGAGGTCCACTGCACCATGGAGGGGACTCCACATGGTAAATGTGTGGGAGATTGTCAGCAAGTGTCACCCAGGATAGGCAGGCATGAAGGGGATAGAATCCACATCTTTGAAGAAAACATCTACAACAATAAGGCACTTACTGTTGGATCCACTTGTGGATTTGAATCATATATATATATATATATATATATATATATATATGTGTGTGTGTGTGTGTATGTATGTATGTATATGTATATGTATGTATATGTATATATAGGTATGTATGCATATAGATCATATATATGTGTGTATATGTATATATATGTGTATATATAATGTGTATGTGTATGTGCATGTGTGTATGCAGGGTGTCCCAAAAGTCTTAGTGTAATTAAGAGCACTAAGCTTTAATAGCACTGGGTATGATAAGAAAGCTCTAAATGGTTTCCTGTTATCAATAACCCCTCATAATATGATTATATTCTATTTATCCAAGACTTACTAAACCTTTAAAGCTTTAATAGCTTAGAAATGCTCCGACATTGGGACACCCTGTAGTACACTACTATTATTTATTGTTCACTCTTTTCAGTTGTATCCAACTCTTTGTGACCCCATTTGGGGTTCTCTTGACAAATGTACTGGAGTGGTTTGCCATTTCCTTCACCTCCTCATTTTACAGATGGGGAAACTGAGGCAAACAAGGTTAAGTGAGTTGTCCAAGGTTCACATAGCTGGTAAGTGTCTAAGGTCAGATTTGAACTCAGGGAGGAGTCTGTCAGACTCCAGACCCAGTGCTCTATTCACTCCTCTATATACTACTATTATAAATGCTAGTCATATGCATGATATTGTACTATGGTATGGAGTAGGACTGGGGAGCAGGTTAAAAAGATTTATCTCTGATTAAGGGGACAATAAATAGTAAGTAATGTAATAGGTGAATAAGTTCCAAAAAGTGCTTGGAAGGAGGAAAGAGATGGGGATGACTTTATGTAAGAGGAGAGATTTGGACTGAGCCCAGAAGGATGAGCAATGTTTGGATGGACTGAGAGGAAGGGGAAGAATGTTTTAGGTAAAGGGAATAAACCATGGGCAACTGCTTCAAGGAGCAACTAGTAATGGAATGCTCTGGGGAGAGACAGTGACTAGAGCTACCTCAGTGTCATGAAGCTGGAAAGAAGTGAGAGATAAAGCTGGATAAGAACAGTGTTGATATACTGTGATGGGTCATTGGTAGCAGGAAGCCATTGAAGCTTTTCAATAAAATATAATTATTTTAAAATCTCCCATTTTGGTTTTCTCTTGTATTTCAATTTTTACTTCCCTTCTTATTCTCTTGTTTATCTATTTAATTACCTGTTCTTAATGGAAGCTGTAATAAAATTTATATATTACAATTTTTTACAAAGAAAAAATTTTTAGGACTCTGTTGAACAGTATTGACTCAGCTGTCTAATAAATTCTTAATTCTATTATATAATAACACGTGTAATTGTGAATTTTCTTCCTTTGGGGGCTAATTTATATAATTATTATAGAATAAGCTTTTGATTGTATAAAGTACTTTAGGAACGGAAGTAAGCTTCAGTAAATCCGAAACAAAGATAATATATTCAAAAATTTATAAAAGTTTCTATTTGAGAAAGTCATTTTCATGAAAAGCAAATAAATGAAAAATATGGCAACATTATTCTGAATTTTGACCACTTTTAGGTTTATACGTTTTGAGGGATTACTCAAAACTCTTGGGAACAAGGACCTACTTTCTATTAATATTGCTCTGAGGCCCTACTCTTCTTATTAATGAGTTTTTTACAGAACCTGTTAGATTAAAATATGCTTCAGCCTTGTTTGATATTACTCTCTGACCGTCTTCCCAACAACCACCTTGCCATCCCACAGGCAAATTCTACAGTCATAGTCTACCCCAAACTTTCCAACTCCAGAACCAAAATCAAATTAATCTATTTGCTATTGCTATTGGAAAGGATGTGTCGATCTAATCCTCTATGGCTCTATTTACCATCCCAGTAAATTTGCAAATGAAAATATCCACCACCACCACCATCCCCACCCAGCACCCACCCTCAGCTACTATTCTCTTTAGATGTATTGCCTCTCTCTATTAGCGTGTAAGTTACTTGAGGACCGGGACAACTTTTTGCTTCTGTATTTTTGTCTCCAATGCATCATATATACTAATCATTTAATATGTGGTTTTTCATCCATTTTTCATTCAAAGTCACAGAGGAGGGGACTGAAAATGGTTGGGCATATGTGCTCTTGGGTACTATTGCTTTGCTGAACAGTAGCTCTTTGTTATGAGAGTTCTTTGGAGAGAAGGGAGAGAGGGATTTATTGACAAATAATAGGTATGGACAATCAATGCTTTCTTTTCAAAGAAACGAAAGGCTTAGGGGTGGAAGCTGTTTTGTATTTTGTTCTGTTTCGTGGATCCCCATGGTCAGTTCTTGACCTGAGACCAATTTGTTGCTGTAGAACTTCTCTCCACACTTGAATAGGCTCATTCTTATTCATCCATTTTACAACTATAATCAAGAGAGAATTACAAAAGATTATCATTCCTTGCTGTGTATATTAATCAATGCTTGGTTTTTAGCAGTGATATTCTGGCATAAATACATAAAAATTACAAGT
The DNA here is from genome assembly GCA_023548195.1 of Bettongia penicillata ogilbyi. Lineage (NCBI taxonomy): Eukaryota > Metazoa > Chordata > Mammalia > Diprotodontia > Potoroidae > Bettongia > Bettongia penicillata. The sequence continues at coordinate 1,712,192 of JAJHZJ010000288.1, read as the reverse complement.
AAATAAATTCCACATTTTATTGTCTTGATTTCTGTATCATCTAAGACACCCATTTGGAATTATGTGAAAATTCAATAAAATGTGCCTACCCTTTGACTCAGCAATACTACTAATTAATGAGTCCATACCCCAAAAGAAATCAAAGACCAAAAGGATCCATCTGTACAAAAATATGTATAGCAGATCTTTCTATAGTGGCAAAGAATTGGAAATTAAGGAGGTGCCCTTCAGTCAGTTAATCCAATCAACTAGCATCTTTTACACATTAGTGCCTGGGACTACGCCAAGCGCTATGGATACAAAGAAACCCCTGTATTCAAGAAGCTGATAATGTACTCTATGAGCAAACAAGATACATACGGCATAAATTGGCGGTGGTCTCAGAGGGAAAGCATTAGGATAAGGAGGTCTGCAAAAGATTTCCCGCAGAAGGTGGGGCTGGTGAAACTGGAAGGACACCAGGGAAGTCAAGACGAGATGATGAGAGACTATTTCAGGTGGTGGAGATAGCCAATGAAAACATTCAGAGTCAGGAAATGGAATTACAAATATAGGGGAACATAGCAAGGAGGCCACTGCCACTGGAAAGGAATAAGGTTTTCTGGAGAGGAAGCATGGGCAAATGGCCAAAAAACTACCGTATATGAATGTGAAGGAACAACACCATAGGAAATGATAAAAGGAATGAATTTAGACAAACCCAAGAAGACTTGTATGAACTGATACAAGGGGAAGTGAGCAAAATCTGAAAAACAATTTGTACAATAACAATGATACAAAAAAAAAAAACTTTGAAAGAAGTAAGGACTCTCATTAATGTAACGATCAACCACATTTCCACAGTGATGAACAATCTAAGTTCTGACAGGAAGGTAATAAACTCCAGGTTCTTGCTTTTTAAGACATATCTGATACAAGGGGTTTTTTTCTTTCTTTCAACTTAAGGAGTAGAAATGGGAGGAAAGGTTGATGAGAGATGAGAAAGGAGAGAGAACAGGTATTTATTAAGCATCTGCTGTGTGTGAGGCACTAACATTTTACAAATATTCTCTATCTCTGTCTCTGTGTGTCTCTCTGTGTGTCTGTCTCTGTCTCTCTGTGTCTCTCTCTCTGTCTCTCTCGGTCTCTCTCTCTCTCTCTCACACACACACACACATAATGGTAAGGTTTCTTTTTCTTTTTTGCCCATGAAACTGCAAATCTATTATGTACAACTTGCTTTCTTTTAAATATATAATAAAGTCATCATGTAACTTTCCTTTCCCCTCCTTCCCCCCCACCCTAGAGATGTATACATTAGACACAAATATATACATATTTGTGTGTATAAATATATATGTGCATGTGTATAAATTCATACTACACATACTTCTATTTATCAGTTCTTTCTCTGGATGAAGATAGCTTCTTCTTTCATATATAAATAGTATCTCATTTGATTCTCGTAACAACTCCAGCAAGCAGATGCCATTATTATCCCCATTTTATGGATGAGGAAACAGAGGCACACAAAGGTTAAGTGATTTGCCCAGAATCCCATAGTAACTACCTGAGGATAGATTCAAATTCAGGTTTTACTGACTCCAGGCCCAGCTCTCTATATACGTGCTACTAAGAAAAGAAAGGCGTTAAAAAAAAAAAAAAACAGAAGAAAACAGAACAGTCATTTAAAAACATAGACAAGCAGGTCAACTTTCAAAATAACATGCTGAATTTGTTATATACTTTTTTTAAAAAAGCTATTCATGATATAGTTTCACAACTTCATGTACAATCATCTTTTCTGTTTTATATGTGGAATGATAGGAAGGGAAGAGCTAAGCAAATTATTGTAGATGAATGTAATGGACTAGCCTTTCTCCTTCCTACCTTTCTGTTTGTCTTATTTTGACTGTAGCCCTTCACACAGGGCAGGGTATTCATCTTCACCAATGTGGAGAGAATCCCATACATACAGACTTTGAAACTGGGGTTATATAGAAAAGTTCAGTTTTTTTTTAAAGAAAAGGATTAAAATACATATATTATAATATTTTCCCTCTCCCAAAATGCATGTCTGCTGATTCATGGTTGGGAATAGCTTATATTTTAGCAAAACTCAAAATAGAAATGATACTAAAGCTTCCAAATGCAGAGGAGACATTGAATAACATTAACTTGTGTCACAGTTCTTGTTCGGAAGTTGATATACAAATTCTGAAAACATGTAATAGTCTGTCAGAAATTTGTACTCCCTGAAGATAATGTAGTTTTGGAGCTTAAATAAAATAGGCACTCTATGCATCTGTCACATCTAATGGACAATACAGCATCTATTTAAAGAATGACAACAAATAGTAGTTTGACAAAGTTTTAGCTTCTTACATGTTTTGCAGATTCACTTGCCAAAGGGGTATATTCACCTCCCAAAAAGTTGTCCCTGTAGGTTACCTCGCAGTAGAAGATCAACTCATTAATGTGTTTTGACTTTCCCGTGAATTGGATTTGTCATCAACCTCTCTCCTCCAGTGTCATCGGAGTCCAGTGTCAAAAGACAGAGGTCAAGACAACTGCTGATGGAAGGAACAGGTGATTAGAAATAGAATATTACCACACATTTCCAAACATTCTCTTCACCAAAGGAAAAAAATTAAGTTAATTCTATGAGGATGGTAAAACTCCAAGAATTTCCAAAAATGATTTATACAATTTGTGATAGAAGTCTCTCTAGGCTTGTTATATATTACTTCCTTTCCCTCACTCTGTAATGTAAACAGACTAACTTTCTTGCTGTTTCTCACATACAATATTCATCTCTCATCTCCTTTTCCCATGCCTTTGTTCTGCCTATTCTCTGGGCCTGAACTGTAATCCTCTTCACTTTTACCTCTTAAAAATGTCTTATTTCAACTTTTTTTGTGGTTTGATTTTTTTGGATAGATGTTTGTGCCATCTATAAGAAGCCTTTCATGACCCTCCCTCATGGCTGGTGCCTTACCCCCAAATTACTAACAGCAGCTCCTTAAATCATTTAACCTCTCTGGGCCTCAGTTTCCTCATCTGTAAAATAAGGATGTTGAATTGAATTACCCCTAATCTCCTTTCTAAATTCTTTTTTTTTCCTCAAGGGGAATTAGCCAACTTTGGTACCAACTGGAAGAGATAGAAAAGGAAATGGTGACATGTCTTTGAAGGGAGTTACAGGGAAGGGATAAGAGCATGAAACGATGGCCAGAGAAGCAACTCCCTGAATCCAGGCCTCTCTTTAGGGCCGATGCTCTCTCTCCATTAGTGATAAATTAGCCTTTGTCATTTAGTTATTTCAGCTACGTCCAATCCTTCATGACCCTTTTTGGGGTTTTCTTGAGAAGGTACTGGCATGGTTTGCCATTTCCTACTCCAGTCCATTTGAAAGATGAGGAAAATTAGGCAAAAGGGACTTACCCAGGGTCACACAGCTTATAAGTGTCTGAGGCTGGATTTTAACACAGGTTTTCCTGCTCTGGGCCCAGGGTTCTATCCAACTACCTTTATAAATTAGCCTTAACAAGAAGCAATTGGAGATCTCTTCATAAAACAGTCACAAGAGCTTGAAAAACCTATATATTCTAGACTAGGGCTACAAAGGAATCCATTACTGAGTTGAAGATGCTATTGGTTCTACTGGGAAAATTTGTTCATCTTCCAGTGGAGAAGCAATGTTAACTAGAGACTGTCCTCGTTGACTTGAGAATAGCTTGGCCTGAATAGTGTTCAAAAATTTCTGTCTTTGGAACATGACACCCATGTCAGAAGGAACAAAGTGGTCCAGAAAACAGAGTGCTGGACTTAACAATCAGGAAGACCTGAGTTCGAATATTACCTCAGTTATTTACTTAGATGTGTGACCTTGGGCAAGTCACTCGGGCCCTCTGATCCCTCTGATTGGAGGGTGCAGAGCTCCTCCCTGAACCTCCATTTAATGAGGACACTCAGGTCAGTCATTTCTTCATTTTCCACCTGGATACCCTCCTCCATTATTCTCCTTCCACCCCTTTTCAGCTTCCTTTGTGGGTTGTCTTCCCTCATCGAGAGCAGGGACCATCTTTCTTTTTCTTATTTGTATCCCTAGTACTTAGCACAATGCCTGGCATATAGCAGTGCATAATATTGTTTATTTCTTGAATCTATCCCCTTTTCTCCAATCACAGAACCTCTATCCTAGTGTTTTGATTGTTAAGATGATTAGGTTTCCTTCTAATTCCAACATTCTGCTATCCATGGTATCAGACTAGGCATTTCCTTAAGAGCTCATCCATCCCTCAGACTCTATGATTCACCCTGATTTCAGTGAGACCCAGAATATGTAATTAGGAAGTCAAATGAATTCAGAATACTTAGAGGTACCCAAAGTTATAACCATTAATTCCTTGGCAAAACTGACATCAGTTCCACAGGGCACCAAGGGTTTTCTGGGCTTGTTAAACAAATGAAGACACTTTTTTTTGCATGAGCTGCTCCTAAAAAAGAGATCTTGTTCTTAGAGGAAACAGTCTAAATTCAGATGACTATAGGAGAACATTAAAAGGGAAAGGTCAATAGAATTTTAGGGATTAGCAATCAATTAGCATTAATTAATCAATTAATGTTCTTATCTCAATGAGATCAACTTGCTACTAATGTTAATTTTGGGTATAGAAGGAGAATTTTTTGAAACCAAGCAGATGAGGAAGATCTGTAACGTGCAGTTCAGACAGTGTAATAATATTATTAACTGCAGCAGGAGTTGATGAATGATCTCAGTGAGATCCCCTGCCCCTTTAACCTGGAAAACAGAAGAAGGTACAAAGAATCCTTCTCACGGGTACATCTCCAAACTTTAATTGCATAAAGCAGAACAAGGTAGAGAACAACTGAAAAAAAGGAAAAAGACAGAATATGGAGAATTAGTATGCAATCTCACCAAACTGGAAAGAGTAACTTTCCATATGAATGAGAAATGAGAGTCTTAATGACATTTGGCTTAATTTGCAAGTGCATTACATCTGAGATATTCCTTACAAGTATATTTTTTTTCAGAAAGAAAGCATAGGTAGGTAACTATAAATAGTAATGCTTTACTGAAATGATTTTTCCCTTTCTTCCAAGTTCATTAATGTGGATGGTCCTTTTAATGATGTAGAATGCAACTCATTTATGCCTGCCCATCTCTTGACATGTGACCTTGATAAGTCTTCTCCTAAGTTAACCACAAGAGATCTGTCCAATGTACTGGCTACTCTATTCAATTTCTCTTGACATGCTGCAGATAACTGGAAAGCACACAATGTCCCAGACTTACCACATGCTGGTTTTTTCCACTTCTCTTTGATAACATCCTTTACTCTGCTTCTTCACCTTAGTTCTTTTTTTGTCCTGTGTTACAGCCTGCCCACCCACCATGCTCCCCATCACGAGTAACAGACAGGGAGTGCTGTTCATTTTTGTAGAGTTCCATAACTTTAAACCATACAAACTAGGAGAGTATTGGCATTAAAAAGATGGGTCTTTGTTCCAGAGACAAATCTGGGTTCATTGAAAGTTTCCCAAAGGCAATCTCCTATTGAATTTTTATCTCAATTCATCATTCATTTGTAATGTCTGTGCAAATATAATACTCTACTCCACCCTCCATTCAGTCACCAAAGTAATTATCCTAAAGGTCAAACTATGTCATTCTCTGACTCAGTAAACTCAAGTGACTTCCTATCACCTCCAAAAGCAAATAAAAATGCTCTGTTTGACACTGACTTCATAATCCAGCCTGGTTTAACTTTCCAAACATCTTACACCTTGCTCCCTGACATGTATTCTTTGATCCAGTGACAATGGCCTCCTGGCTGTTACAAGACACCCCATTTCTCAGCTCTGGCTATGTTCTCAGGCTGTCACACACCTGGAATGGAACTTCCTCAACTACACCTACCAAATTCCTGGGCTTCCTTGAAGTCTCAGTTATAATCACATCATTTACTTTTCCCAGTCCTCAATTCTAGCACTTTCCTTCTGTTAGGTATTTCTTATTTATCCTGTATATAGTTTGTTTGTTTACATGTTTGCTTGTTGTCTCCTCCTTTAGATTGTAAGTTCCTCTAGGGCAGACTGTCTTCTGTCTCTTTTTGTATCACCAATACTTAACACGGTGCCTGGAATTTATTTGCATTTAATAAATGTTGATTGATTGAGTGCATTTGTCCAAGTATATATCCATGTTTGTTTACACATACATGCACACATGCATACATACATATATGTGCTTTGTGTATGAATTGATGGATTAGATCTAGGGGTTGTCCCCTTAACTGCATGTCATGATCTGGGAATGAATGGACAATCTTCATCAACTTGCTTTTTCCTGTGTAAATGGTATTGATAAACTTTTTGAGTGGTTATGGATCTTATCCAGTTGTCTCTACAAAGTTCCAGGCTTTGATTTAATGAGCTTAATGTAATCTGCAGTTACAGTCCTAAGGACACCACTCCTTCACCTTAAACTGAGTTTCCCAACGATAAATTGGACAGAAGTCTTCCTTTTTGATGCTTCACCTAATAAAAATGGTTAGAAGGTCATCGAGCAAAGTTATCAGAATCTCTGTCTGTAAGAAAGCTTGCATAATTTAATATATCTATGGGAGATGGCTATTGTAAGAGAGAGTCCTTAAGGCTTTATCTGATCAAAATCTTTTTAACCATCAAGAAATAATAAACATAGGGGGATTTTATAATCTCTTCAATTTTTAATCAACTGTGTGTTGGTAAAGATATGGTCAAATGTGGATTATCACATGTGAAAAATTATTAACAGCCTACCAATAACCTCATCAGAGATGCTCTTAATGTTATTCTCATAAAAATTTTCACATTCTCATGAAATTTTATATAGAAAGAAAGTAAACATAGTTGTTAATATTCCCTGTCACTTTCTTTTTTCATTGATAGGGTCTGAGATTTTTTTCTATGCCTTTTTCCATGTCCATGCCTTGATAATTTCCCTTCCTTCACAAGATACCTCATGAAATTAATCTAAAATGCCCTCACAGGAATGTCACCCCATAGTAAGCATCTTTTCTAGGAATATTTGACCAATTCCAACTGCATCCATTATCATTTTGGTAGCATTGGTTTGTCAGATATGAAAGAGGGATATATTTGATGGAACAAATACACAGATCAGTAAAAGGCTAGCTGAGGGCACATAAAAGGGCAGTCTCAAATGGCACAGCATTGTGGGGAACCATGGTAGGGTGAGCAGCATGAGGACACTGAGCCTATACAGGTTAGAAGCAGTCATGGAATGGATGTTAAAGCAGAGATAAGGAGGGGCCAAAGAGAAACTTTCACACTTTGAAATCTTGCCTAAGGCAGGCTTTGGACATTGATGTGACCTAAGAGAAATGGCTTTCCTCACTTATATTTCTGTCATTAGAGAAGATAAGGTTTCTGTGGGCTGAGGAAGGAATTTCTGAGGCATATATATAAACTAAATTTTGTGAACTGAGTGGAAACAAAGTTGAGAGGTAGAGTCAGTGATAGAAGCACTAACTCTGGAGGCAGAGGGACTGGATTCATTCAAATCCTGCCTCTAATGTTTACTACACATGTAACTGTAAGCAAACTCCAAGTCCCTGGCCCTCAGTTTCCTCGTATGTAAAATGAATGGGTTGGACTGGATGATTTCTAAGCCACCTTCCAGATGTGTCAGACAGGGCTCTCTGCTATTCTCTCCCTATACCTTCTGTTTTGGCAATCTCATCAATTTCCATGGGCTTAACTACCATTTTTATGAAGACCACACACACACACACACACACACACACACACACACACATATTGTAAGAGAAAATCCTTAAGACTTTTTCTAATCAAAAGCTTTTTAATCATCAAGAAATAATAAGCAAAGGGAGATTTTATATATACATATTCACACACGTATTTGCTATGTGTGTGTGCTTATATGTGTAAATTTGTTGTTAACCAGTTATTTTCAATCATGTCTGACTTTTTGTGACCCCATCTGGAGTTTTCTTGGCAAAGATAACAGAGTGGTTTGCCATTTCCTTCTCCAGCTCATTTTACAGATGAGGAATCTAAGGTAAACAGAGTTCAGTGACTTACCAAGGGACACATAGCTAATAAGTGTCTGAGGTCAGATTTGAACTCAGGTCTTCCTGCTCCAAGCCCAGTGCTCTATCTACTGTACTATCTAGCTACCCTGAAATATATGTGTATGTGTAGTATATACATATACATGGATCAGCAAGCACCCTGACACATCCAGGATAGCCTGCTAGCACAGGTTCTTAGATCTGCTTTTCTTAAAGGAAAGCAACTTTTGAGGGATCAACAATCTTCTTTAATCACATATACCAACAGAGAAAATACAAGCAGAGAAATAAAGACCAAGAGATAGGGCTTCTAACTCTCTATCCATAAGCAATACATGCATCACAGATCAACAGACATATCCAACTGTCTGACCATTACATCCATAAATAGTTACCAGAGAGAGAAGCACCAACACCTGGGTTTTCAAAGCCAAGAGGTTCCTTAATGGCTACCCAGAGTCTCATCTGGCACACAAACCTTCTTCCAAGCCCCCAAAGCAAACCCTCACTTCAGAGTATATATATGCTTTTCAGAGCCAGAGGACATCATGAGCCTCATGACCCAGTGCCTCATTAAATAATAAAAGGTATGTGCCTTCCTACAAAACAAGTCTCCTCAATCAAGCTTCCTGTAATGGGCTCTACCTCAAGCTTATTAATGGAGGGGAAGATGTTTAACTCTCATTAACATTACAACATATATATACATATCTACATATATATGTATATATAGTATGTATGTCTGTGCCTGTATATGTATATAATTGCATATTATATATTTATATGTGTGTATACATATATACATACATACCCATGTACACATGCATGCAGACTCTCACCTGAGCTTCATTCACACATCACTAGTTACCTATTGAACATTTTAAACTAGATGTTCCAGAGATATTCCAAAGAATTTGTATCCAAAATTGAATGCATTATCTTTATGCCAAACCCTCCTTATTCCAGACTTTCCTATTCCTGTCAAAGACACTGCCATTCCTCTAGTCTCCCAAGGTTGTAACCTCAGCATTGTCCTGAATTGCTCTGTAAGAGTAAGCACCCCAACAGACACGGCCAGGGGGGAAGCGGGGGGAAGCTGCTACCACGGGTTCTTAGATCTGCATTCATAAAAGGAAAGGCAATTTTTGAGGGGTTAACAATCACTTAAATCAAGCACATGTATCATTTCTTTAACCAAGCATATATATCATTCACCTAGTTCAGGGGAGTCAGCACCCTGAACTTCAAAGAAACTACAGAGAAATCAAATATCAACAGACAGGACTTCCTCTGCCTGACCATAATTCAACAGACGGGTCCAACTGTCTGACCAAAGTTACCAGACAGGAAAACACAGACATCTGGGTTTTCAAAGCCAGGGGACTCCTCAGTGGTTTCCCAGAGTCCTTGTCTGCCCAAACAAACACTTCCAATCAGTAAGCCCCAAAGTAATCAAAGATGAACAGACATGGATTCCTCTGCCTGAATCCAGTGGACAGTCCAATTATCTGACCATAGTTAATAGAGAGGGAAACACTGGCATCTGGGTTTTCAAAGCCTGGGGGCTCCTTCAAGTGGTCTCTCAGAGTCCTTGTCTGGTACTTACTTACAGTAAGTAAACCTTCTTACAAAAACTAAGCCCCAAAGTACAGCTTCACCCTCAGAGTATTTATACCTTTTTTAGAGCCAGAAGGCATCCCAATCCTTGAGAACCAGTGTCTCATTAACGAAAGGTGTGGGCTTCTTACAAATCTTCCCTAATCAAACTCCCCTTAATGGGCAGGCCTATTAATGGGTGGGAAAGATCTTTAGTCACATTTACAATACAAATACATATACTGTTTCTGGTTAAAGAAACTCTGGTTTCTGTACCTTATTCCTAGTAAAGACTCTTGATTGATAAAGGTAAGATTCAATCAATGGCACTTGATTATACTAAAACAAAAACAGCAAAAGATCATATTTGCTTGCATCATACCCTCACCTCCCTCATCCTACATGTCCAGCGAGTTGCCAAGTGTTACTTTACTTTCACAACATCTCTCATCTCCAACCCCTTCTCTTTCTCTTTATTAACATGTCTCCTATCTTAGTTCAGGCTTTCATTATTGTCCTGCCTCAATTCTCTTTCCACCCTAGTCCACCCTACCCATGGCTGCCAAAATCATCTTCCTCAAGCATAGATCTGACCATGGGTTTCCCTTATGGAATCCATTCAAGTGCCTTCTTATTGACTCCACAGGAAAATATCAACTCCTCTGTATAGCTCTGAAAGCTCTTCACAATCTGACCCCACCTTATCTTTCCAGCCTTATTGGATATAACTCCCCTTCCTGATTTGTGGGATCTAGCCAAATTGGCCTTCTCCCCTTTCTTCACACACCACACTCCATTTCCCTTCCCCATGACTTTGGACAGACACAAAACCTCTTTGAATATCTCTCTTCCCTTAAGGCACAACACATGTACCATCTTCTATACAAAACTTCTGTTGATTCTTTCAATAACTAATGACCTCCCTCCAAAAAGACTGCGTATTTAACTACTATGTGTATTTTTGTTTTTATTAACCTTATACTGTACATTTTATATATATGCATGTTTGTATGTGTGCATGTCTACCCATTAGTCTACCGAATAAGATATATATACATATACATATATGTGCACATGTATATGTTTGTATGTATGCATGTGTGTATGTCTACTAGTCTAGCTTTATATATATATTTATATGTACCTATACATATATACAAACATATACATATATATGCATGTGCATATGTTTGTATGCATGCATGTATGTGTGTATGTATGTATGTCTGTATTAGTCTACCCAATAAGCTTATTGCAAGTAGGAATTGCTTCATTCTTCATATATGTATTTCCGGCACCGAGCATCGTCCCTGGAACATAGTAGATGCTTTATAAGTGTGTGTTGATTGATCTGAGAACTAGAAGTTATGTCACAGCTAGGTATGTTGAGACAAAGCCCCAGTTAGGATCTTTTCTCAATCCCTTCTTCATATTCCAGTAAGGTTACCTCCCATGTTTTGCCTTCCTTTCTACATCTACAGGCATTTTTCTTTATGATCTGTCTCCTACTCATTCTATCTTCAATTCAAGGCTTCTCTCCCTGGTTTGACTATCCCTTATGTAGTCCCAGAAGTATTTCCTATACCTCTACATTTGTGAAAAGCTCTTCTCTAGGGTTTGGTTCCTTTGCTAGGCCTAAGAATATTTTCTTTGTATGATCCTATCAATCTATCTTCATAAGAGTTGCTCATTTCCTCTGTGGTAGATTTCATGGAGAGTGGTTCTCCCTAGTTTCACTTCATTTCTAGAAATGAGACATGTTTATCGTGGGCTTTTAACTGCTTCATCTTCATTGAAAACTCTTCCCATGAAAGATGGGCTTTCTACCTTGACCACAAGCAGAGTCATAACCAAGAATTCTAATACCTGGGGCAATTCAGTTTGGAAGAGAACAAGGAGAGACAGTCAACCTTAACAGGGTGCAGATATTCCAGGAGAAAGGATGATTCCCCAGAGAGTCTGACTCCAGCTCCTGAGGCATGGCTGAAGACCCCCAGCTCCCCTGGGAGAAGGTAGAGGGAGGGAAAGTAGCAAGTAGGTAGGGATCTAAGGAATGGGGGAAGGCATCTCCAGGAGAGAGAAAGCATTCTTGGGTGTGACACTACATTGTATACAATTTGGAGAACCACAAGTAAAGGCATTGTAAGCCAAAGATCTACAACCTGAAAAAAAGCAGATGTTGGTGCCCTCAGAGAAAACACCTGTGACTCCACCCTAGGGACACCTCTGGGTAGAAAATATTCTAGGAGGCAGTGTAGTGGAACCTTCAGACCATCGATTGTTAGGTAGCATATGTGATTTTTTTTTTCAAATTTTGCTGTTTCTACTGCAGTATTAACAATCAGAACATAAGAATGGACAAAGCAAAACCTAAGCTGTAGTGGATTCACTGGCAGCTGGAAAGATTGGGGAAGGGATAAAACAACGGCATCTCATTGTCTCTGGTGCAACATAACTTTTCAATGTTTTTTTTTTCAACCTAATAACCATCAGCAGAGTACTCCTCAAAAACATAAATAGGCCAACCATACTTCCCAGAATGCTGAGTAATCTCTCATTTAGAAGTCTGCCAAAAAAATTTTCCAAGTAGTGACACTAAATACATTTATATCCAACTGTTGGAGAGCACAGAGGGGAAGAGGGAAAGATATGAGCAGCAAACATCCAAGTAATTTTTAGGTTTCAATAGTACTTTATTCCCTTTTTTGCTTAAAAGAACTTCCTACTTTAGCTTGATTACTTGACTAGTAATTGAAAGATTCAAGGGGAAATACCAAAGACAGAAAAGGAGATTGATTGGAATAAGATGGCCATAGAAGGAGCTATCATCATAAAAATGAAGAAAGTGCCAAAATCTGATTCCAAGGGTGGTCAGATTTATGTTTTTGGAAAGGCTGCTATTTTAACAATATTTCCTGTTCTTTAGAAACTGATCCTTTTCTCTTTCGTCACCGAATTTTCCATCTGTAAAAGTGGTTACTGAAATACATTTATATTGTATCCATAATCCGCCAGATGTACAAAATCTATATGTACTGTTGATGCACACCGATGCCTTTGTAAGTTGAAAACAGATGGATGGTCCATTTTGCTAGTCAGAAAAAAAAAAGAAGAGGGAGTTTGGGGTAGGTGCCGTAGTGACTACAATTCAGTGATCTTGACCTCCTTGTGCTTTCCAACACATTCCAGAATTTTTTAGTGGCTATCCTTACATGCCTGGAATTCTCTCTTTCCTCATCTCTACATCCTGGTTTCCCTGGCTTCTTTCAAATATCAACAAAAATACCACTTTCTACCTTTCCCAGTCCCCCTTAATGCTTATCCCTTCCCTCTGTCATTACATACCCTGTGTGGATCTTCTGTACATCTCTCAAATTAGATTTCAAGCTCCTTCAAGGTAAGAACAGTTTTTGCCTTTCTTTATATCTCCATTACTTAGTACATTTCCTAGCACATAGGGAGCATTTTATAAATGCTTGACTTGATTTGATTCCAATGAGTGGAGTAATCTAGCAAAGGGAGGCTCCCTGAGAAATGAATTAAACTGGGTTGAAGAGTGAGTAATTAAAGGAAAAAAGTAAATAATAATATTAAATAATTTTATATAACATATAATACATAATATATATAAAATAATAAATAAATAATAAAAAAGATGGTAAGTAATGAAGGATTTGCTTAGAAGCATCTCTGTATGAAAGGCATAGATGAAAAGAGTGGTATCTGTCTGTGTTTTCCCATGTGCGTAAACTAAGCATTTATTGGAAAAGCTCTGCAATGCCTCCCTAAAAGTAATTGTCCTGAGCAGGCAAATGCACGTGCAAGACAATCTTCAGAAGTTGCTGCCCCCTAGTGGGCCACCAGGAAGTGGGTAGAAGCACCCTCTTTTCTGTTCATAGCCAGTCAGGGAATTCAAGTTCAATAAATACCATAGGCTACCTTTTGATGGGCTCATCCCACTATCACCTTCTGCCGGTGGTATGCTAAAGGCAGCTAGAATTGGCTTGTGAGGACCAATTGTTATATTTTTCAGCATGAGCATTTATATCTTGGAAATTACCAACCACTACAAATCAGAGCTTGACTTACCATTGTGTTGATTTCTACACATAAGAAAGGGACAAGGACAATATGAATAATGCACATTAAATTTAGAAGAGTGTCATGCATATGTTATAGGAGAGCTAGCTGTTCAATGCTTACCACCACATCCCTACATACAAATAGCACCAAATGATATCCATATCCCTTGTTATCTGAACACCACAAAACTGAGGCTTTTCCTGTAAAGCAATATTTTTTTCTTATAGTGCATAGTGCCTAGCCTATAGTAGATACTTAATAAATGTTGGGTGATTGACTTTTATTTTTCCTAGACTTTTATTCCACCTACATTCCCTAACACTGCATTTGACGACATCATCTCTAGAATCTTCTCAACTGTCTAAATCAGATTGTCCTGTCCTGGATAGTCTCTTCTCATCCAGTCATGCCTTTTGGTTATCATGATCAATTCCAAGGACAGGGTACTGATATATGAATTTTCTACCTATGGAAGTAAGATGGACTGAGCTAGCATTATTATACAAATAAGGTTCTACAACCAATTCATCTGTAAAATGGGAATAATATAATTTCTACTTCCCATGGTTGTTGTGAGGATGTTGTGAAGGGCTTTGAAAACCTGAATGCTCTATAGATACGCTAGTTATTGATGGCGATGCTGCTGCTGCTGTTGCTGCTACTACTACTACAACTCTATAGCTATTCTAATTATAACTACCACTGGTAATTAGACTAGTACTACTACCACTACCAGTACCACTATTAGTACCACCACCACCACTACTGCTACCACTGCTACTACTACCGGTACCTCTACCACCACCACCACCACTACTGCTACCACTGCTACTACTACCAGTACCTCTACCACCACCACCACTACTGCTACCACTGCTACTACTACCGGTACCTCTACCACCACCACCACCACTACTGCTACCACTGCTACTACTACCGGTACCTCTACCACCACCACTACTGCTACCACTGCTACTGCTACCACTGCTACTACTACCGGTACCTCTACCACCACCACCATCACCACCACCACCACTACTGCTACCACTGCTACTACTACTGGTACCTCTACCACCACCACCACCACCACCACCACTACTGCTACCACTGCTACTACTACCGGTACCTCTACCACCACCACCACTACTGCTACCACTGCTACTGCTACCACTGCTACTACTACCAGTACCTCTACCACCACCACTACTGCTACCACTGCTACTACTACCGGTACCTCTACCACCACCACCATCACCACCACCACCACTACTGCTACCACTGCTACTACTACCGGTACCTCTACCACCACCACCACTACTGCTACCACTGCTACTGCTGCCACTGCTACTACTACCGGTACCTCTACCACCACCACTACTGCTACCACTGCTACTACTACTGGTACCTCTACCACCACCACCATCACCACCACCACCACTACTGCTACCACTGCTACTACTACCGGTACCTCTACCACCACCACCACTACTGCTACCACTGCTACTGCTGCCACTGCTACTACTACCAGTACCTCTACCACCACCACTACTGCTACCACTGCTACTACTACTGGTACCTCTACCACCACCACCATCACCACCACCACCACTACTGCTACCACTGCTACTACTACCAGTACCTCTACCACCACCACCACCACCACCACTACTGCTACCACTGCTACTGCTACCGGTACCTCTACCACCACCACCACCACTACTGCTACCACTGCTACTACTACCGGTACCTCTACCACCACCACCACCACCACTACTGCTACCACTGCTACTACTACCGGTACCTCTACCACCACCACCATCACTGCCACCACCACTACTGCTACCACTGCTACTGCTACCAGTACCTCTACCACCACCACCATCACCGCCACCACCACTACTGCTACCACTGCTACTGCTACCGGTACCTCTACCACCACCACCATCACTGCCACCACCACTACTGCTACCACTGCTACTACTACCGGTACCTCTACCACCACCACCATCACCGCCACTACCACTACTGCTACCACTGCTACTGCTACCGGTACCTCTACCACCACCACCATCACCGCCACCACCACTACTGCTACCACTGCTACTGCTACCGGTACCTCTACCACCACCACCATCACTGCCACCACCACTACTGCTACCACTGCTACTACTACCGGTACCTCTACCACCACCACCATCACCGCCACTACCACTACTGCTACCACTGCTACTACTACCAGTACCTCTACCACCATCACCATCACCGCCACCACCACTACTGCTACCACTGCTACTGCTACCGGTACCTCTACCACCACCACCATCACCACCACTACTACTACTACTACTAAGACAGTTTCAGAGAGATACAGAGCAGATACCAACATAGTAAATTTATTCATACTGGGCCTAAATCCAAATGAGCTTACAATTCTGTAGTGAATTTTGTATAATTAATATTTTGCATCATTCTACTAAATACTCTTGCTTCATTAATTTCATTTTTTTCTTTTGTTTTCTTTTGATCAATTTTTTTTCTCTTATGTATTGCTCTACATTCATTATCCATTCATTATTATTGCTCTACATTCCAATTCATTATTATTGCTCTATATTCATTATGTGTGGCAGCTATCCGCACAATGTGACACTTTCATAGAATTATTCCAATAGATATATGGGAAATAGTTTCTTTTACCATTTTCCAGTGTGGTTTCCCTGCCTTCTTATGGTTTCACAATCATCCAATGCCTCCAAATATCTAACAATTTGAAATATTTTTGCTTGCTTAAAGCAACAAAATCCATTAGGCCTGCAATATATTGTGGAAATCTGTGTAGTTGTTTTATAAATATGAGGCAGATGGAAAGGTCTATCTTTAAGCTCTTAATCCTGTTACTCTAATAGAAAAATCCTTGGAAGTAGATCAAAACATGACTTGTCAGCAGATGGATTATAACCTCTCCCCCTTCCCACACCACCCTAGATCACCAAAAAGTGTTTACCTAACATGAAATTCCCATTTACTTTTTGGTTTAGTATGAAAACATCTATGAAGGATATTATGTCTAGGTCTGCCCTCCTCCCCAACCATTTTATCCTCTTAGTTATTGGTTTAATACTACAGAAACATTTGAGTAAGCGCGCGCACACACACACACACACACACACACACACACACACACACACACATACACTGGTTTTTTTATATTAGGCAAAAGAAAACGAAAACTTCAGAAGCTACCTCTGGAAAAGATGCCACCAAGTCTGTTAGTCAGCCAGCAACTACTGTTAAGAATCTGTCTGACATACAACCTTCTCTCTAAGACTACATAGGATACAAACCCAGGTGTACTGGTAAATGTCTCGGCGGGGAGGGGCGGGTTTGGGGGGGAGTATTCACAAAACACTCTTAAATTGAATCGGCATTATTAACACTTTCTTAATTCTAGACAATCAACAAAATTATTTGTTGTTTTGTACATTCACAGATTTCCTAAGTATAAATGCTAACAGTGAAAACTGAATGATTGGGTGTCCAGCTGAAGCTGGCTGCAGCATATTCCTGATACAAATCAGTTGTAAGCTTTTCCTTGTTTCTTTTGAATAAGTCTTCCCCTATTTTTCCCTTATTTGGGAATGATACATGGTAAGAACCATATAGCATCACTCATACAAAGAAAACAATTGCATTTGATTGCACAATTTGATTGAGTGCATCAATTGCAAAGATATTGGAGTGGTTTGACATATCCTTCTCCAGGTCGTTTCACAGTTGAGGAAACTGAAACAAACAGTGACATACTCAGGGTCACACAGCTAGTAAGTGTCTGAAACCAGATTTGAACTCATAAAGATGAATCATCCTGACTCCAGGCCAGCACTCTTAAGTGCCCAATAATATCTCTAGTCCTTACTTTATGGTGTTGTTGTAAGAATAAAATGAGATAATATAGGCAAAGCATTGTGTGTATATGTGTATATATATACACATATGTGTGCATGTATGTACATATATAGAGAGAAAGTTGTCCCTGCAGTATTGACTTCCCCATGACAATATTTCACTTATATTTTTAGAGTCTAATAATTCTATTTAGTGACAATATATTTGCACTTCACAAGAGTGTTTTAATATTTTTCCCAGTCTTAGTTTAAAATCTTAAAATTAAAGCTGATGAGACTGAATTTCTGAGTCAAGAATGTGAATGCCCCTTAAAATTTACAGTGGAGGAATTACAAAGACTGTTAGGAACGTTTGCACATATATCCTTAATATTCAGTAATTTCCATTAAGAAGTCAACTGTCTCCCTCTTTTGTTTAATATTCCTCTTCAACTTTCCTGTAGTCAAGGTGGGGAAATGGGGTACAGGCTAGAAGACAGAATTTGCCCTGAGATTCTAAGTGGAGAGTATCTACTTAACTCACTGGTTATATTTTCTTATCTTGTGCTAGATTTATAGTTTTCTGACTTTTCTAGCTGAACTTTTAGCTTTCTAACTGGACTTGATGCTAAATAGCTTTATTTTATGGTTTTCTAGGTATGATTACATCTTCAAAGCTTATTTGTAGCTTTCTTGATGGATTTTTAGTTCTCTTGGTGGGATTGTCATAACATATCTATGTTTGTGAATTTCGATTTCAATTTCTTAACTCCTTTGGTATCTTTCCCTCCTTCAGGTACCTTGTATATTGATCCCTCAGCACTCTCATAATTTTATCTCCTCCAGCATAGATTTTCTGTATATTCAGTGGGTCTAATCATCTGCTTTTTTCTGTATTTGTTCTTTTTAGGACCATTTCTGCCCCCCATAAGCATATATGGGACTATGATTTTATGTTCTAAGTATGGTGGCTCCATTGTTGTTGTGGGTAAAAAATAGTTTTAATAAACTTTACAGAATATTTCCATTTTTTCTTTTATGTATTATTCTCCTCCCATTTATGTCTTTAAATACCTTTATGATACTTTGCTTAATTGGATCTCTTATTAGACTTTTTTAAACTGCTTTTTAGACTCCCCAACTTCTCTCTTCTTTTTGAAACAACACTACTTTGTAATCATTGGTCATCCCTTTTCATACTATTTTACAAAACTACTTTATATTCTAGCCCAGTATTGTCTTTGATCACTGTTTCTCTTTTCTTGGCAAACAAGGATAATTTTTGTTTTACTGAGGCATAGTCTGAGTTCTTTTGTTCTGCTTATTGTGGCAATAGACTTACACTGGGTGAACTATATAAAATTATTATACTTGGTGTTGATATCATTTCTACTGTCCATTTCCCATTTTTATTGCCAATTATTCATATTAATAAATAAGCACTGAGTTGATTCTATTATATGCCATGTCTTTCTCTCATTATTTTTCTTTCTTACTTCTTACTAATCCTGACATTTATGCCAACAAATCAATGGACTTACTGTACAGAGACAGATAATTCAGAAATAACTCCCACATCAATGATAAGTCTTTTCCTGTCTGTTAAAATGCAATTGTTTTCTTTGTGTGAGTGATGCTATATGGTTCTTACCATGTTCAATATCTACTGATTTTTTTCTCAAGAAAGTGTTTGTGATATAAAGGCATTAAGCATCAGTGTAATTTACAAGCCTTTGTCTTTCTCATTCCTTTTTCCTGAACCATACTTTACCATATATTTCTTACAGTCCTCACCTTATTCCACCTTTGCATTAAACTCACTGAACATCAGACTCTATGGCAATTTAATGGGGAGAGTCTTAATCAAATACTTTATTAATTTTGTGCCTCTTCTTCCTTAGCCACTGATGTTGGTAACTATGCTACAAATATTTTCATGATGGTCTTATTAACATTATTGCAAAAAATAAGCAACAAAGAAAATATAACAACTTCCAACCCATAGATCTTCTCTCTATCTGCACAAAATCTACATGCAAGTTATCTACAAAAAAAAATTGAATACATCCTTAATAAAAAATAATAGTAGACAATAACAATGTTTTACCAAGAGATATTCAGCAATGTACTACATCTTTACTGTTTTGTCATTGATTGAAAGATGTAGATACTATAAGAAGCCACTATGATGCTTATGTGTTAATCATGAAGAGGTATGTCTATTTTTAGGGTAAAATTCTGGTTAAAGACCCTTTTCAACAAGCTGATTGTTCTCCATCCTGCCATCAAAATCACTCAAAATTTCTTGAAAGACATAACAATAGCCTTGTTCAAAGACCATTCTCTTCCTAAACATCAGGCTAGACATAAAACAGGGAGGTTTATGATCAACAAAAACATTCAGCACTGTGATGGAGGAGATACAGTGTAGAGGTCAAATAGAAGAGGGAATCTCTCTGGATGCTGATTGGCACAGGCAATACAAGAGGGACAAATTTTAGTCAAGGTTAAATAGGAAGAGAAGAGTAGATTTATTTTTTCCTAATTAAATTTATTCATTTTCAGTTTTCATCATTCAGTTCCACAAAATTTTGAATTTCAAATTTTCTCTCCATCTCCCTCCTCCCCCCAACCCAGGATAGTATGTATTCTGATTACCTTTCCTCCAAGCTTCCCTCTCTTCTACCACCCAAGATAGATAGATATCTATACCCCATTGCCTATATGTCGTATTTCCTATTTGCATGTAAAAACAATTTTTAACATTCATTTTTAAAGCTTTGAGTTCCACATTCTCTCCCTCTGACCCTCCTCACCCACCCTCATTGAGAAGGCAAACAATTCAATGTAGGTTGTATGTGTGTAGTCATGCAAAGCACTTCTGTAACAGTCATGTTGTAAAAGATTAATTCTATTTCTCTCTATCCTGTCCCACCCTTCATTTATTCTATTCTCTCCTTCGACCTGTCCGTCTACAGAAGTGTAGGCTTCCAATTACCCCTTCCCCCTATCTACCATCCCTTCTATTATTCCCCCCTCTCTTATTCCCTTCCCCCCTGCTCTCCTGTAGAGTAAGATAAATTTCCATACCTAATTGAGTGTGTATGTTATTCACTCCTGAAGTCAAATCTGATGAAAGTAAGGGTCACTTATTTCCTCTCACCTTCCCCCTCTTCCCCTCCTTTGTAAAAGTTCTTTCTTGCCTCTTTTATGTGAGATGATATACTACATTCTACCCCTCTCTTTCTCTTTATCCCAGGAGATTCCTCCTCTCAACACCTAAGTTTATATTTAGATATAATCCCTTCACATTCAGCTCACCCTGTGCCCTCTCTCTCTCTCTCTCTCTCTCTCTCTCTCTCTCTCTCTCTCTCTCTCTCTCTCTCTCTCTTTCTGTCTCTCTCTCATATATGTATATATATATGTGTGTGTGTATGTATATACACGCACATGTATATGCATATACACACATGTATATATACATGCACACAGACACATGTGTGTATATATATATATATATATATATATATATATATATATATATATATTCCCTCCAACTACCTTAATACTCAGAAAGGTCTCATGGGTTACAAATATCACCTTTCCATGTAGGAATGTAAACATGTAAACAGTTCTACTTTATTAAGTCTCTTATGGTTTCTTTTCCCTGTTTACCTTTCTATGCTTCTCTTGATTCTTGTATTTGAAAGTCAAATTTTCTATTCAGCTACGTTCCTTTCAACAAGAATGCTTGAAAGTCCTCTATTTCGTGGAAATTCCATTTTTTCCCCTGAAGTATTATACTCAGATTTTTGGATAGGTGATTCTTGAGTTTAATCCTACCTCCTTTGACCTCTGGAATATCATATTCCAAACCCTCTGATTCCTTAGGGTAGAAGTTGTTAAATCTTATGCTATCCTGCTTGTATATCCACAATGCTAGAATTATTTCTTTCTGGCTGCCTGTAATATTTTCTCCTTGATTTAGGAACTCTGGAATTTGGTTACAATATTCCTAGGAGTTTTCCTTTGGGATCTCTTTCAGGAGATGATCAGTGTATTTTTTCCATTTCTATTTTTTGAATAGTAGGGCAGTTTTCCTTGATAATTTCTTGAAAGATGATATCTAGGCTCTTCTTTTGATCATGGCTTTCAGGTAGTCCCATAATTTTTAAATTATCTCTCCTGGATCCATTTTCCAGGTCAGTTGTTTTTTCAATGATACTTCACTTTGTCTTCTAGTTTTTTTCATTCTTTTGGTTTTGTTTTATAATTTCTCAGTTTCTCATAAAGTTATTAGATGCCATTTGCTGTATTCTGATTTTTAATGAATAATTCCTTTCAGTGAGCTTTTGGACCTCTTTTTTCATTTGGGTCATTTTGATTTTTAAGGCATTCTTCTCCTCATTGATTTTTTTTATCCTTTTGTCTTTTGGGTTAGTCTATTTTTAAATATGTTATTTTCTTCAGCATTCTTCTGGGCAAGCTGATAATTCATTCTTCATGATTTTCTTGCATCACTTTCATTTCTCTGTCTTCTTCTCTTACTTAATTTTCAAAATCCTTTTTGAGCTCTTTCATGACTTGAGACCAATTCACATTTTTGGAGGCTTTGGATGCAGGAAGCTTAACCTTGTTGTCTTCTTCTGGCTGTATGTTTTGATCTCCCTCATAAGACATAAGAAAATATCTTTTCACCAAGGAAGTAAGAATCTATAGTCTGTTGTTGGGGGTTTTTTTCCCATTTGCTCATTTTCCCAGTCCATTACTTAACTTTTGAGCTCTTTGTTAAGTGGAGGGTTCCAGAAGCAGCTGCTGCTTTGGCAGCCACTGCCATCATCCCAGGACATGAACCTGAATTTTCCAGATAACTCTCCACTTTCCATTAGCAACTCTGCTTGATTTGGACTCCACAGAACATCATGCCTCCTCAGTGGGTACACCCTCATCCCCCAACACCACTAACACCACCATTTTTCAACTTTCTTTAGTGCGGTGTCTTCCCTCTTTAGATAGTAAGCTCTTTGAGAGCAGGGAATGCCTTTCTTTTTCTTATTTGTAACCTTAGTGCTTGGCAAAGTGCCTGGCACATAGTAGTAAGTAATTCATAAATATTTATTGAATTGAAATTATCCCAATTTTACAGTTAATAAAAATGAGCTAGATAAGTGACTTGCCCAGGGTCACACAGCTAATAATTATCTGAGACCAGATTTGAGCTCAGATCTTCCCAACTCCAGACACAGTGCTTTGTTCAATGTACCACCAGCTGCCTCAAAAAACAAAAATTTACCAGAGAGCTCAGTGTTCTCATGGGGAA
Organism: Bettongia penicillata ogilbyi; assembly: GCA_023548195.1. NCBI lineage: Eukaryota > Metazoa > Chordata > Mammalia > Diprotodontia > Potoroidae > Bettongia > Bettongia penicillata. The sequence goes on along the minus strand of JAJHZJ010000288.1, from coordinate 1,689,207 downwards.
ATGCAATAATGAAACTACTTGAAGTTTGCCTATCACCAGTCATTTTGTAGCTGCTCCATAGACCAAGAGTAATCTTTTTTCTGTTATATCTTGGCACTCCCTCTTCTGCCAACTCAATCACAGTCTGTGGCAGTGGTATCTGAGAGGACTATCTTTTCTCCTGAATTTCCCAACAACGTTGTCTCTAAAGAGACTTCTCCTCATCCCCCTCCCTTAGGAATGGGGAAGGGCCAAGTCTTCCAAAGAATAGTAAATAAATACTGGACAGCAGCATTCAACATCCTACTACAAATCCTACAGGTCCTCAAGGATGATGCATGATAGAAATAGAAGATAGACTGGCCTCATGGCAAAGGCAAAGGATGGCAGATGGATACCCTTATAATGTCAGCAGAAATCAAGAAAGGCCTCCAGAATGTTAGGTAGATCCTCTTCAGTGAATTTATAGAGACACGAACAGAATCACATTTAGATTAGAACTGCATCATTGAAGAGAATTCCCAAAGCTGAGCTCACAAATCCATAGGAATGTTTGACACTTAGGTTGCTAGTATTTTAATTATAAAGTATGTTCAGCTTTCGGCTAGGTTTCTAACTTTCCCTCTTCTAGGTACCATTCCACTTAAGTGTATAGTTTTCAAGGTAGAATTTTTTTCCTATGTATTTATACTTGTGATTTTCTACTCAGATTTCTAGACAATACACTGATTTGTGACTTCAAACTAGATTTCTAGCTTTTAGCTTATTGTAGTCTTCCAGATGATTCTCAGCTTTCTAATTGGATATGTTGCTATCTAGCTGTATTCATTCCTTTCTAGCTAGATTTCCATCTTTGTCATTTATTTGTAACTTTCCAGCTGGATTTCTTGCTTTCTTGATGACCTTGTCATTATATAAAAATGTATTTCTGGCTCACACAGGATAAGATGTGGTTGTGATTGGTACTGTTAGAAAAGAGACCACAGATCCTTCAAAACAGAAATATCCACTACTCTTGTGTTAACAGGAGCTCTAGAAAACAAATAGATTTGAATTTTCTTCTCATAAACTTTGCTTTGAAGGACTTGATCAATGGTGATGAGAACAATATGGTTAGGGTCTGTCTTAGCTGTAATTATGTTGTGTTGATGTCTTATTAATACTAACCCTCAGCTTGATGGAAAAATAACAAATAGCATTTATCCTTCCCATTCTACTGCATTAACAGTACTAGAGTTTGGGCCTGGAGCACTCTGCCAAAATAATGATTGATATTGGTTGGAAAACCCTGTGCCCTGCATCTGTATTATTAATGCTGTTCTCACTTACTATTTGTGTGATTTCTTCCCTAATTTCCCTTTTTCTGCATTTGTGAATGTAAATATATGAAAGCCGTGGATATGAAAATGTGAATGAAATATGTATGAGAAATGTGTGTATAAATATGTATAGTGGAATGGGCATGCTATATAAAGAATTCATATCAAGATATCTCCAACTACTCCTTTATGATTGGTTTTTTATCCTTATATCTAGACACTTTATATGAAAATATGCTGGTCTTTTATCTTCTGCTTGCCTTGCCTTATTTTCCTTGTGTGCTCCAGTAGACACTGGAAGGTAAATTATTATAAAGCTGCTTTAATGTTTTTAAGACTAGTTCTCATCTTCTCATCCAGGCTGGAAGAACAGGAGCTATTTACAAACTCAATCGCCTTAGCAATTAGCATAGGAGTCTTAACCTGCTCCATTTCTGACCTGAGTTGGTTTTCCTCTGTTTTTAGACAGTGTGATCCTCCTCCTGCTCCCAAGGGCTCATCATATTGATGCTGGACACTCCATGTGCATAACCCACTATAACTGAAACTGCTAAGTTTGAGAAATCCACTAATTTCAGTAGGTAGGATTATAGGCATACACCACCAGCCCAGCAATAAATTATTTTTTAATTCTATTATAAAATAAGCAAAAAGTAAATTGTATTATCTTTTTCAAATTGGTCAAAAACACAGATAAAGTATTGTTATTTCTGGAAAAATTTCCTCCTGATTTAGTTACAGTTACTTCAAGCTATAAGCATTTACTAAGTACCTACTATGTGATGGGTACTGTGTTAAACACTGACTTTCTCCTAAAATAAATACTTTGTTTTACATCCCCCAAAATAACTTGATTTTTGCTAAGTAAAGATTCAAAATTTCATATCTGAGTTGATAAGGTCATGTTCTACATATCCCAAGGACCCTAAGAGGTAAGCAGCCTATTGCAGCCTCTTCGGGTCTGACTCACACCACAACCAAGTCTTCATCTGGATACTTATTGCATTGGTAGATCTAGGGACAAAGAGATAGGGGATTAGAGTAATGCAAACAGATAATGAAGCACAAGCCAAATCAAGTGGAAGGGGGAAAGAATGTAAACAAAAAACCATGTGCCCAGGACTCAGAAATATAGGGAAAGAAGGTAGGTTGAAAATTGTGAAATAAAAAAGTTGAATGCTTCCGCATGGGATCATCATGAATTGGCATGTACACCATGATGGTTTTGCATCATAAAGCACCTATCATGTGCCAAATCTGGGAAATAAAATATAGGGCTTCTCTCCCAATAAACAAATGAACTTTTCAAATACTGTTTCTTTTCAAGATACAAAAGAGCTGGACTGGCAGAAGAGGAAAAAGGAAGCAGGGCCAGGAGTAGCCCTGCCAAGGGTTCCTGAACTCCTGTGAGGATATTAACTAGAGAACCAGAAATCAGAGGTAGCCCATTTCTGAGGGATGGCTGCACAGCCTGGTTGTACTGTTAGGGGTGTTGCCTCACTCTAAGTCAGTACCTGCAAAGACCTTGGTCTAAAGGGTCCAAGGTCTCCCAGTGCATCCTGGGTCATCTCCAGTCATCCTGATGAATAGCTGGTCACTGGATTCAGATGGCTCCTCCCTCACTCAAAACAAAGTCAAGTGCAAGTCATGTCATCATTTCTCTGATGGCATGGTCTTCTTTGGCAACGAAAGGCGAACACAAAACAAATTCTTAGGGGCAAAGCAAAAGTGAATGAATAAGTAAATTAGATCCCCTCCCTCTTGCCCAGAATGTCTGGCTGCTGCCATGAGAAAGAAATGAAAGAGGAGGGAAATGTCAATCCACACACTTAGGGGTCATCTTTGAGAAGACTTCATGGTATCTTTTCGTCTTTTATGTGTTCATCTCACCGACATGGAGAGTAGTCTGATCCATGCTTCCAAAGCTCCAAAGACATTCATGAAACAATTTTTGAAAAGTGTATTTGTTTATTGGGAGAGAAGCTTTGGGGCCCCTTCTGAAAAAGTAAGAATTATTTTTGAAACCTAAAATGTAGGCTTAAATTAGCCTGATCATTTTTAACAGTTATTATGTTAGAGTCTCTGTGCAGGCATCTAAAGAATTTGTAATTTAAAAAAATCACTTTCCACAAGGTTCCTTTTACAATTCTGTGAAATAGGATCATTTACCAGATCTTCTAAAAACCTTATCTCATAAACAAAGCAAGACTAAAATGTGTTTTGATTTACTAAGAGGTTATGTTCTTAAAGTCACCTGTTAATACAATAGTCCAACGTCTGATTAAACTTAAAAACATAACCTGCTATGGAAAAGAGTCTCAGTTTGATAAGGGTTAGGGAAAAACTAGAATCTACTTTGGGAGAAAGTAGATTTACACCAGTATCATACACATGTGTCACAATAAGCTACAAATATACACATGACATAATTAGAGGTCACGTCAGGAAAGACAGAAGAGGATAAAAGATATCTTTTCGAGCTCTGGTTTACTAGAGAATGTGTAATCAAACATGGGACAGAAGAGATAAGACAAAATATACAATCCCACTGACAAAATGGAAAATTCCACTTACAAATGAAAATTTAAAACTTTTGCACATACAAAATCAATGCAACTAGAATAAAAAGAAAAGCTGTCAAGTAGAAAAAAAAATCTTGCCTTCAGACACCTCTGGCAAAATTCTGATATCCAAAATTAAATATAGATAGACAAACAGCTAAGTAGAAATATAGATTATAGATGTAAATAGATAGATTCACAAATATATTTGTGTGTTTGTGTGTGTATGAAACAAATACATATGACAAGAGCCTTTCCCTAATAAGTATGTAATATTAATAATAAGTATTAATAGTATTAATATGTCACCTACTACGCAATTGCCCTACCCTATTTTGGTTGAAGTTCCTCATCTAAACTCCCTATATTAAGGAAAATATGCATTCTTTTTTAAAAAGTAGATAAGGTTGATAAAGATAAAAGACATTACTATCTCCATTTTGCAAGTGAGAAAATTGGAGGTCAGAGAAGCTAAGTAACTTACCCAAGGAATAGAGCCGGTAAGTGAAATATTCAAGTCAATGTCTTCTAATCCAAAGTCTAATGCTCTTTTGGAATTATTTGCTGCTAACTATAGTATAAAACTTAAGCATCATTATATTTCTATAGGAAAAATGCAACCCAAGTACTAAGTAGGAATTACAGTAACACATTTCCCCCACTCTCCACCCCAAGCCTGCTGTGACCCTGACCCACAGAATGGGATAACTTCAACCTCCAGTCCATAGGATACTTAACCAACTCTAAGTCACTAGGTGGCTGTTCTTGTGTTCCTTGAACACAAGGAATAGTCTTAGAAAAAACTAGATGGTGCATTGGATAGAGTGGGGGACCACGAATCAAGAAGACCTGAATTCAAATCTGGCTTCAGATACTTCCTAGTCATATGACCCTGGTTAGGTCATTTAACCTCCGTCTGCCTCAGTTTCCTCAAGTGTAAAATGGGTATAATAACAACACCTACTTTCCAGCATTGTTGAAAGGGTCAAATGAGATGTTTGCAAAGTACTTAGCACAGTGTCTGACACGTAATAGATATATGTTTCTAATAAATGCCTTCCTTGGCCAGTGATTTCAGGAAAGTTGGGTTAGGGAAGAGTCAGGGAAAGTCTGAAGTTGGGGTTTCATGAGAGAAAATAAAAGAGGGAAGATGTAAGATGGAAACTAAGTAGGAAGAAAAGATATGAGACTTGAGGGAATTGGAAGAAGTCAGGGGCTAAGAGAAATAGTGAGAAATAACAGTCGAAAGGGCCTGACCTTTACTTCCTCCTTTTGTGCCGTCTTCTAACTTCTATTACCTTGTCCTCCACAGTTGCTGATAAGACAACCACCGGAGTGGGAGAACTCAGAGGAGGTCAGAGAGAGCTGTGGTGGGAATGGGAAAACAAATAGGGTACGCAAAGGAAAGAAGAGGGGTAAGAAGCAACTATAAGAGGATGCTTTACTTTTCCTCATCGTTCATCTTTCCCTAGCTGCAAATTAAAATGGTGGTAGACAATGAAGCCAAAGACAACTTTGAAGGGACAGTGGGGAAGGTTTAATCTCCCTTACTTCTTTTCTCTACATCTATCTTTACTTTCCCTTCCTCTTCAATACCAACCTACCACCACAGACCTCATAACAGGTACTTGGGCAAGATGAAAAGTAGTGACCAAGACTAGGAGATCCCAATCTCTATAAAGTCTGCAGCAGGGAAGAAGGGTGAAAAAAGGAATGGTATACTCAGTGGCAGGAGATTTGCAGGCACCATTCAAATGTAACCCAGAACTCTACACAATCATGGAGTCCCTGAAAACTATACCAAGTTCAAAGCATAATTTAGGTCAACATAGTCAAAAAATGAACTCATGAGCCTCCACTCATGAATTTTTACCAGACCAACTGTCCACAGGCATGTTAGTTCAAAGCAAAGGGCATTTACTTGAAATAAAAGACAAGGTAAACAATAAAGTGAATCCTTCCCAGCCGCCATTCCCAATGTCTCCTGAAAGAAATACTCCTCCATATTGCATCAGGAGAAACTATAATATTGTGAGCGTAAGTCATTCGCAATAAAGTATCTCCAGCACCATTAAGGGTGCTTGGTCTTGGCATTAGCCATTGGGTCTTTGCTTCTTTTTCGGTCACCTTTACACTACAATGAGAAGGGAAACAGGAAGTTAACTAGTGAATTAGTATAATGGCTCAGAGTTGATATTGCTCTAGCTAATCTAATGCCCCTTTATCCTTAGACAGATAAGGGCAAGGTAAGAGCAACAGGTGCCTAATAACAGGGGTGGAGCATCCCAAGCCATTCTGCCCTCCATCTGCTCTGAATTGGCAGCCACAGTTGGCCTTAACCAAGTGCTTTCACCAGACATCTTAGGATGTAGTTTCCCGGATCCATTTCACAGCAATCTAAAACAGCACACATCTTCCCAGTGTGACACTCAGGAAAGGAGTGGTAGGTATCCTTTCAACAACATTATGCTCTAAGAAGATTCCTTTCATAAATGGATTTGTTGACAGATGACCACTGAGATACCTTCCAACTTTCAAATTCGTTCAAATTTCAAAAATATATAAAGTGTGCCAGAGACTGTATTGAACAACTCTTGTATTCAGAAAACAAAATGGAGAGTCAAGAAACCTGGATTCTTGTTCCAGCTCTAAAAGTCTCCAGATTTTCCCTAGAGGATGTTATTTAGCCATTATGGGCCCCTGTTCCTTCATGTGTAAAATGAGGGGATTGGATTAGATGATTTCTAAGGTGCTATCTAACTCCAATATGAAATACTGACTTTTGTCACTATTCAAAACTGGAATGGGAAATAGCACCTCACTTTCTGGCAGCTAGGAATAAATCAGCGGTATAGTTCTATATGTGGGGAACTGGATATTCTTCCTTCCTTTTGTAGAAAGCTTGATACCCTGAGTAGTTGAAAAGATGTATCAATCGATCAACCAAACCACCTTAGACTAAGTGTTAAAGGTCTTCAAAAACTATTTATTAAACTGAAATGATTCCAGACGGGAGGTCTATTTCAATTGGCTGAAGGACTTTGTCCTGCCCTCTGGATCTAGGATAAAATCATCAAGTTAGCTGGAGTGAGAATCTTTTCTAGAAATTGGAACATGTGGATTTTTGGCACAGCAAGAACCCCTGAGGGTAAGGGGAGATAGGAGAAGCTTTGGGTTCAACCTTACCCGGGTTCTTTCTCTTGCCCCCTCTTGACCAGAAGGGGACTTTTGTGAGAAGACCAGAGTTCCCCTGGTCCCAACCATTGAATTTCTAAATGGCTACCCCTGGAACTTGATTGGCCCCTATCTCCTTTGACTCAGTTTCCTGGCCACCTAATAGTAATAAAAAGTCCCACTCACATGAAGTAAGGGCCTTTCTGACCTGGAGTCTATCTGAAGATCACGCAAGTCAGGATAGCTTGCTCTGATGGCCAGAAGGGTTTCCTTTAACTGTTCAATGACCTGTGAGAGCCTCATTTTGCCCCAACATTGACTCAAAATGGGGGGTGCTGCCATTACATCTGCCTATAATAACATTCCAGCTTCAAAGCATCTGGAAGATGTTGTACTTCTCATCAGTGTGCTCAATTGCATCCCCAGATCAGCTGGCAGCAGCGTCTGCATCATAAGGAGCCAAGAACAGAGTGAACTCATGATCCCACAAAGAGCCCAGGAAAAATACTATGCCTAAGGGGGAAACACCCCACTAATGTGGGGAAAGGACCCTGAAAACAAGTGTTGTATTCTGTGGACACTGTATGCATTCATGAGATAGCTTGCCACAAACTTTGGTAGAGAGTGCTTTATATCAACCGGTCTTTTCTTAATATATTTTTCACCCCATTACATATTAAAACAATTTTTCTTTACTATTTGGATTTTTTAAAGTTTTGAGTTCCAAATTCCATCCCTCCCTCCCCTTCTCACACCCTGAGATGGTAAGCAATCAGATATAGGTTATACATATGCAGTCATGGAAAACATTTCCATATTAGTCATTTTTGTACCAACTATTCTAGTAAATGCCCCTCTCTAAAAACTACCTAAGACTGGTTGACCAAATTGATTCTCAGCTGAAAATCTTGTGGAAGGAGGAATTAGAGGGGACACACTAATGGGGGTTCAAGCCAAAGGGACTTGAGAAAGCTACCTCATTGTCCCACAGCTCTGAAGGGAAAATGTAACCAGCCTAGCTCTGAGAACCTGATTCCTCTGTGAGAGGGGGAGTTGGATAAGGAGGCCTCAGAGCATATGTGGGCTACATTCTACATCAAGTTTTACTCATAGGCGTTATATACCTCTAAAATTCAGGGTATCTACATACATAGACAAGGATTCAAAGTCTACATACACACACACACACACACTGTCTCTCTCTCTCTCTCTCTCTCTCTCTCTCTCTCTCTCTCTCTCTCTCTCTCTCTCTGTCTCTCTGTCTCTCTCTCTGTCTCTCTCTCTGTCTCTCTCTGTCTCTCTCTTTCTCTCTTAAGAGGGGGTTTTCAGTTTTAAAGCACCAAATAGCTAGTTTGATTAAACTTCTCATTTTTCAAATGGTTCTTTTGGCATTCCCCCGCTCCCCTTAGTCACAAGGAGCTTCAGGGAGTTCTCATTTCCTTGGTTTACCTGCTCCCTCAGTGATAGAAATCACAAGCCCTATATAACTTAGTAGGCAGTGTTTAAGAGTTGCAGTGGCTGAAAGATTCACCATCCTGCAGCCAAATTGATGCAGAGTCTCTTCAAATTTGGCTCAGCAGATCTGCAGAAAATAGGTCTGCAGTTCTTCTATGGGCTCACAATCAAGCTCATAATTTGGAAATGTAGCCTGAGCCCCCAGGGCACCTCTATGCCACAATGCGGCAGAGTAAAATGTTAGTGAGTCTTAATTGCCATATCTCGATGAAAGAATTATTACCAACCTTCCTTATAGGAACATGATACTTATAAGACGTTCTAATCCATTGTTCTTGGGCATTTCAGAAGGGCAATTTGACGGTTAAGAAGGTCCCTCCTTAGAAGCTTCTTCTTTTGGGGTATTAGAACAGAAAGTAAATATGTGGTTAGAAAAGGCAATTTGAAATTCCTATGCTACAAATGGTAATAATAATAAAGACAATTATTATATATTGCTTTAAGATTTGAAAATCTTTATATGTATATGTATGTGTGTGTAGATATAGTTACATTTGATCTTACTGATAACCCTGTGAGATAGGTACAATTGTTATCCCATTTTATAGATGAAGAAACGGAAACTGAGTCTATCACTAAGATATGCTAAGATCTCACAGCTAATAAGTGTCAGACATAGGAGATGAACTCAGATCTTTTTGAATCAGCAAAACTGATTCAAACTCTGTCCACTTAACTGCAAATAACCAACAAGACAGTTTTTGGCAAAAGTTGCTCATTCAATGGGTAACACTAAGCAATAAGGATATTAAGAAAAGCAAAAAAATAAAACAAAAACAAAAAACCAGTCCCTGATCTTAAGGAGTCTAATAAGGGAGATAATATATACAATCATAGATATAGGATATTTACAAGCATAATATATATATAATCTAATATAGATATATAAGATTTTATGTGCATATATGTATATATATAGTGTGTCTGCATTTATGTATATATGTGTGTGTGTATGTGTGTGTGTGTATACAGAGAGAGAGAAGATAATCTCAGAAAGAAGACAGTAAAATTAAGAAGGATCAAGAAAAACTTCTTGCAGAAGCTGGGACTTTAGCTGAGACTTGAAGACTTGAAGCCAGAGGGTGAAGATGAGGCAGGAGAAAGCTCCAGATATCAGGCAGAACAGCCAGTAAAAAGGCCTAGACTTGGTAAATGGAATATCTTATATGAGGACTAGCAAAGAGGTATAACGTTAATAGGATTTTAGATCTTCCCCACCCATTAATAGGCCTCACATGGAGCCCATTAAGGGAAGCTTGATTAAAGGAGACTTGCGTGTAGGAAGGCTTTCATACCTTTTGCTAATTTCTAATTAGGCACTGAGTCAAGAGGGTTGTGGTGCCTTCTGGCTCTGAGAAGTGTATATATACTCTGAGATGAGGTTTTGATTTGGGGGTTCACTTATGAGAAGGACCTCGTGATTCCCTGGCTGAGAGTCTGAGTAGTCATATGTTCAGACCCTACTACCCCTCAACTGCTCTGATGTAAAGGCACTCTTGATCTAAGGATGTATATAAAGTGTATAGCAGTATTGCTTTGATTCCGGCAATAGAGCCCCATCTGTTGGTCTTTATTTGTCTGCTTACGTTTTCTCTGAAATTCAGGGTGCTGACTTTTCCCCTGAACTAGTGAATGTAATTAAAGATGATTGTTGTCCCCTTTAAGGTTGTTTTCCTTTAAAAACACAGATCAAAGAACCTGTGCTAGCAGGTCATCCAGTGTGTGATATGATGTTTGCTGTTATAGGAGGCTAATGCAACTGGATTGCAAAGTACATGGGGGGAAGAAGGTATAAGAAGACAAGAAAGATAGTAAGAGATCAAGTTATAAAGGGTTTTTAAAGCCAAAAAGATTGTTATCCTCCTGATTCCAGAGTCACTACTGTATCAACTGTACCACTAGCTCTTCATCTTCCCAGAATGTTTCAACACCATCAAGGGTAGCTTCTTTCAGGAAATGTCATCTGGCCCCTATATTCTCCAACTTTCCAGAGCCTTCCCAGTAGTTCCCAATATCACCCACAGCTCCCTACTGTTTTGAGATGTTTTCTCCTACAAAACTCTAAGCAAACTTTGATTATATAGACTGAGAGATTTAAAAAAAGTAAATAGAAATGCAAGTTGCCTCCATAGGCTATCAAATTTTATTTGATCCTGGCATGATATACATGTGCAAAACACACATATAATATTAACAACAAAAATGAAGGATTACTACAAATCACTAATAAGAACTATGTTTTAAAAAACTGAAGTTTTACTTCACTCCTATAATATTGACAAAGATGCCAAAAAATAAAAGCAGCCATTTTTGGAAGGACTGCTGCAAAACTGGCCCACTAATACACTAATACTGTGGGTGGAACTGTGTGTTGCCCAACCATTATGGAAAGCAATTTGGATTTTTATTTTTTTAGCAGATCTGTGATTTCATTAATATAGATCACTCTCTGGTGAAGAAATTCTCTTTTTCAGTGCAGGTTGGCACCAGCTTTTCAATATCTAGCCTTAGCAAGTTGCTTTGGACATTAAGTGACTTACCCAGGGTTACATAGCCATGTATGTGAAGCAGAATTTGAACCTAGGTCTCCCTGATTCCTTTGGTGATCAATTCTTTGAAATAAAGATTTTTTTTTAAAAAGGGAAAAAGACAGTTCGGTAACAACTAATGCATAGACCATGTCTAGCAATCTATGCGATGTTCCATACCCATAGTCTTCCCATCTCTTCAATGAAGGAAAGCAGGTGCATTTTCTTAACTCTTTTTTAAAGGTCAGAATTGGTCAGTGCAATTATACAACATTTCATTGTATTAATCTTTCTATTTACATCATTGTAGTCATTGTGTATCTTGTTTTCCTGGTTTGTGTTATTTCACTTTGTATAAGGTCATATAAGCCTTCTCTTTTTCTTTTAATTTTTCATATTCATTATTTCTTCTGGTATGGAATATTTCATTTCATTCATGTGCTGCAATTCATTTAGTCATTCCACAACTGATTGGCCCCTGCTTCATTTCCAGTTCTTTGCTATAGCTCAAAGTGCTGAATGAATATTGTGGTATATGTAGGATCCTTCCATCTGACTTTTATCTCTTTAGCGATATATGTATAGCAGTGAAACATTATGGATATTTTAATCAATTTTCCCTTCTAGTTTTATATATTAATTCAACAATTGCTTCTTGGGGAAGAGATGTTCCTTCCTCCTTTCATTTCTGATGAGGAAGTACAATGCTTGCCATCAGGGAAAGATGTGGAGGTTGGTGCCTCTGTATCCCAGACATCCAAGGTGGATGTCCAGTGGGCTCAGGCCATGGAAGAGCTTAAAAAAGATTTTGAACATCAAGTTAGACAGGTGGAGGAAAAACTGGGAAGAGAAATGAAAGAGATGCAAGAAAAGCATGAAAAACGGGTCAATACCTTGGTAAAGGAGACCCAAAACAATGCTGAGGAAATTAACACCTTGAAAAATAGGCTCACTCAATTGGCAAAGGAGGTTCAAAAAGCCAATGAGGAGAAGAATGCTTTCAAAAGCAGAATGAGACAAATGGAAAAAGAGGCTCAAAAGCTCACTGAATTTAATAGTTCTCTCAAAATTAGAATGGAACAGATGGAGTCTAATGACTTTCTGAGAAACCAAGAAATCACAAAACAAAACCAAAAGAATGAAAAAATGGAAGAGAATGTGAAATATCTCATGGGAAAAACAACTGATCTGGAAAATAGATCCAGGAAAGACAATTTAAAAATTATGGGACTACCTGAAAGTCATGATCAAAAAAAGAGCCTAGACATCATCTTTCATGAAATTATCAAGGAAAACTGCCCTGATATTCTAGAACCAGAGGGAAAAATAAGTATTGAAGGAATCCATCAATCACCACCTGAAAGAGATCCAAAAAGAGAAACTCCTAGGAACATTGTGGCCAAATTCCAGAATTCCCAGGTCAAGGAGAAAATCTTGCAAGCAGCTAGAAAGAAACAATTCCAGTATTGTGGAAATACAAGCAGGATAACACAAGATCCAGCAGCTTCTACATTAAGGGATCAAAGGGTGTGGAACAGGATATTCCAGAAGTCAAAGGAACTAGGACTCAAACCAAGAATCACCTACCCAGCAAAACTGAGTATAATACTTCAGGGGAAAATATGGTCTTTCAATGAAACAGAGGACTTTCAAGCATTCTTGATGAAAAGACCAGAGCTGAAAAGAAAATTTGACTTTCAAACACAAGAATGAGAAGAAACATGAAAAAGTAAACAGCAAAGAGAAGTCAGAAGGGACTTACCAAAAGTGAACTGTTTACATTCCAACATGGAAAGACAATATTTGTAACTCTTAAAACGTTTCCATATCTGGGTAGTTGGCGGAACCACACACACACACATACACACACACACACGCACATGCGTGCACGCACACACACATACACACATGCACGAACAAACAGAGACAGAGAGCACAGTGTGAATTGAATAGGATGGGACCATATCTTCAAAGAAATTAAGGTAAATGGTGAGAGAGAAATGTAGTGGGAGGAAAGAGGGTGAAATGGAATGGGGTAAATTATATCTCATTCAAGAGGCAAGCAGGAGACTTTTTAGTGGAGGGAAAAAGGAGAGCTGAGAAAAAAACAAGAAGTTTACCCTCATCACATTTGACTAAAGGAAGGAGTAAAATGCACACTCATTTTGGTATGAAAACCTATCTTACAATACAGGAAAGTGGGGGAGAAGGAGATAAGCAGGGAGGGAGGGATGATGGAAGGGAGAGCAATGGGAGAAGGGAGCAATTTGAAGTCAACACTCTTGGGGAAGGACAGGATCAAAAGACAGAATAGAAACAATGGGGGGCAGGATAGGATAGAGGGATATACAGTTAGTCTTACACAACATGACTGTTATCGAAGCCATTTGCAAAACTACACAGATATGGCCTAGATTGAATTGCCTGCCTTCCCAAAGGGAACGAATGGGGAGGGAGGGATGGGGAGAATTTGGAACTCAAAGTTTTAGGAACAACTGTTGAGTATTGTTCTTGCTACTAGGAAATAAGAAATACAGTTAATGGGGAATAGAAAGTCATCTGGCCCTACAGGACAAAAGAGAAGATGGGGACAAGAGAAGGGAGGGATGATAGAAGAGAGGGCAGATTGGTGATAGGGAAAATTAGAATGCTCGGTGTATTGGGGAGTGGGGAGGGGATAAATGGGGAGAAAATTTGGAACCCAAAATTTTGTGAAAATGAATGTAAAAAGTTAAATAAATAAATTTATATTTAAAAAAAAGAAAATGTGTCAGAAGTTATACCATGTTGTGACATTTTAAGACTAAAATTGAATATGAAACTTAAAGGAATACATATCTCAATATATTCAAACATAAAATCTCCTTTCCTTGACCTTTAAAAAATGTCCTACCCTCCCCTAAGCCAGTCCTTCTGAGCAGTGAGCAAGTACAAATCAATTACCTATTCTAGGTCAATGTTGATAATGTATAGTATGCTGTTCTTTGAAGTTTAACCTGGGTTTATAGTTTACCCCATAACAAAGAATCAACAATTATAAGCTATAAAATAATCTTCAAACTTCTTAGTTCCTAAGAGCAATTTAAAATAAATTATTTCAAAATTGTTAACCATTCTTTTCTTTTTCCTTTTTTTCTCATTAAAAACAAACATGAATGCTTTGGGGAAGAAAAATGCAGACTATGACCATAAATTAAGTAAAACTTTTGCATCCCTAAATATGTTTGCCATCCTTCCAGTCCACTAAAAGCAATAAACCTTGCCTACATCTGGACTCTGCCTTGCAAATGCATGTCTTCTCCTAGATTGTGGTATTAGAAGGAACAACATTCCTGGAGAGAGAATCTAATCATTAGAACTGGCCCCAGTGTGTGAGGGGTTGGGGGTGGGGGTGTTTACTGAGCTCTTTCACTCCACTGAAGGGTCTCTCTGATCTGGATGCTTGCATGCAAATATGCTCAGTTCAGCCATCAAGAACCTGACCTCTAATGAGAGGAATCAAGTTTCCTTTGACTTGTTACACCATAGGTGTCAAACTGAAACAGATTAAAACGTAATTGGGAAATATTTTAACAAAATAAATAAAAATGCAACAAAATGTAGGTAACATAATATTTAAATCTAAGGCAATGTGTAGCTTCAGGGATCCTTATGGCACTAGTGGCACCCATTTCTATTTGAGTTGGACACTACTTTATTAGACCCCCAACGCTGAAACCGAGGGAAAATAACTTAAAGTTCAGGTTTTGTCTCTTATATCTAGTCTCCCCAAAGAGGGGAGTAGAAAGGTGCTAGAAGTACAGTATGAGTTGGATATGGGACAGGTATTAATTTCTCACATACAAATTTGCAATTTTTAACATTTAAAAATTTAATTATTTTAAAATTTCTCCTACACACAAGTGATATGGTAAATATAAAATGTTCACAAGTAACCATTAACAGAAATCCTTAAAACAAAATGAATACTTTAAAAATTCAGTAATTTACAATTATTGTCATGCTGTCCCAAAAGGTAGATACTTAAATCTTATAAGAACATAAAACATTTGAAAGACTGGGGAATTAAGCTTCTTCTGCTAGGCAGAAATATTCCTCATTATCGGGCAGCTTCTCCAATTAACTCACAAAGTCATCTCCAAGGGTTCTAAAATCCAAGTAGAAAACATGAAGTTCAGATTTCATGTGCTCATAGCAGACAGTGGAGAGGAGGGAAATAAAAATGTGATGTGATCTCCTCTTGGAAATCCTGTGTTCACTGTTACATCATTAATGGTTGAATACATCATGTACCAGATAAGGTGGGAAGTCCTGGGACTTTTGTTCTATATTAGTCAGTCAATACACATTGATTAAGTGCCTCCATCTGTTAGGCATCACTATATAAAAACACCATACTAGATCTCAAGGATACAAAGATATGATACACACTCTATTCTCCAGAAGAGAGAAGAAAAAGGAAGAGTCATAAATAAACTTAATATAAGGGGAAATGATAAATACAGAGGAGGCTGAAATAATATGAATGGATGGATGGATGGATGGATAGATGGATGAATGATATATTCAAATCCTTCCTTCATGCTAAGCATTATGCTAAGTCGTGGGGATACAAATTCAAACATGAAGATAAGTCCTGCCCTTAAAGATATTAGAGTCTAATAAGGGAAAATCATACCTTTATGATTTGAGCATGGCTCCATTCCAGAGGAAGAAGAAGATGGGGCAAAATAGAAGAGGAGGGTGTGCAAAAAGACAAGGTAGGTATTGAGAAGATGGCTAGGGAATAAAATGATGCATGTCTGCGACCCACTGAATTAGTTATGCAGATAAGGCACTCACCAGTCCCACCAGTAGGACTCCTAGGCAGGATTTCAGGAAGTTAAATGTTAGAGAAGGAAATGGTGAACCTCTCCAGTATCTTTGCAGAGAAAGCAATTCAACAACAGCAACAATAAATGGTTAAATCTTCAGCTCAAGGTCTTTTCATTGTGCTACAAGAAATTCAAAGAAGGAGAGATAATTTTCACTTGAGACAGAGAAGACATCATGGAGAAGATGGTACCTGATTTGTTCAGCATTGAAGGAAGGAAATTGAAATAGACGGAGTTAATAAGTCACAGGCAAAATTAATAGGGAATTTCAAGAGCGTCATTTATTAGCCGGTCTGGCGGCTGCCTCATGTAAAGACCCAGAGGAGACAGCCCCAACTGAGGTGGGTGAGTGCATTTTAAGCATTTTGGTGCTACTCAGTACAGCCTTGGAGGTTTCCACAACAAACAGAGTTCTGACAGAGCAAGAGGGGAGCTTGCTGCTAGGCAAGAGTCCCCAAACAGAGGGGGTTGTCAGGGTGCTACTAGGCAAAGGACCCCAACAGAGGAGAGGTGCCAGGAGAGGGATCCAATCACAGCCTGGTTGTCATTCAACATACAGTAGTTGTCAAGAAGGGGAGGGGGCTCGTTGCCTGGCAAGGAGGTCTAACATTAGGGGGGCACAGGTGGTTACCATGCAAATGGACTAAACAAGAAATGACTGTTAACAATTCATTAGATATTAAACCAAAGGGGATGACGTTTTGACAGGGGCCCAACAAAGAAAAACTGTTACTAGGCAAGTTATCCAACCCTTCCCAGTAACCTAACAGATATCTGTCAACCTAGGGTCCAGGGAGGAATAATGTCCACTTCAGAAATAACTTCAATATATGGAATTGGAGATAGAAGAAGGTGGGTGGTCTATTTGGCTAGAAAATCAACATCTCAAACTCAACATATCCAAAATAGATCCCACAGCCTTTCTTTCCCAGTGTTCCCTTCTTCCAAACTTCCCCATTACTGTTGAAGACATCACCATTTTCCAAGTCTCCCAGACTTAAAACTTCAGTGCCCTGGGGGGAGGAGGGGGAAGAAAATGTAAAAGTTATGGAAGTGATTGTTGAAAATTAAACAAATAAATTTGAAAAAAAAAATTTTTAAACTTCAACATCTTCTTCAGCCCCTCTCTCACACCCATTCTGTGCATCCAATCTCTTGCAAGTCTTTTTGTTTCCCCCTTCACATCTCCCACTGTAGCAGTAAGCACCCTGACTCATATCCAGGTTGACCTGATGGCACAGGTTCTTAGATCTGCCTTTCTAAAAGGAAAGCAACTTTTGAGGGGTCAACAATCTTCTTTAATCACATATACTAACAGAGAAAATACAAGCAGATAAATAAAGACCAACAGACAGGGCTTCTAATCATCTGACCATAAGCAATACATACATCACAGATCAACAGACAGATCCAAATGTCTGACCCTTATATGCATACATAGTTACCAGAGAGAGAAGCAACAACATTTGGGTTTTCAAAGCTAGGCAACTCCTGAATAGCTACCCAGAGTCTCATCTGGCCATAACATACGAACATTCTTTTAGTGAGTGAGCCCCAAAGCAAAACCTCACCTCAGAGTATACATAGACTTTTCAGAGCCAGAGGGCATCATGATCCTTGAGACCCAGTGCCTCATTAATTAACAAAAGGTGTGAGCCTTCCTACAAAACAAGCCTCCCCTAATCAAGCTTCCCTTAATGGGCCCCACCTGAGGCCTATTAATGAGTGGGGGGGAGATCTTTAACTCCCATTACACCCATGTGTGCCTCCTTTCCACTCACACAGAAACTATTCTGGAATAGGTCTTCATCATCACTAGCCTGAACTATGGTCTCTTTTGCCTCAAAGCTCTCCCCACTCTAGCCCATCCATCACTCAGCTGCTGAAGTGATTTTTCCTGAAGTACAGGTCTGATCACCTTCCTACTCAACATATTTGAGTGCCTCTTTATTACCTCCAGAATTTAACATTAAATCCTTTCCTTGCCATTTATAACCTGAATCCCTCCAGTTTTTTTGGTCTTCTGACGCTTCACTACTCTCCACATAACCTACAATCCAGCAACACTGAAGATGTCATCTCTTGATTCTGTCCCGTTTCGGTGACTGTACCTCCTCACTTTTACCCCATGACTTCCCCATCTTTCTTCAACATTCTGCTTAAATCTCACCTCCTGCAGGACTTTTTTTAGATCCTGCCATCTGTTAATTCCCTTGAGATTATTTCCAACTTATAACATATCTCTTGTTTGTAGAATTGTTTGCATGTTGTTTCCTCGATTAGACTATAAGTTCCTTGAAGGCAGAGAATGTTTGTGTTTTTCTTTATATCTTCAAGTATATGGCATAGTGCCTAACACATATTAAGTGCTTAATTAATGCTTCATGTATCTCTCTAGCTATTATAACATATATCATACACTAATTACAAATAATAATTGATATGTTATAGATAATGTAATATTATAATAATTTACATTTATATAGTGCTTTCTATGTCCCAGGCACTGTGCTAAGGACTTCACAATTATTACCTCATCTAATCCTTACAACGACCCTCAAAGATAGGTGTTATTATTGTCTCCATTTTACAGATGAAGAAACTGAGGCAGACAAAGGTTAAGTGACTTTCCCAGGGTCCCATAGCCAGTAAACTTTTAACTCAGGTCTTCCTGACTACCAGTTTAGTGTTTTATGCTCCATCTAGGAGAGAATATTTTAAAAGAGGAGGGGAGGGTATTAAGGAAAAGATTCAAGGAGAGAACCTTGAGGGACAGTCACATTTAAAAGGCAGAAGAAAAATCAAAAGCCAGAGGAAAAAAAGAAAGATCAAAAAAATTGTATAGTGAGGAAAAGAAGCATGACAATGCAATGCCATCATCTTATATATGTCCAGTCACCTTTTCTAGGATTGAAAATCAGAGAAAAACTTTAACTAGAAATGCTTTTTTTCTCCTCTTTCTTTTTTTTTTAATCAGTAATACAGAAAACTGACTTTTTGGGTAGAGGAGTTTGGGAGAATAGTTGTGGAAATGTTCAGCTACTTTCAGTCATTCTAGATGAACACCAACACTCAGGGACAGACCCACATACTCACACAATGCAGTAAGAACATAGTCAGGGGAGATCTAGTTCTAATACCATATATCATTGCCTCCTATCCTTAACTGGTCTCCACACACTGCACTGACTCACCCTTAAGTCATACTATTCCCATTACAATGTCTGCCTTCTTTCACCCAACCCACTCTCACCACTAAATATAGGTTGGATTAATCCAAGAGATACACAACAACCTTCCTATCATTTTTCTTTCTATTATACAAACTGCCCTTTTTGCCATTACCGACACATGACATTCCATCTCCCACATCCATTCTTCTGCACAGGTTTTTCCTTATGCTCAGAATATACATCTTTCTCATCTCCAGCTCTAAAAAACCTACTTTCCTTTAAAGCTAAGCTCAAATGTCACTGTGTACATAAGGCTTTTTTGGATGCTCCCCTCCCAGTGGTTCCCTATAAAAATCACATGGTATTCATTTTTATATATTATAAGTATACTATTTAAAAGGTCTGGAGTTCCCTACCCCAACTTCTATTCTCACTAGCAACTTACATTACAGAATAAGACTTGATCTAGGCCCTGAGGTCTTTAACCCACTACTTACTCTCAGTGACAAATCAAGAGGTACAGTGGACTACAGACTCTGGGGGGCCTTCTTACTGTCAGGTCAGGTACCCAGAGTAAGGCTACCTATGTCACCCTCTCAGGGTTCTAAAGTTACTGAGGGTTAAGACTATTGTCTAATGCCATCAATTTATTTAATGCTAATTTAATGCCATCAGGATCATTTAACTAATTAATATCAATTAGCTTTTACAAAGTTATATTTATTGAAAAGACATAGAAGTAACAAAAGTAATGCATCCTTCTACCTGTAGGACACCCCTTTACCACTTTATTCCCTAGGAAGAAAGAAGTCAACCTTAAAACTGTTGCCATAAAGCATTTACCCCACCAAGTTCACTTCTAATTACAACATATCCAAGATGAAAGTCAAATAACTTGGTTGCCATCAGTCCACTGGTTCAAGCAGGCAGTTCCTCACTAATTGGTTGCCACTAGACTCTGGCATAATCTCCAGTGTTGAACCTCAGGTACTTTCTTGACATTTCGAAACTCATAAGTTCACAGGATAGTCCATTCCATCTCCAAAACTCCTTCACCTAAGAGCAAAAATAGACATCAAAGAGACGAAAGTGATAGTTAGACCTTGTGTTCGTGACTTTTATCAACTCTGGATCAGAAGAGCAGAACATTGGCGCTAACTCTATCTATGTCTGTCTGCCTGCCTGCCTGTCTATGTGTCTGTCTGTCTGTCTGTCTCTCTGTCTTTCTCTGTTGCTCTCTGTCTCTCTGTCTCTCTGTCCCTGTCTGTCTCTCTCTGTCTCTCTCTCTCTCTCTCTGTCTCTCTCTCTCTCTCTCTCTCTCTCTGTCTCTCTCTCCACCAAGAGTCCTTATCTAACTCATAATCAGAAAGGAAAAAAAAGGTCATTTTCCTCCATGGGTGTCTTTTGTGGGCATAATCAGTTCTAGCTCAGCAACTAATCAAAACAGTCCGTTTTTTTTTTTTTAACCATTCAGTAAGTAGATAGGAATCAGAGAATATTTGTGAATTCCCCAAAGTCTATGCGGAATATTGTGTCAGTTTAGCATCATAAAGACTTGGCCCCCACCAGCCAACTCCTCCTTTTCTAAGTAATTTATATGAGCACAAGTTTTCTCTCCTGATAGAATGTGAAAACTTTGAGAACATAGACACTTTCACTCTTTGTCTTCCTCTTTGTCTCCTCAGTACTTTACCTGGTGCATAGCACAGCTGGGTTGTACAGTAGGGAGAGCTCCAGATAGAAAGTCAGGAAGACCAGAGTTCAAATATGACTTCAGATACTTACTAGCTGTGTGATCCTGGATGAGTCACTTAACCTCTGCTTCAGTTTCCCCATCTATTAAATGTGGATAAAATAATAGCATCTACCTTCTAGATTTCTTGTAAGGATCAGATCAGGGGGTGGAGCCAAGATGGCAGAGTAGAAATACTCATGTATGCTAGCTCCGAACCCACAGCCCATATATTTCCTGCAAAAAGAAATCCCCACAAATTCTGGAGCACAGCAAGGCATGCAGAAACACAGTGGAAAAGATTTCCATTCCAGAGAGTGCTGGAGAGCCATCCCCAGGGGTCTGTCATGCTCCGGACAGCGGAGCCCACCCCTGAACTGCCCTGGCCACACGGCCCCAGAGGAGCAGATCCGAGCAGGCTTCAGGGACGGAATCTCCAGCAGCCGAGAAGGTCCCTCCACCCACAGGCACTACAGGTCAGTGAGAGAGACTTCTAGGTTGACTGAGAGGGGAGCGGGGTGTCTCTGTGACTCGGGCTCCCTCGGGAGGCAGCGGCAGAGGCAGTGGAGGAGGCCTGGAACTCCTGGAGTAGCAGGCAGAAGTTCAGGGCCATTTCAGAAGGTCTTTCCATAAACCCCCTAAGGGAACTGAGCCTGGGAGGCAGCCCTGCCCCCACCCCAGCACCAGAACTTAAGCTCACATTGAATAGCAGCCACAGCCGCCTCGGAAAGCCCATTTGAATCTCAGACCCCAAGCACTAGCTGGGCGGATCTAGGCGGGGGTGCAGAGGAATCTCAGAAGTCAAGTAACTGGCTGGGAAAATGCCCAGAAAAGTGAAGAAAAATAAGACTATAGAGAACTTCTTTGAGCAGGTGCAAATGTTCCTGCCTTTCAATTCTGATGACGAGGATCTATTCTTACCATCAGGGAAAGACGTGGAGGTCGGGGCCTCTGTATCCCAGACATCCCAGGGGGATGTCCGGTGGGCTCAGGCCTTGGAAGAGCTCAAAAAGGATTTCGAAAAGCAAGTTAAACAGGTGGAGGAAAAACTGGGAAGAGAAATGAGAGAGATGCAAGAAAAGTATGAAAAACGGGTCAATACCTTGGTAAAGGAGACCCAAAAAAATACTGAAGAAAATAACACCTTGAAAAATAGGCTCAATCAATTGGCAAAAGAGGTTCAAAAGCCAATGAGGAGAAGAATGCTTTCAAAAGCAGAATTAGCCAAATGGAAAAAGAGATTCAAAAGCTCACTGAAGAGAATAGTTCTCTCAAAATTAGAATGGAACAGATGGAGTCTAATGACTTTCTGAGAAACCAAGAAATCACAAAACAAAACCAAAAGAATGAAAAAATGGAAGAGAATGTGAAATATCTCATGGGAAAAACAACTGACCTGGAAAATAGATCCAGGAGAGATAATTTAAAAATTATGGGACTACCTGAAAGTCACGATCAAAAAAAGAGCCGAGACATCATATTCCATGAAATTATTGAGGAAAACTGCTCTGATATTCTAGAACCAGAGGGAAAAATAAGTATTGAAGGAATCCATCAATCACCACCTGAAAGAGATCCAAAAAGAGAAACTCCTAGGAACATTGTGGCCAAATTCCAGAATTCCCAGGTCAAGGAGAAAATCTTGCAAGCAGCTAGAAAGAAACAATTCCAGCATTGTGGAAATACAAGCAGGATAACACAAGATCCAGCAGCTTCTACATTAAGGGATCAAAGGGTGTGGAACAGGATATTCCAGAAGTCAAAGGAACTAGGACTCAAACCAAGAATCACCTACCCAGCAAAACTGAGTATAATACTTCAGGGGGAAAATATGGTCTTTCAATGAAACAAAGGACTTTCAAGCATTCTTGATGAAAAGACCAGAGCTGAAAAGAAAATTTGACTTTCAAACACAAGAATGAGAAGAAGCATGAAAAAGTAAACAGCAAAGAGAAGTCAGAAGGGACTTACCAAAAGTGAACTGTTTACATTCCTACATGGAAAGACAATATTTGTAACTCTTAAAACGTTTCAGTATCTGGGTAGTTGGTGGAACCACACACACACACATACACACACACACACATGTACACGCATGCACACACACACACATACACACATGCACAAACAAACAGAGACAGAGAGCACAGTGTGAATTGAATAGGATGGGACCATATCTTCAAAGAAATTAAGGTAAATGGTGAGAGAGAAATGTAGTGGGAGGAAAGAGGGTGAAATGGAATGGGGTAAATTATATCTCATTCAAGAGGCAAGCAGGAGACTTTTTAGTGGAGGGAACAAGAGGAGAGCTGAGAAAAAAACAAGAAGTTTACCCTCATCACATTTGACTTAAGGAAGGAGTAAAATGCACACTCATTTTGGTATGAAAACCAATCTTACAATACAGGAAAGTGGGGGAGAAGGAGATAAGCAGGGAGGGAGGGATGATGGAAGGGAGGGCAATGGGAGGAGGGAGCAATTTGAAATCAGCACTTGGGGAAGGACAGGATCAAAAGACAGAATAGAAACAATGGGGGGCAGGATAGGATGGAGGGAAATACTATTAGTCTTACACAACACGACTATTATCGAAGTCATTTGCAAAACTACACAGATATGGCCTATATTGAATTGCCTGCCTTCCCAAAGGGAATGGGTGGGGAGGGAGGGATAGGGAGAATTTGGAACTCAAGGTTTTAGGAATGACTGTTGAGTATTGTTCTTGCTACTAGGAAATAAGAAATGCAGTTAATGGGGAATAGAAAGTCATCTGGCCCTACAGGACAAAAGAGAAGATAGGGACAAGAGAAGGGAGGGGTGATAGAAGAGAAGGCAGATTGGTGATAGGGAAAATTAGAATGCTCGGTGTATTGGGGTGGTGGGAGGGGATAAATGGGGAGAAAATTTGGAACCCAAAATTTTGTGAAAATGAATGTAAAAAGTTAAATAAATAAATTTATATAAAAAAAGAATCAGATCAGATAATTGTAACATGCCTGACACATAGTGAATGCCATATAAATGTTACCTAGCATTACTGCTAGCTGTGTGACAATGGGCAACCTCATTAAGTTTATGTTTGCCTCAGTTTCCTCTTTTATAAAGTGAAGATAATAAGAGTATCTACTTCCAAGGATTATTTAGAAGATCATATGAGAAAATACTTTAAAAGTGCTTAGTATAGTACCTGGAACATAATAAGTATTATATAAATGTTAGCTATTATTATCATTATATTACATAGTTGAAATTTCATGAATTCTTATAAATGAATTGATCTGCCTCCTATAAAGACCTTTAAAGATCTGTCTCCCTTGTGCCCCCATCTCTCTACAACCTTAAACATGTAGGGAATATCCATACACAGGTCATATCACTGACTTCATGATTCCCAAGTCCCAGAAAGGAGCTATGCCATTACTGTCCTTGGAAACGAATGAAATTCTTTATAATGAGTCCCTCACAATTTACCTGTCAGTTAGGCAGTTGAGTTGGATCACTCTAGTCTGCTGAGTCACACTGAGCTAAGAATGAGGAGACTCACCTGCCCAGATACCACTAAATAACCTCCTTTCCAAGGCAATCTCTATGCTCCAATCCTTTGACCTGCTTCCTGCAAGGATGTGGAGACCAAAGGCATATCCAATAGCCACAGAGCCACAACAGTTTTACGACAGCCCCTGGAAACAAGCAATCAATGTCCTGGATGACTTTAGGAACCATTCAGGGGCATCTAAAAGGAAAGTAATAAAGAAGCTATGGATATGCATTCTTCATTCAGCATCGGGGGAATCTGCTGCTGTTTGCTGAGCTGCTTTTATTAATGATAAGAAAAGCAGTGATTCAAAACTAGAAGATGGAGAGGGAGGTTATTTGGTTAGGACTTAAGAAATGACAAGGGAGGAGAAAGCAGTGAACAGCAACTATCTCTTTATTTAAATGAATGGTAGGACCCAATCAAACCTAAGGGTATTTATCTTAAATGGCTTATATTTGTGTTGGGGCAAGTATAAGATCTGGAAGGAGAAGAGATCTATTAGGTTTTATTCAAAAGACTTTCACCTAGAGGGACTCGATTTATAGGCATGCTTCAAAGATACTATGGCTTTGGTTCCAGACCACTATAATAGAGTAAATATTGTAAATAAGTGAGTCTCACAATTTTTTTTGGTTTCCTCTTGTATATAAAAGTTACATTTCCACTATACTATAGTCTATTAAGTGTGCAATAGTGTTATGTCTAAATATATATATATACTTTAATTAAAAATACTTCATTGCTAAAAATGCTAAACACTGTCTGACCCTTCAGCAAGTAATAATCTTCTTGCTGGTGGAAGGTTTGCCTCAGTGTTGATGGCTGCTGACTGATCAGGGTGGTGATTGCTGAAGGTTGGTGCATTAGAAGCAACTTCTTAAAATAAGACAACAATGAAGTTTGCCAGATCGATTGAATTTTCCTTTCACTTGAACACTTAGAGGCCATTGTAGGGTTATTAATTGGTCTAATTTAAGTGTTGTTGTGTCTCAGGGAATAGGGAAGCCCAAGAAGAGGGAGTGAGATAGGGGAAATGGCTGGTCAGTGGATCAGTCAGAACACACAAAACATTTATTGATTAAGTTCTCCATCTTATATGGGTACAGATTGCAGTGACCCAATACAATTGCAAGAGTTACATCAAAGATTACAGGATCATCATAATAAATGTTATAATAATGATGAAAAAGTTTGAAATATTGTGAGAATTATGAAAATGGGACATAGAAACAGACTGTGAGCATATACTGTTGGGACAAAAATGACACCAATAGATTTCTTCAATGTAGGATTGCCACAAACCTTCAGTTTGTGAAAGAAAGAAAGGAAGGAAGGAAGGAAGGAAGGAAGGAAGGAAGGAAGGAAGGAAGGAAGGAAGGAAGGAAGGAAGGAAGGAAGGAAGGAAGGAAGGAAGGAAGGAAGGAAGGAGGAAGGAAGGAAGGAAGGAAGGAAGGAAGGAAGGAAGGAAGGAAGGAAGGAAGGAAGGAAAGAAAGAAAGAAAGAAAGAAAGAAAGAAAGAAAGAAAGAAAGAAAGAAAGAAAGAAAGAAAGAAAGAAAGAAAGAAAGAAAGAAAGAAAGAAAGAAAGAAAGAAAGAAAGAAAGAAAGAAAGAGAAAGCAAAACAGAAAGGATCTACAAAATACAAATAAAGCAAAGCACAATAAAACAGAGTATGTCTGTATTAATCCCAAGCAACGGGTTTCTATCATTTGCTGTCTATATCATAGTTCTCATGACCCTTTCCCGCAAGATCCACTACTTGGGGCATTCTCATCTAACATTTCAGGCAATCATGTGGAAGTTAGAGATGTTCATTCTTCCTGAGATGTGTAATGAAGAAGGCCCTCCTGTTTCCTGTTCTACTGTTTCCTGTCCGCTATGATAGTTCAGGAATCTATGTGATGATGAAAAGTCTTATAATTCTCCACTGAGCCAAAAGTCACATGGATATATTAAAGAGGAGATCTCTGCCCCTCAGGCCTGGACCTGCTGGATTTGAAATGCATGGACAACTCTCTGAGCTCTCCAGAGGATCAGATGGAGGTGTAATTACCCCTGCCTGGCCATAAGCTATGCACTCATAGGGTCATAGGTATGTCTAGATCTGGCATAGGGCCACCTCTCATTTTTTGTCTCCACTCTTGTGAGATCTCAAAAGTTGACTTGCTTCTTCCCCTTCTGAGGCACCCTCACAATATGATAAGAGCATCAAACCAAAGAGGGAAATGTTGTCCACCTAGATTGGGACCCCTGAAAATAAAGAGTCCACTTGGCATTGATCAGGTGGTGCTTAGTAGAAATACAATGTTAAATAGCTCATTGGGCCTTTACAGGGAAACTATTTGCAAATGTCCGAACAAGTCTTGAATATTATCCTTTCAATTGATTGTAGCAATTATAATAAATTATTAGATTCTGTTCTAATCATTCTATGATTCGTTTTGCTTAGCATTCTCTTCTCTTTGTGGTAATAACTACTTGTTTCATCTCTGATGTGTGTTGCATGTTGAGCAATTCATTTACTTCCCATGTTGAGGAGATGGAAAGCCTTGGCCTCAAGTCAAAGGTAGATTTGTTGCTCGGAACTCCAAGGTGAGAGTAGAATGAAATATGAGGGACCTGAATTCCTTAACTGAGGAAAAAGGAAAGAATTAATCTACTGGTAAAAGACAGAGGTTGGTACACAATGCCAGCCTCATGACTTCATCTGAGAGGTACCTGACTAACCGCAGTACTAGACTGAAAATGGCATTATTGTATCAGTTAATTTTAATCAGCTGATCTTCACAACAGTCCAAGGAAACAATTACCCAATGAGGCAGTTCAGCTTCATATGCTGACTGAAAGGAATGGGACTTCCAACTAGATTATGGTGACAATGTCATTTCTGTTGTCCATTTTTCTTTTTTGTTTTTCAATAGTTTGTTTAAATAATTCAGCATTGAGTCTTTTTAATGATATGCCATGTATTTTTTCATTAATATTCATTATTTTCTTGCTTATTATGAGTTATCATATTAGATCTGATGAAATACTTGGTCTGACTGTGGACTCAGAGGTAGCATCTACATTCAAAATAGTGCTTTTCCTATCTGTTAAAATGTAATATTTCATTATTTCGAACGTTATTTAATGTTATCAAGACTAACACCTTCCAATTTTTTTTAAGAAAATGTTTGATATGGAGGCATAGTATAAGACTTTTGCTTAATCTGTAAGTTTGGGGCCAGTCAAATTTCTTTCTCCTAAGCCATACTCTTCCATATATTTCTCTCCATCGTCACCTTTTCTTACCTTTTCATTAAAATCACCAAGTAACAAAATCTATGTTTATTTTATCTTATTATCAAGGTTTTCATAGAATCCCTCTACTACTTTATAATCAACAACTGAAACTGGTGCATAAACTACAATTATTTACATGGTGGCCTTTTTGCAAACACTTTTCAGTAATGCTGCAATACATGATTACCAAATTGAGCATGTAATAAAACTCATCCTGTCAACTCCTTTCTTTACTTCAATTACCCAGACATCTGTTGGAACTCTCTGTCTGCCAAAAGCAGAGCGGCTAATGACTTCTTGACTTGCCTTAGTGATAATTTCATCCATCAAACAGGAAAGAAACAGACAAGGGAAAATTCTATGCTGGATCTGATTCTCACTAACAAGGAAGAACTCCTTGCCAGCATGCACATATCACCACTCCCTTTTAGAATTTATGATACGGAAGAGGAAATCTGAGCATTGTCTGGCATGCTTTGGGAAAGTAGATTTCAAAAGGTTTGGAGGAAAGATATATAAGATCAAATAGAAGAAAATGGTTCAGAGTAAGTCAGCCCAGGAGTAAATATTCAAGAATGAAATTATAAAGACACAAAGGAAAATATTTCCAGCAAGGAGGAAAAAATGAAAATTGTCTTAAAAGACCAGCATAGATGTACATTGCCAACAACATGTGATTTACCCACAAGCTTAGATTTTAAACAGACATAAACAGAAGATAGAAGCAAGGCCGAGTAACAGAGGACCAACATAAGAGCCCTATAAAATAGTGTCAGAAGCGCTAAAAACAACAAAAAAGGCTATCTTTTAGCTGTTTGGAGAGAAAAAAGAGAAATCAATAAAAGGACTACACCTTTGCATAGAGTAGATGGGATAAGGATAAATGAAAATAGAGAGAAGTCAGAGTTAAGTTGAAATATTATTTGGCCCCTTTTTTCTGCCAAGCAGAATGACTTTTTCACTTGAAATAACAGAACAAAATGTCTAATTGGGGACTGATGAGTAAAGACAGAGAAAAGGAGCAACTCGTTGCCTTTGATAAATTCAAGTCGTCTGACCCAGATGAACATCTGGGGTCCTTAGGTCCTTAAAAAGCTAACTAACATGATTGCTATCAGGGATATTTGAAAGGTCAAAGGAAAAGGGGGAGGTAGAGAAGTCTGGAGAGAAGCAAATGTCTTAGTTTTTTTTCCAAAAATGGAAAGAATAAAATGGAAATGAATGTTGAAAACTAAAAATTAATTAAAAATAAAAAAGAAAGACAAAAGTGTCTGTAAAATATTGCTCTGAAAAATCTAGAATGGATCATTAAAGAGATTATTGGTGAACATTTAGAAAGGAAAACAATGATTGCAAAGAGCCAGCATGACTTCATTAAGAACAAATCATGCCAGACTAACCTCATTTCCTTTTTTGACAGGATTACTAAACTAGTTGATAAGACACATGCTGCAGGCACAGTTAATCTAGATTTTAGCCAAGATTCCAATAAAGTCTCTCATGCTGTTTTGAGGAGAAGACAGAGAGATATGCATTGGGCAAAAATGCATTTAGGATTCAGAACCAGTTGGATGGCTGGATTCCTGCAAGCTATGCTTTTCGTAATGTAGCCCAAGACGATACCAGCTTTTGGGGCTGCCATGTCATATTGCTGACTCATATTGAGCTCACTGTCCCCTACAATTCCCTACTTCCAAAAATGGTTGTTAATGAATGGCTCAATGTAAAAATGGCAGGAGCCCTCCAGGACAGTAACCCATCTGTGCTTGACTCTGTGCTATTTAACATCATAATCAATGATGGATAAAGATACAAATGTCATTCATTAAACTTACAGATGACACAAAGCTAGTCATCTAAACCATTGAATAGCAGCATCAGAATTCAAAAAGGTTTTGACAATCTAGAGCACTGAGTTGACTGACTCTGTGATGAAATGTAATTGGTATAACTTAAATTCTTTCACTAGAGTACCAAAAATCAACTTCACAAATAAAAGATAGAGAAGGCGTAGGTGGACAGCAATTGTTCTGAAAAAGAGCTAAAGATCATACTTGTCAGTGAGCTTAACAGTAGTAAGCAACGTAATATAGCAACGCGAAACACCAATGTGATGGTGAGCTGCCATAAGACATGGCTTCCAGGATTGGGGAAGTACTAGTCCCATTGAATTCTGTTCTCAACAGATCTCATGTAGAGTATCATTTAGTTCTGGGTGCCATAATTTAAGGTCGAGAGCATCCAGAGGACTACCAGCCTAGTGAAAGACCTTGAGACTATGTTATAGTATACATGTTTAGCCTGGAGAAAAAATTTCTGGAGGAAAGGGAGAGGATATGCTAACTATTTTCAAGTATTTGAAGACCTGTCACATGGAGAAGAAATTGTATTTATTCTACATGGCCCCAGAGAGTAGAACCAAGGGCAATGGGTGAAAATTGCAAAGAGAAAAATTTAGAGTAAACATTAGGAAATATTTCCTAACATTTAGAGCTATCCAAAGGTGGAATGCACTGCTTCAAGAAGTAGCAGGTTCCCCCTCCTCAGACATCTTCAGGTAGAGACTGGATGACCATTTAACAAGTAGGTTGTGGAGTCCTTCAGTGTATGGGTCAATCTAAATGGTAACTGAGGACCCTTCCAACTCTCAAATGATGTGAGTCTGAGATTTTTAGAGAAATTGTGGAAAAGAAGAGAATCCATGCTTGGGACATATCAATAACTGATTGGAAGGCAGAACAATTCAGCTCTTTTGTTTTCCTTTTCTTAACCAAAGAGAATAGTATTTCTAAAGGAATGGAAATGACAGAGATTATCAAATGGAGTTCATAGAGCTATAGGGTTGCTTACCTACCCATTTAAGATATAAGGAAGCTAAGGTATAGGGAAGGTAAGCAACCCAAATAGTAAGTATCAGAAGCAGGACTTGAACCCAGAAAAAGCTCTTTCCACATAGCTTCCCTTGTTGAAATCCAAGATACACTGAAAGAGGTGGGGGGGGGGGGGGAGAGAGAGAGAGAGAGAGAACTATATTTGATATGTTCAAGTTATCAAATCCAAAAAAAGTGAAAGAATTAATGATATATAGTTGATAATCATGTATATATATATATAATATACGTGTGTGTGTATATATATATATTGTATATAGCATAGTTGATAGATGGGAGAGGCTAGAATCAGGGAGGCCTGTTGTAAGTTATTTTAAAAGTTTAAACACTAAAGAGGTGAAGTTGTGGTAGATGGGAAAACTAAAATGCAGATAGAATTAAGTCTTAGCTACTGGTTGGTTATAGGGAATGAGGGAGAAATAGGAATCAAAGATAAAGATCCTGATTCTAAAGCTCAATGCCTGTGATATCTGTGTTATCTTGAGAAATTCACTTAGCTTCATTGAGCCTCCATTTTCTCATCTGTCAAATAAATGAGTTTTACT
Source organism: Bettongia penicillata ogilbyi (assembly GCA_023548195.1). Classification (NCBI taxonomy): domain Eukaryota; kingdom Metazoa; phylum Chordata; class Mammalia; order Diprotodontia; family Potoroidae; genus Bettongia; species Bettongia penicillata. The sequence continues at coordinate 1,658,094 of JAJHZJ010000288.1, read as the reverse complement.
AGATGACTGCTAAGATTCCTTCCAGCTCTACATCTATGATTCTTGGATCCAATGTGCTTATCAGGCCACTGTAAGATCATAGAAAATGAGAAAGATGTCACAAGAATGGAAATGAACAAATGTTGTACTGTCCTGCATTTCAAGAAAAAGTACCCAACAAATTATAGACAGTGAGATTGAGTTCAATTTCTAGCTAAATTCTAAAGTCTCATAGGTTTGTTCTCACTCCCCCCCCTTTCTCTCTCTCATCCTGGCCACTTATGTTTCCATATATATGCCCTTCATATATGATCTTTCTGCATGTCATCTGTTCCCACTGATGGTATATGTACTTGTGGGAAATGTATTTGTAGGAAAATAAACTCCAAGTTTATGATGGAAAATGTTTTATTATTTTTTTTATTATACCATTTTATTGAATGCTCTTGCTTTGAATTAGTGGTGTCCTCTGGATGACTAATAGAAGTAAAAACATTGGTGGAGGTTCATGAGTAATAGCTTTGAGTAAGTTTAACTTAAATAGTTCTTTTGTGGGACACACATTTGAAAGAGGAAATTGTGAAAAGGAAGCAGTGGTCTTAAAGAGCCATAATGGTTTTATTAGCCCTCCCTTGCTTTTTCAGCAGAGGTTTTAGACAAGTAGATAGTGTTTCTCACGTAGAAAGGATGAAGGGATGTGGGCTAGATAATTCAGTACAGCTTAGTGGTCTCAGGTTATTGAATTTGAATCAAAGAGTAGTCATTAATAGGTAAACTGTCGATGTTTGAAGTAGGTCTCAAGTGGAATATCCCAGAGATCTTGACTTGGCTCTTAGTTCTTTAAAATTTCTATTAATGGAAAAAGCATATGTGGCATGCTTCTCCAAGTTGCAAATGACTCAAAGCTAGAAGGGATAGATAATATATTTGATGACTGGATCAAAAAGGCCTCATTCTAGAATATTGGGTTCTATATAATAGGATGAAATGTAATAGTTTCATAGTTTCAAAAGCAAGTAGGAAGATGAGAAGTCATGACTATATAACAATTCATCTGAAAACTATCTGGGGCTTGAAAGGACTCTAAACTCAATATGAATCTGTATCATGGGGCAGCAAAAATGCTCATGAAATCTTGAGATACATAAAGGGACTCAATGTCCCTTTATGGCAGCAGCTCCCATAGCAGCCTACATCCATTGTTGGATTGTAAAACACCTGAGAAACTTATCCTTACCTCAACCCTGTGTGGAGGCCCTGCCCCCACCTAATGCTCCTGGAGGAACTGAGCAGCTTATCTGAATCTCAGCCCCCAGTGCTGGCTTGTTGGAACTGGAGGCCAGGTGGTTGTGGAAAGGAAACTAAGATTCTGGGCACAAAAGTTTCTGGTTGCTCCCAGACCAGTCCACATGCTTGATTGTGCTAACCTGGAGAAATTGAGATCTTACAGATCCCCAGAGTATACCCTACTCTTGACACCAAATATCAAATAACTGGTTGAGAAAATGCCCAAGAAAGGGGAAAAAAATAAGACTATAGAAGGTTACTTTCTTGGTGAACAGATATATCTTCTCCCATCCCTTCTGATTAGGAAGAACAATGCTTACCATCAGAGAAAGACATAAAAGTCAAGGCTTCCATATCCCAAACATCCAAAATAAATATTCAATGGTCACAGGCCATGAAAGAGCTGAAAAAGGATTTTGAAAATCAAGTAAGAGAGGTGGAGGAAAAATTGGGAAGAGAAATGAGATACAAGAAAAGCATGAAAAGCAAGTCAACACCTTGCTAAAGAAGACCCCAAAAAATGCTGAAGAAATTAACACCTTGAAAAACAGGCTAACTCAATTGGCAAAAGAGGTTCAAAAAGCCAATGAGGAGAAGAATGCTTCAAAAAGCAGATTTAGCCAAAAGGAAAAGGAGGTTCAAAAGCTCACTGAAGAAAATAGTTCTTTAAAAATTAGAATGGAACAGATGGAGGCTAATGACTTTATGAGAAACCAAGAAATAATAAAACAAAACCAAAAGAATGAAAAAATGGAAGATAATATGAACTATCTTATTGGAAAAACAACTGACCTGGAAAGTAGATCCAGGAGAGACAATTTAAAAATTATGGGACTACCTGAAAGCCATGATGAAAAAAAAGAATCTAGACATTATCTTTCATGAAATTATCAAGGAAAACTGCCCTAATATTCTAGAACCAGAGGGCAAAATGAATATCGAAAGAATCCACTGATCACCTCCTGAAAAAGATCCAAAAGGAGAAACTCCTCAGAACATTTTAGTCAAATTCCAGAGTTACCATGTCAAAGAGAAAATTTTCCAAGCAGTTAGAAAGAAACAATTCAAATATTGTGGAAATATAATCAGGATAACACAAGATCCAGCAGCTTCTACATTAAGAGATATAAGGGTGTGGAATATGATATTCTAGAATTCAAAGGAACTAGGACTAAAACAAAGAATCACCTGCCCAGCAAAACTGAGTATAATATTTCAAAGGAAAAAATGGTCTTTCAATGAAATAGAGGACTTTCAAGCATTCTTGATGAAAAGACCAGAGCTGAAAAGAAAATTTGACTTTCAAACACAAGAATCAAGAGAAGCATGAAAAGTTAAACAGGAAAGAGAAACCATAAGGGACTTCCTAAAGTTGAACTGTTTATATTCCTACATGGAAAGACAATATTTGTAACTTCTGAAGCATTTTTCAGTACCTGAGTAGTTGGTGGGGTTGTGCACACATGCACACATACACACACATGAATAGAGAAACAGATTGAATAGGGATGGATCATATCTAAAAAAAAAATGAAATTAAGGGATGAGAGAGGAATCTATTGGAAGGAGAAAGGGAGAAATAGAATCAAGCAAATTATCTCTCATAAAAGAGGCAAGAAAAAGACTTTTCAATGGAGAGGAAAAGGGGGGAGGTGAGAGGGAAAACGTGAAGCTTGCTTTCATCACATTTGACTCAAGGAAGGAATAAAATGCACATTCATTTTGGTATGAAAACCTATCTTACAATATAGGAAAGTAAGGGAGAAGGGATAAGCAGGATTGGGGGGATGATGGAAGGGAGGGTAATGGGAGGAGGGAGCAATTAGAAGTCAACTCTCTTGGGCAGGGACAAGGTCAAAAGAGAGAATAGAAGAAATGGGGGGCAGGCTAAGATGGAGGGAAATATAGTTAGTCTTATATAACATGACTACTATGGAAGTCATTTGCAAAACTACACATATATAGCCTATATTGAATTGCTTGCCTTCCCAATGGGTTGGGTGGGGAGGGAGGAAGGAGGAAAAGTTGGAACTCAAAGTTTTAGGAACAACTGTTGAGTATTGTTCTTGCATACAAATGGGAAACAGGAAATACAGATAATGGGATATAGAAATTTATTTTGCCCTACAGGACAAGAGAGAAGATGGGGATAATGGAAGGGAGGTTTCTTAGAAGGGAGGGCAGATTGGTGGTAGGGGTAATTAGAATGCTCAGCACTTTGGGGTGGGGGAGAGGAGAGATGGGGAGAAAATTTGGAACTCAAAATTTTGTGGAAATGAATGTTGAAAACTTAAAAATAAATAAATTTTAAAAATAAAAAATGTATTTAATAGGAACATATGCATAGAACCTATATAAAACTATATGCCATCTCAAAGAGGGAGTGGAGAGGTAGGGGGAAGGGGGATAGGAAGGGGAGAAATCTAAGATATATGGAACACTGAAAATAAATAAAATAAAATTAAAATTAAAATAAAATAAAACAAATAAAAAATTTATCTTCTTTTCCTCCCACTTCCCAAATTATTGGGTGAAAAAAAAGAAAAATTCTTGTAACAAATATGCATTGTCTAGAAATATAAATTTCCTTATGGACCATGCCCAAAAATGTATTTATCATTCTGCATCCTGAATCTATCTCCTATGTCAAGAGCTGTGATGGAGTCATCACTGGTCCTCTAGAACTGCGGGGTCATTACAATGATCAGAGTTCTTACTGTTTTTAAAGTTGTATGTTTTTATCGTGTTATTGTTATTGTATAAACTCTGCTCTTTTCACTCTTCATCAGTTCCTACAAGTTTTCTCAACTCTTCATTTCTGCAAAATTTCTGTTATAGAATTAACTTCTAATTCTGCTCACATCTGATTGTGTATTTCTGAGACAACTGATAGCTATTCTCATTCTCCAAATAGAATAACAGTAATTTTATATGGCATTTTATAAATACTATCTCAACTTTATCCTCAACAATCTAAAAGGTAGATGGTATTATGATAAAGTTAAGTGACTTACCCAGGGTCACACAACCAGTAAGTATCTGAGGTCAGATTTTAACTCTCATCTTCCTGATCACAGGCCCAGTGCTCTATCCACTCTACTACCTACTTGTCTAAAGAACTAAAGGATGAAAAGTTAAAGCAACTTGTTGACAAGCCTGAACTCCTGACTATTGAATAGGGATTAAAACTCTCTTTCATGAGTCTCTCCACCTCCTGCTAATCCTAGAGATGATGCTATATATTCTAAGACCACAAGTACCCTAGAAGTTTACCTTTCCTTTACCTCACAAACACTAAATTTTTAAAATTAAGGCTTGGATTGTGTTAAAATGCATGACTTCAGAGAGCTCATCACAACTTCTTTGCTCTTCTTTCTCCCCTCCTCTCCTTATTTCCTTTTCTGCTGTGAAATGGGCTTGATTTTCACCCAACTGGTCTACATCATAATGACAACATATTTGAGAGAAAGCCCTTTGAGCCTACAAAGTGAGCGATTTATAAGTATTAAGATGGCTCACTGTTACTGGCTTTTTTTCTAATAATTATCATTTCATGTCCATACTCCAGAAAGAAAAAATAGCTTCCAAATATGCTCTGGCTAGTAACCAGATGCATCCATCTTGACATATGTAGCCATGACTTCGTTTTGTCCAAATTCAGTATCTAAAGTCCAAAATATTTTGAATTAAGCCTACAGACAAGGACCATTTACAGAAATATTATTTTTTAGCTTCATTCATTTCATGTCAATTCATGGAGTTTGGCAAATAAGACTAAATCATAACGATTATGATAAGCAAGGTCATAGAAATATATTCTACCTACAAACAATTGGATGTATGGGGATATCAGGTGGTTAGGGGTAAGTAACTGGACCTGTGATTTCACTGGTATAGGGAACTGCTGGACAAGGAAACTCCCAATATCAATGCAACCCAATACCCTTCCTGCAATTTAGATTCCTAGAGAGTTACCTAGAACATTGAGAGATTACGGATCTAGCCTAGGGTCACACAGTCAGTATTTATCTGAAGTTTGTCTTGAACTTGGGTCTCCCTCCTTCAAAACCATCTCTCCTGCTACTTCATCTCTACACCTCATTAAGCAAACTAACCAACATTCTCATTCCGCTATTATCATGGGAGCAATAAACACATGCCTACTATGTGCCAGGCACTGTGCTAAAGTGCTTTACAAATATTACCTTATTTAATTCTCACAACAACACTGAGAGATCGGTGCTATTATTATCTCTGTTTTACAGTTGAAGTAACTGAGATGAACACACATTAAGTGACTTACCCAGGGTCTTACAGCTAATAAGTGTCTAAAGTCAGATTTTTAAAAATATATACTTATATACTTTTTAATTTATGGAATAAAACAAACATTTTCATAACATAGTATATTTTAAAAGATGACTGCACATGAAACTGCAAATCTATTATGCACATCTTGATCTTCTTTTTAAACATATAATAAAGTTATCATGTAAGTTTCTTTTTTCTCCCCTCCTTCCTGCCCTAGAGATAGCTACCATTAGACATAAATATGTGTGTAAGTATGTATATGTAAATTATTTTACTTCAACTTTTCAGTTCTTTCTTTGATGCAGGTGGAGTCTTTCTTCATATACCCTTTGTAGTTAATTCGTGTATTTATAATAGCCCAGATGACTTATTCACTCAAAGTTGTTCTTAAAATAATATTGCTGTCACTGGATAAAATGTTCTCTTGGTTCAGCTCATTTCACTTTTCAGATTTTAGGTCAAATTTAAACTTAGATCTTCTGTCTCCAGGCCCAGGGCTCTACTGCTGCCTTGGAGGTGGAACACAAATATATACAATATAGAAATGTTTGGGGCTGGGTTTTTCACATTTTAATTTGTGATACCATCTGCTCACATGCATTCAATAATCACTTCTACATAGAATGCAAAACCAATACAGCCAGGGTGGAATACATGGCCATAAGAGAGCATCATAGAGCCAGGTTCTACTTGATGAGTAGGAATGAGGTGAATGGCTTATACCTGCTAGTTAAATTTCACTTCTCAGTCTGTTTCCTCAGCTGTAAAATGAGACTCTTGGATGAGACTACTTCCAGCTCTATTCCTTTGTACCTTTGACTTCATTTAGCGCTATTCTGGCCTGTTCTATCTCAATTGTCAGATGACTTCTTGGAGGGAGGTGGTATGGATTTCTTCTGTGGCTACAACAGACAAATGAATTGGAAATTGACCAATTCTTTAGGGCCTTTGATCACTCTCCATCAGTGCCCATCCAAACCATGAAAGGCTTCTCTACCACCACCACCTCTTTTTTTTGCTTGAATTATTCTCATAACTGTACCCACTGAAACTGTTGTCATTGCATTGATTTAATCAACCCCTCTTTCTCTCTACTTATCTATTCGTATGAGGCACATTCAGAACTCCAGAGAAAATTAAACATTGTTCCTCTCCTACCACTAAAAAACACATTAAAACAAGATTAAGGGAATTATGAAACTCAGGAGGCCAGTGCAAAGGCCATAGACCAGCTCCTCTGGCCCCAAGCAGTACCTGTGGACCCAGCAGTGCAATGAATTCCTTAGTGTGCTGAAGTCGGAAGTCAGACACTTTCCACTGCTTCTGCCCTCAGGAAATAATAAGGTTGGATGTGGAGTGCAAGTCCCTCTTAGAAGATTGCACAAACAGCCAGGTTTTTTTCTTCCATTCCTTTTCAAAGTTCTCTGAGGACCCCTAGTGTTTTTGTGCTCAAAACCAGAACTTTGGGGTCTACAGGAAAAACCCAAGGCTTTCAACAAATTCCTTGATAGCCTAGAATGAGAAAACAACTGCTTAACAACCTAGCAGACCTTCTAGGGATTTTTTAAGGTTTTACATAGAAATATTTACTTTCAAGGCATAAAGAAAAGAGGCAAATAGCTTAGCAGCCTTTCTTTGAGTGCCTGAAAACATGAACATTTCTACTAGAAAGCAGTGATCTGGTGATGCCAGATTTCTCACATTATATCAGTACTTATAGGGGATTCGGGAATACAGAACGTCTCAGTGTATCAATACTTACATACAAGATTCAATACAAAAAGTATAAATCAGCCAACAAAGTTTGCAAAATTGCATCAATGGAACTAAGTTGTGTGGTACAAAATAAAATATAAAACAAATATATGAGCATTTAAATTTGGTTCCTTTCTATACAGCACAGTCTGAGTTTCAAGTCCAACATCTCCCACAACCAGACCATCTAGTTTAAAAGGATTAGTACAGGACCCACCAAAGTGTGTGTCCATGATTGCATGGGAGAAAAGTCCAACTTCCAAGTGTCATTATGTAGAAAAGCTTGGCAAGAAAACCTTGCCAGGGGTTTAAACTGGTGCTCTTTAAAAAAGAAATCTAATAAAAAATGGCAATTAATGCAGGGAACACACAAAGATCTAAATGGAGACTTGATAATGACATCTTGAAGAGTGAGTGCACCAAATAACTCATACAAACAATGAATCTGTGAAAAAGAATGATAATGATGAGATAGCAAATGAAAATTTCTGGAAAACAGCTAAAGCTGTCCTCAGAGGAAAAATTATGTCCCTGAGAACACCCACTAACAAAATAGAAAAAAAGGGTTTAATGAACTGAGTATGCAATCTTAAAAATTTGAAAATAAATAACTAAGAAATCTCTGGAGATGGGTTCAGAGCAGATGTGGAACTTTCCCTTGGTCTGAGGAAAGGGAGAGGAAGCTTCAGCCAGCCACAAGTAGGAGCAGCGTAAAGGAAAAGAGGCCCCATTTCTCAGGCTTATTACTGAGTGATGCAAGAAAGAGAAATGCAGAACTTGGTGGGGGAAGAGGAGGTGAGGGAGTGGGAAGTGGTGGCGATTGTTCCTAAAAATAAAATTTAGGCGATTTTAAAGATGAACTCATACATTTTGAATTCTTACCACTTCAAATCCTAATGAAAATAAATACTAGAAGTTCCGAAGAATCCTAAATGTTGAAATTGTTTTTATTAATTTCTATCCATATTGTTTTTACATGCAATTGGAAAAAATAAAATACTAAATCTAAAAAAAATTCTAGCCATGACTTTGACCAGAAATTCTTAGTCTTTTTTGTATCAAGGACCCCTTTGTCAATCTGGTGAAGCCTTTCTAGACCTTTTCTCAGAATACTGTTTTAAATACATAAAATAAAATACAGGGTGTACCAAAAGTCTTAGTGCCAGGGAGTTTTAAGATAGCTTAAATTAAGTGTTAGTGAAAATAGAGATGTAATTTGTTTCCCATCCAAATTCACAGACTCTTTTAAGTCTATCCATGGTTAAGGATAAATGGAACTCAGGTTAAGAACCCTTGTCTTAAAGCACTATTTCTTTAAACAAAATAAACATTCTCATTCACAGGCAAAGTGAATGAGATAGTTAAACCACTTTATTTTTAAAAGAAAACAAGAATATGAAAACTCCCTCTACTAATGTGCATCAACAAGTCCTCAGTAATTTATAATCTTAAAGAGTTGCCCAAGTGTTAAGAAGTTAGGTCACTTGTCTCTAGTCTAGTAGTTAGTATGGCTCAAGGGGTGAACTTCAATACTTGACTCTCTACCCACTACTTATTCAGATAACTTAGTCAACCTTCTTCATCCCATCCATGCTTATTACCCTTCCCCTTAAAATTTCCCCTCACTATTGAGTAAAAGGTCTTGTTGTCCTCAGTGATATGTCTAGGATATCTGCATTCTATCCCATATCATGGGATAACTGGTCAGTTCTCTACCTCACTTGGCCTGTATGTTTTCTAATGATTCCAAAACTTTTATGAGCATTAATTAAATAAAGGCTTCCATTTGTGTCAGAGCACAGTCAATGTTAGTACTAGTTAGCCACTAAGTAGACTTCCCACAGTCTGAAGTCTGACTCTGGTTGGCTCTTCCTCGCTAAAAAAAAAAAGAGACATAAAGGAGGGAAGAAGGAGAGAAAGAAAGGAAAGAAGAAGGAGGGAGGGAGGAAGAAAAGTATTTTTCAGGGCTGAGTGGAGGCATGTGACCGCAATCGAATATTCTTGCACTAAAAGAAATGATCAATATAAGGAACTGAGAGAAGTTTGAGAGAACTTATATTTATTGGACAGTACCAAGTGCAAATCCCTTGGATATTTCACTAGAGATCTTTCTCTAACCATAGAGTTCTTAATCTTGGACACACATACCCCAAAAAAGTGTCCACAGATAGATTTCAGGAAACCCATGAAACTGGATGGGGAAAAATTATATTTTATTTTCACTAAACTGTGTCTGATATTTAACACTAATTTAGGCAGCTATGTGGTGCAGTGGATAGAACACTGGACCTGGAATCAGGAAGACCTGAGTTCAAATGCAAACTCAAATACTTACTATCTCTATGACTCTGGACAAGTCATTTCACAACTACCTACTTCAGTTTCCTCCATTGTAAAATGGGGATAATATTAGTACCTATGCCGCATGGTTTTTGTGAAGACCAAATGAGATAACATTTGTAAAGCACTTAGCACAGTGCCTGGCACATCGTAAGAGCTTAATAAATTTAAACTTTAAACATTTCAATGTTAATTTTAAATTTAATCCAGAAATGTTAAACTCCAAACATTGCTTCTCCTTTCCATTATAAATATAGACAGTAAATATTGTTCTGAAGAGGAGTCTGGGGGTTTCATCAAACTACCAAAGATGATTATGATGCAAATAAAGTTAAAAACTTTTGCTTTGACCCAGCATTATCCCATTAATTAATTTAATTAATTAATGAATAATTAAATTAATGATGATTAAACAAATTAATGATGAATATATTATACAATAATATACAATAAACACCAATATATAATAATAATTAATAATACAATAATTAATAATTAATTAAATTAATTCTTTGGACTCATTCATTCAACCATTTTTAAAACCACTTAGCTATACTATCATGCAGGGATGGGGAACCTGTGGCTTCGAAGTCACCTGTGATCTCAAGGCTGCTGGCTTCCCACCTTTAAGCCTCTATCCCTCCATCTTATCCACAAGTATATGCCGTGAGATATTGAGACAATTATCTATATAGATATACATATATATAATAACATTTATACAAGTATACTGTATTGATTTTGTCTCTCTGATTTGGTCCTAGAATTTCACCAGGAACAGATGTCAGGCTAAGTAGGCTATAGTTTACTTAATCTACTCTCTTTTTTTAATATTGGGAAAACATTCTCATTACTCCAACCTGTAGCATATCTCTCATTTTCCAAATTATTTCTTAGATTATTTAGACTGACTCAACAATGCCATTTACCAATACATTTCAACACTTTGAAAATTCATCTAAGCCTGGCAACTTACACTCACTGAGGGTAGCTAGAGACTATCTCCTCACTTTTAATAGTTTTCCTCTCCCTAGTAGTCACTTTTGTTCTTTTCCTGAAAGTAATCGGTATTATTTCTATTAGAAAATGCTCTTGTAATTTCTGGAGCATAGTGAAGTCTCACTGGGTAAGATTTTATGTTGGGCCATCATGAGTGTCATACATGGTTAAGAGGATCCCTGAGAGAATTAATAACTTCACATGTGTATGGGGTTATTTCACAATATGTCTTCTAAGCAATCTCCCAAACCCAAGCATTCACAAAGATGACTGGTGCAGGTTTAGCTAACTTGACTTTATAATATCATAAAATTATACAGTTTCCAGTTAAAAGTGACCTTAAGGGTGAAAATTAAAATTTGAATTTAAATTTCTGAATTCCAATGACTGATAGTGCCACTAAGAAATGTGCTTTCATTTATTCTACAAGGACATCAAATGGTTTTATTTCAGGTGAAACAAGGTCAGAAAGACATCTAAGTAAGGCATGCATTTGGGCTGCACAAGACATGAGGGAAGCAACGTACTTTCTATTCAGGCTGCTTCTCATTAACAATCAGACAGTAGTAGTCTCAATTAGCTGTTTAAAAAAAAGATAATTTCTAAGCAGGTATAGCAAAAACATCCTCATCTCCTAAAATCTCAGATGTACACCCTACAAACACATATATGAAGAGAGTGGTAGAACCAAGACATAATGTTGACAAAAAGGTCCATATAAAAGCTCTGGTTTTTTCCCAGTGGCAATGTATGACTGTGAAAGTTGTATTAAAGCTAAATGCTGCCAAATTGCTGCTTTCAAATTGTGGTGCTGAAAAAGACTTTTGATAATCTCTTGGACTGCAAGGAGATCAACTTAGTAAATACTTAAAGAAATTAATTCAAGCTATTTTTGGAAGGTCAAATACTGAAGCAAAAGCTTAAATACCTTGGCCATATACATGAGAAGACAGGACTTATTTGAAAAGACTCTGATGTTGGGACAGATTGAAGGCAAAATGGAAAGAGGATTGCAGGGGATGAGGTGGATAGATAGTGTCATGGAAAAAATGAACATGAACTTGGACAGATAGTGGAGAATAGGAGGACCTAATGTCCATGGGGTCACAAAGAGTTGGACACAACTAAATAGCTGAATGACAACCAATTAATATATTAAATACTTTCAAATAAATATATTAAGACAAATATATCAATAAAAAAATACTTCTCAATGCACGTATAAACCCAGGTCACACTCTCCACCAATGCACTCAATAACAGTGGTGAGGCATGGACAGACAACTAAAGAAATACATGAAGGAGAAAACTCATGTGCTTATGGTAATTCACAGTTCTAGAGGTTTCAATAACATGATCCGTTTAGGAACGTTCACATCACTCATTGTTTGACTGTTTATCTTCACCACTCTTTAGATAGGGAAATCTTCACTTTTCTACTCAAACATAGGCTTCAAAAATTCCTTCACATAACCAACACCCTTCAAAGGGCATTTAGAAAGTGTTAGTTCTTCGTGTGACTAGAGTTTTCTTAAAGCTAAAGAATTGCAAAGCTTATCAAACTGGCAACCTCTGTGGTACACAGACAAGTCTAGCCAGCTTCTCACTCAGATGCTTTAACGCTCAGTTAGAATGGAGATCACAGCACAATGACAGCTCTTATTCACCAAGATATCAAGTTAACCAGTACCTTCTGCTTTTCCTTCTCAAGCAAGAGATGGCAGCAGAGAGCAAAAAGTCCATATGAAAAGCTTTGCCTTCTCTCAGCTGTACAGAAGAGTGATAGCTGGCCGTTGAAGTTCAATTCTCACTGACCAATCATGAATCACTCAGCTGCAGTCTTCTTAAAGTTGACAGCTTCCAAGCTTTTTCAGATACACTACTATATCTTCTACTCTTATGTTGGATCTCTTCTGGTCAGTGACTTAAATGACAGCCTCCCAACTTTCAGTGATCGCTTTTTTTTTCTCTTAAAAAGTCACAACTTCCTGTTAACCATTCTAAAGAACAATATGAAACTATGCAATACCATTACTAGGGCTGTATCCCAAAAAGATCATAAAAATGGAAAAAGGACCCACATGTACAAAAATATTTATAGCAGCTCTTTTTGTGGTGGCATAGAACTGAAAATTGAGGGAATGCCCATCAATTGAGGAATGGTTGAACAAGTCATGGTATGTGATTGTGATGGAATAATATGGTACTATCAGAAATGACAAGCAGGATGATTTCCAAACAACCTGGGAAGATTTATATGAACAGATGAAAAGTGAAGTGAATAAAACTAGGAGAACACTGGTTTTATTAACAGCAACATTGTAAGGATGAACAGCTATGAAAGATTTAGCTATTCTGATCAAGACATTGATCTGACACAATTCCAAAACACCCATGATGAAAATTATTCTCTCTCTAGAGAGAGAATTGTTAAACACCAAATGCCAATTGAAGCTTTTTTTAACTTTTCTTTATTTTTATTGTTTTATTTTGGTCATGTTTTCTTTTGCAATATGGCTAATATGGACATTTTTTGGTATAATGTCACATGTATAATCATTATCAAATTGCTTGCTTTCTCAAGGAAGGGGGAGTAGTGGCAAGAGGAAGAGAATATAAAATTCAAATTTTTAAAAAATTATTGTGAAAAATTTTTACGTGGAAATATTTAATGAAACAAAAAAATAATTTTGAAAAGTCACAACTCCCCCAAATTTCTCCTGTTGAATTAATAGTCCTTTTAAAAACAGAATTGGATCTCCAAATGTCTCATCTTCTCAGTTCTACCATCCTTAGTCATAAAACATGCATTTGCAAATTAGGGAAGGTGCCCATCATGCCTTAGCTTTGAAGTCTTCCAAAAGGTAATGTGGTGCTTTGGTACCCCTTGAACTGTTTCTATACAATCACATTTCTCTAACTTTTAATCAATAAAAGATATTTTCACCTTCTTATGACATGAAACCATTCCCATACAAGTGAGGCAATATTCCACATTGTTGAAATGGAGTCTTAAGTCCTTACTTCTACACTATAGATCATTCTCTCTCCAAGTATCTCAAATCCCATCAAAAAACTGCTTCTTCATTCACATATTTTAGTAGTGTGTATGCCAAAGTTCTTTTGCTACTCATATTAGTTATGAAAATGTTCATCATTAATAGAGGCAATATTTCACATTATTTAGAATCAAAAGAAATCTCTTCTTTTACATGAAAATATTTTTTTCTTCCCATTTCATTATTAACCGCTGCCCATGAAAGGGGCTACTAAAGATATAGGGTACCTTTCATATTCATGGCAGTGGGATCTCTGAATCAAAGAATATGAAGGTTTTCAGAGGTTTGCTGGTAAAAGTTTAGCAGCCAGCTCTCTAAGGGGAAAAAAAGATACCCACAATGCACTTTTAAATTTCATCAACATTATTAACATTTTCTTAAGTCTAGACCATCATCAAAACAATAAATTAAGCTATAGGGCAGCTAGGTGGTGCAGTAGATAGAGCACCAGTATAGGAGTCAGGAGGACCTGAGTTCAAATCTCAACTCAGACACTTGACACTCACTAGCTGTGTGACCTTGGACAAGTCACTTAACCCCAATTGCCTCATCCTGGGTCATCTCCAGTCATCCTGATGAATATCTGGTCACTGGATTCAGATGACTCTGGAGAGAAGTGAGGCTGGTGACCTGCACAGCCCTCCCTCACTCAAAACAAAGTCAAGTGCAAGTCATGTCATTATTTCTCTGATGGCATGATTGTCTTCGGCAACGAAGGACAAACACACACGCATACCCAAAAATCAAGCTATGATTGTGGTGTTTGCCAATTTCCAAGGAATAAATGCTCACAGTGAAAATATAACGCTCACAGTGAAAATATAACAACTACTTCTTGAAAGCCTATACAAGCTGACTGCGGCACATTCCTAGGTTTCAGTTCCTTTTTGAAAACATAATTCCTTGTGGAAACATGTTTAATATGATTGTACATGTCAGATTGCATTCTGTCTTTGGAAAGGAGACAAAGGGGAGAAAATTTAAAACTCAAACTCTTACAAAACTACATACATATATAAAATGTCCATAATTCCTGATTGTTTTTCAGAGTAGTTGAACCAATGTAGACCTCTACCAACAGTGTATTTTTGTCTTCCTGCCTTTCCATGGCACATTTAATGTTGATCATTTCCATCTTTTCTTGTCTTTGTTGCCAGTGTGTTGACATTCTGGACTAGACCTGAATCAGGCCAATCTCCTCTTAGCTTTGGTTCAGTACTGGAGCAATGAGCCATTCATATAGCAGAGGATATTCAACAAGGATGGGCATTGACAACCCATTGACTTGATTCAACTGAGTGTCAAATATCTGAGAACCTTTCCCCTTCCTTTTGCCTTCTTTATAATCAGGAAGTAAGAATGCAATGTCAACATTCTGAGGCCTTTGTCCTCATAGCCAACCAAACCTTGAGAAATGTCTCAATACCTCTTAAGAAAAAAACTAGCCTAACTTGAAAGGAGGGGAGGGGAGGAGTAAGATAGTATTCCTACCACAGATGGATATCTTAAAGTCATTTTAATTTTCATTTCTTTTCAGAAGAAACTTTCATATGGTTGTTAACAGTTTATGATTCTTCTTCTGAGAACTACTCATTTCTGTCTTTCCATCACTTATCTATCTTGTTGTTATATATTTGTGATAATTTTCTATGTATCTTGCAACAAACTTATTGGAGATATTTGATTAAAATATTTTTTGTCCCATTCAATAATTTCCCTCCTTGTCCTTGATGCATTGCTTTTAGTTATAAGACAAAAAAGTCTATCAATTTCATATAATCAATACCATCGAATTTGTCTTGTCATCTCCTCTACCTCATGCTTGGTTAAGAATTCTGCCCCTAGCCATAGTTGTGAAAGATCCCTCCATTCTTTTTCTTCTCATTCGTTTGTGATGTGACCTTTCATATTTGAGACAACCGTCTACTTGAAACCTATTGTATTATAATAATATATAGTGTAAGATGGTGATCTAAACTTATTTTTTGCCACACTGCTTTCCAGTTTTCCCAGAAGTTCTTTTGCAATGGGGAATTATAAGTAGGTCATAATTTTGAGTTTATCAAACACTGATGTACAGGGGGTATGAGACAATGACAGCCCAGTCTTTAGAGTATATTCAAATCTGATCTCCTTGAGACTTACACAAAAGAAGGGCAGATATTCCCTACCCTGGTTCCAAATAACAACACAACATAGAGACTTGGTGAGTTGAGAAGTTGAAAAGACTCATGACTCATGAGCTGATGAGCCAGCACTGAATGTGAGATCAGTAACATGCACTCCAGAGTGGACCTTTTGTTTTCAGAGTGGTTTTGTCTTTTTCCCTGGCAGTGATCAAAGTGACTGCCCTGGTACAGGAAAGGGTGTCATCTCCTATCCTATTGCCACATGTCTATGAGCATGCTACCGTTTTTCTTTTGTATTTACTCTTTCCCTATCCTTTGCTTTCTGAGAGACAAGAGCCCAGGCAAATCAGAGCCACCAGAGATCCCAGTGACTGCTGGAGTTAGTGGTGAAGTCCTTTAGAACAGCAGTTCCCAATGATGAAGGGAATACCTGCAGGTGGAAGCAGGTAGTGTCATCTTCAGGTGGTCCTTCATGATGGAGAGGAATTCTGATGATGGACTCTAAAAAAGAAGCCCCTTACCCTCTGATACCTAAAGATAAAAGACTCCCAGGAAGGGTAGCAATGATAAATATTCAACCCAATGTGCTCCCCATGCATGTGCCTGATTATCTTTCTAATTAAATCTAATCCTCTTCTATATGAGAGGGCAGACTTTTTTTAACTATAGTTCTTACTATAGCTTCTCCTCTCTTTCCTAACAGCTAACAATTGAGTTCATTTGGCTGGTTGACAATATGGAGTTCATCAGTTGACAGTGTATGAATGATGGTGCTAGAAACCTCACCCTCTGAGAGTTACCCCTAGAATACTACGTAGTAGTCAGTCAACCTCTGGAAATCCAGCCTGCCCAATATAAGTGGGAAAAGAGGAAGTAATAATGGCTGAGTAATTAGACAACATTTATATACCATTTACTATGTGTCAGGCACAATACCAAGCATTTTATAACTGTTATCTCATTTGATTCTCACAACTCTGGAAGATTGGTGCTGTTATTATCCTTATTTTACAGATGAGGAAACTGAGGCAAACAGAGGTGAAGTGACTCACCCAGAATCACACAGCTAGGAAGTATCTGAGGCTAGATTTCATCTCAGGTCTTCTTGACCTTGGTTCTGTCTACTGGGCTACCTAGCTGCCTGAAAGGGGAGCTACACTGGCTTCTTCCATTCAATTGTTTTTAATTCTTGTGGAAGTCTGTTTTTCTGCTTAGCCAGAATCCCCCCAAAAATGTTAATTATTGCTTTCACATAATGCAGTTTGAGAACTGAAAGTACTATTTCCCTTTAATTTCTGCTTCTTTTTTCCTTTCCCGACCCCTCCCCCCATTATTTTATTTCAACTTTTAGATCTTTCTTTTAAATGAATTTTTTGATGATTTTATCTAGCTCTATAAAGTAACCTCTTGGTCGTTTGTTATAACACTGCATTTTTACCTTAATTTAGGTAGTGTCAGAATTTTTATTATTTTGGCACAGCCCTACTGTAAGTAATGAATCTTCCTCCATTTATTGGTCATCCCCTATTTCATTAAAAAGATTTTAAAATTCACCTTTGATAAGTTTTGAGTGTGTCATTGTAGAATGGTTCCCAGATAATTTATGCCTTTTGAAACTATTTCAATAGACTCTCTTTCTAATACTTCCTTCTGGATTTTGTTATTGCTATGTTGAAATATCGTTTTTTTATTTTTTTATTTTTCATCTTGGCTGAATCTTTTAATTCTTTAAATGTTTCTTTGCTGATTCACTGGGATTTTCTAAGTAAACCATCCTATCACTGTCAAATAGAGATAATATTATCTTTTCTTTGTCAGTGTTTAAACCTTTCATATCTTTCCTTTCTCTTATTTTTATCACTAGAATTTCTTGAATTATACCAAATAATAGAGAGGATAGAGTGCATCCTTGCTTTACCTTTCTATTTACTTGTTATTTCCCCAATGCAAATAACTCTACCCTTTTTTGTATTATATAGTACTTTTTATTATTTTAAATATGACTAGAGTATGTCTGTGTTGGCAACAAGCTTAGCACAGTGCCTCTCACATAGCAGGTACTCCCTTCACTATTCTTCCTCCTCAAGTGAACAAGAAATCCTTTTCTCAACAAAGGGAAGGGTAACATTTATTAAGCACCTACTAATATGCCAAGAACTGTGCTAAGCACTTTACACATATTATTTCATTTGAGATCTGAGAATTTATCTCCTGTTTTATAGTTGAGAAAACTGAGGCAAAAAAGAGGCTAAGTGATTTGCCCACAATCAAATCACCGGCTAGCAAGTGCCTGAGGTAGGCTTTGAAGAACTAAGGACTGTCTCTAGACTTACAACTCTATTCACTGCTTCAAAAGGTATTCCCCATCCAAAGACAAAGCCCCAATCTCTAATTCTTCAACATCAAGGCTTTCTTTATTACTCCTCCAGCTGTGGTGGCCATGTGGGCAATCCTCTTCTATCTCCAAGTCACAGGATGCTGAGCAATCCTTCTATCACCTTTTTAGAAGATCAGGTATCTGACCCAGAGGTGAAACTGTTATCTATACCCCATGAGTTCAATGATAAAAAGAAAGGCTGTCATATACAACAGAATATTCATTATTGTTGTGTGGTCATTTCAGTGGTGTGCCACTTCATGATCTCATTTGGGGTTTTCTTGGAACTGACATGAGTGGTTTGCCATTTCCTTCTCCAGATCATTTTACAAATAAGAAAACTGAAGCAAACAAGGTTAAATGACTTGCCCAAGGTCACACAGCTAATAAGTTTCTGAGACCAGATTTGAACTCACAAAGATAAGTCTTCCTGACTCCAAACCCAGCATTCTATCCACTGTGCCACCTAGCTACCAGCCCTCTATATGATAGCAAAGAATTGGGCATAAAGTAGATGCCCATTAATTGGGGAATGACTAAACAAGACATGGAACATGAATGGAATATTGCTATGTGGTAAGAAAAAGTTAATATGGTGGATACAAGGAACAAGGGGAAGACTCATCTGAGCTAACACCACATCTGGCCATCATGCACAATGACCATGACCATGGAAATGGAAACAGTAATAACACAACGATCACAATGACCAAGCCTGACCTCAGAGAAAATATGTGAGTACACATCTCCTCCCCTTCTTTGCCTCCAGTTGTGGAATATTGCATGTTGTCCGGGGTTTTGATGTATTGGCTACTTTTGTTGAATTGATTCTCTTTGTCTTTCTATTTTACTCTCTGGTTCTAGAATATCCGGTCAGTTTTCCTTGATAATTTCTTGAAAAATGATGTCTAGGCTCTTTTTTTGATCATGGATTTCAGGTAGTCCAATAATTTTTAAATTATCTCTCCTAGATCTATTTTTCAGGTCAGTTGTTTTTCCAATGAGATACTTCACACTGTCTTCTATTCTTTCATTCTTTCGATTTCGTTTGATAGTTTCTTGATTTCTCATAAAGTCATTAGCTTCCACTTGCTCCATTCTAATTTTAAAGAATTATTTTCTTCAGTGAGCTTTTGGACTTCTTTTTTCCATTTGATTCATTCTGCTTTTTAAGACTTTCTTCTTCTCATTAGGTTTTTGGACCTCTTTTGCCATTTGGGCTAGTCTAATTGTAAAGATGTTATTTTCTTCAGCATTTTGGGGTATTTCCTTTAGCAAGCTGTTGATTTGTTTTTCATGATTTTCTTGCATCAGTCTCATTTCTCTTTCCAATTTCTTTTACTTCTCTTACTTGATTTTCAAAATCCTTTTTGAGCTCTTTCATGACCTGAGATCAATATTTTTCTTAGAGGCTTTGGATGTAGGAGCTTTGATTTTGTTGTCTTCTTTGGCTGTATATTTTGATCTTCCTTGTCTCCAATAATGTAAGAAAATACCTCTTCACTGAGGAAGACTCTGTAGTCTGTTTCTTTTTTTCCTGTTTGCTCATTTTTCTAGCCAATTATTTGACTTTTGAGCTTTGTTAAGTAGAGGGCTCCAGAAGCAGCCTCAACTTCAGCAGTGGCTGCAGCTGACCTGCGGTGGGGGCAGGAAATGGGCCTGGGACCAGACCATGCTCCCCTCTCACTCAGGTGAGAGTCCTTTCCCACTGATCTTTAAAGTTGTCTTTAGCATTTGTGGGCTGAGAAGTCTGAAATCCACAGTGGCCACCAGAAATTCAGTCCCCCTAAGGCCTGCTCCTGCTCAGTCTGTGCCTATGTGGGCCACACTGAACTGCACTCTGCTCCTACTCTGGTACAATAGACCCTTTCCATCAACCTTCCAGATTGTCTTGAGATGGAAATTTATTTCAGTCTTTCATTTTGTGGCTTTTTCTGCATTAGAATATGTTTAGAGTCATTTTTTACAGGTCTTTTGAGGGGTTTGAGGAGAGAGCTGTAGCAGGTCTCGCTACTCTGCCATCTTGGCTCCACCCCCCCTGAACTGTTTCTCAACCTCTTTTCTTATTTCTTATTAAAAGGTATCATTCTCTGAGAGAGAGAGTAAGGAAAATACATTAGATTATAAGCAATTTGAGGGCAGGGAATGTGTTTTGTCTATTTTTGTATCCCCAGTATGTAATAGGTACTTAATAAATGTTGATTGATTAATATATTTGGAAATATCAGTGATCTAAAAACAAAATATATCAATAAAAATTATTTTTAAAATTAATTTCAAAAATTGAAAAAAAATTCAAACCTCTAAACTTAACTTTTGATCTTGTGCTCCTAAAGCAAACCTCCAGGATACTTCAGTACTGCCCCAGTTGTTGACATCTCTTGGTCCAGAAACATTCACTCTCAGGCCAAGTGGACGAGAAAGCTGTGGGTGAACAAATATAAATCTCAAGGGCTTCTACTCCAAAGCAGCCATTAATGATTTCTGGTGGCTTCCCCATATCCTATACCCAAGGTCAAGGTTTGGTCTACTGTCCTGTGGTCAGTTCTCAGAACATAGAAAAGATGGAAGAGATACCAAGAGTGGTGTATCTATGCTCTTTTCATGGACCATGGTGTTGGGAATCAAATTTTCTTGGACCATGCATCATTTTGGCAGCTGATGGAAAATTTAGACCCTTTTCCAGACTCATGCTTTTAAATGCATGGGAAACCAATTGTGTTGAAATATTAAAACAAAAAAATGTAAATGCAAGTTCATACACCCCAGATCCCCAGCAAAAGAGAAAGGTGCTTTCAAAGGTCTCAGACAAAATATTATCACCTATAAGCTTATCAAGTTCATTAAGAGAATTCCCTTGAACAATCTTTTCCTCCTCCCTATCTAAAGGTCTGAGCTGTAGAGAAACACCTAGAGGAAGACAAAATCAACTTTAAGGAAAGTGACTATAAATGGTTATTGGGAATGTAGAAATAATCTGTGAGATGGGGACAGGATTTAAATAATTGTTCATCTGTCTAATAAGTTTCACTCAAATGCACCTAGCAGAGTAGATTCAGTCTGCCCATAGGTTGAGGAAAGAATCAAGAAAAAAAAATAAACATCCAAGTTTGGGGTGAGGGAATGAGTTTTTAGGTCTATTGCCTTTTTGTCCTTGGTTAAACCTATGAAAATAAGATAAGAATAAGCTTCCCAAATCAATTATTCTTTAGAGAGATTGGGACAATAGCTTCTTGTCCAAGCATTATCTCTGCTTATGAACCCATAAAATGATGATGAAAAGATGTTCCAGAGAGAGTACTTACAAGATTATGGGTTTAAGTGTAGAGAACAGTAATTCCATTGTAACACCCACTCCTACTCCCAAATGTATGTTTACAGATAAGGCTCCCCAGAGTGGGTGAGACCTAGGATTCTTGGGTACCCTGTGGGTACCCTATAACTAGATCTAATAGCTCACAAGCTTATTAGCATGCTTCTGATTGTCAGCCAGCAGAAACAGTTACCTCTTTTCCCATGCAAACACACACTATATTATTCTTTTGTTTTGAGTTTTCTTTTCTTTTTTTTCACTCTTAATGCAACAAATACCAAATAAAATGGGATGTACATAGATATGCATGTGTGTATATAAATATATGCATATGTATATACATGTGTTAGATATATATATGTATATACACACATATATATGCATATGTATGTATAGCCTGATAGGACAGAAGATTTAATGTGAAACTACAGGCCTCTACTAAAGAAGGTTTGCGTTACTTTTAAATAACACATATATACATACACACACACACACACACACACACACATATAAATTCAACATGTAACCTTCAAAACTATCCTAATTGTCTCTGATTATCTCTGGCATTCATTCTGTGCATTTTTTAAAGATGCTTCAATGATTCACGTTTCTTTCTTTATCTTTTTGCTACCCTCTTCTATTCCCCACCCACTTTCTCCCAACCCACACACAAGTGGGAGAAAAAGAACAACTGAATAGTTGTTACCTAAGCATATAGTCAAGCTAACCAAATTCCTATAGTGACCATGGATGAAAATGGATCTCTTACTCTACGCCTCAGATCCATCACCTCTCAGTTGATGGCTAGTAGTCCTCTAGAACTGAACTTGGTCAGAAATAATTAGCTCTTAGCCATGAAAAAATAGTAGCTATAAAATAGAGCCCTACTGACCCTCCATCAACCTGTGGGAAACTCTCCCTCAAATACACCCAGCATCCCTGGAAAACATTGGCCCAAACTCTGAATATACACGTAGGATTTTCCCAACTCTAGTTCCATGTTTATCATTACATATCGTCATCACATACATTCACCTTGGCTATAGCATCTTGACTGGGTGTGTTATGTTCAGCTTGGTTCCCAGGGTCAGGCCCTGTCCAGAGTACAATTATCAATTGTGAGGGCTAGTTTTCTCTCAAGTCCATAGCTGGCTCCCTTCTCTGTGGCAGAACTCCTGCTCCTGGAAGCTGCTTCCTCCTTTGAACTATTGCTTCTTTGTGCAGAAACAACCTCTCCTACATACTGAGTATCTCCATTTCAAAATGTTAAGGTCTATGCCGTCCACAACAGAAATATCCAGAGATCTCCCCACAGGAGTCTCCCACACAAGTAGATCATAAAGCATGGACCTTAACCACCAAATTCCTCCAAGGCTTAGTTATTTAAAGTCATGCAAAGGAAATTTTGTTTGTCCAGTGAAGTTGCTCCCTTTAGTTCACTCAATGGACATGTTTGAACCTCACAAGGATATCATTGTTTATCATATTTTTGCTGTAAGTTTAATACTTCAAAAACACCTAGAGATTACATCATGGGTTTAGCAGTTGTTCTCCATCCCTCATCCCTCCCATCCCTTTATACAATCTTATTTGAGAGCTCACAATTTAAACTGACACCATTTATAGCTTTACTTGTTGGTGAAACTTTTAAAAAATGAAAATGCATAGACAAGTCACTTTAACTCTGAACTCCACTTTCTTTATGTGTAAAATGATCAGGTCCGGCTAGAAGAGATTGAAAGTTCAGTTTAGCTCTGAATCTTAGGATCCTGCTGTCTGGAGTCTGTCTAAATTGGAGGGCCAACATAACCTAATACTCTTAGATGATTTTTTTTAAAACTCACATTTTCTTTAAAAATATATTGTGCTCTTTATTTTCAAAGAGAAAAATGAAATGGCCACAGGATGGCAGTAAATAGTAACAGATAAGAATGGATTAAGCATTTATTAACCCTTACCAGCATTTTAAAAAATATGAAAATTTCCATAAGCATACAATGACAGTTTTGTATCATTTTTTTCAAAACAGATATGAAATCAAAGGTCATTCAAAGCCTGGAATTAATTGGGCCACAGCTTGTAGAGGTGAGGTCTTATCGAGTCTAGGATATCAGTAGTGATGTACTGGTAAATATTTAACAACCAGCTCTCCAAAGATTCATGACATACCTATAAGCTTAATCTGCTTTATTAACATGTTCTCCATTACTTACTTAAGTCAAGACATTAACATGTTCTCCATTACTTACTTAAGTCAAGACAATCAACAAAACAGTAAATCAAACTGTGATTTATAGCTGGTTTGCTGATTTCCAGATCAAATGCACACATAAAAATTTATCCATCTAGTCTGAACTGGCTCACAGCATATCTTTGAATATCAAACTCCTGATGCTGAGCTGTTTTCTGATACCATTACTGTTAGGTAGATTTTACTTTCTTTACATAAAACACTGTAAAACTCAATCCCAACACAACTCAAAACCCATGTGTACATTGGGAAAACAGCTAAGTTTTATACCAGAGCTCTATATTCTTGCACATTTGGATCTCCAAAAAAAAGTTTGAGGTATTTTGTTAGTCACAACTATGCGTTTACTTTTACTAATCAGGCAGAGGACACATTAGCTAAAAGCAATATTCAAAAAAAATGTAACTAAACAGTAGAGCACATAAATTCCTCAATACATACACTTAATATAACTCTCCCTAAGGCTGCCATACCACTATCGGAGAAGAACTGCAGAGATAACACCTGACAGTATTTGAGAATATATGAATATATACGTGTGTGTATACATATATATACATGTACATATATACGTGTGTGTGTGTATACATATGATCAAACAGAGCCTAAGTAACTCATACCTCTAATGCTGCAGAGCTACCCGTGTCCTCTGGGAGCTTCATTACCTTTTTCTCCATTGCTTTCTGACGATCTTCGTGTTTCTGTTCTCCCCCTGGGTATAGCTCCTGATTTCATGGTCACCAAGCCGCTCTCTCTTACCATCTGCTGGATTTCAGCTCTTCAGGGCCCACTACTGTTCTCTTCTCCTATCTTTTGAAGTACAATAGCTAAAAAGCCTCTCCCTGACTAACACAGGTTGACTTTCTTTTACTGCATAGAATTAAGGCTATAAGTCACTCTGCCAAACTAAGCAGACATCTACCAAAATTCAGCTGAATACCCCAGACTAAAACTAAAATTTTTTCCGATGACTCTTTGGTATTAATTCAATGTCCAGGGTCCCAGACATCTGGTTTAATAGTAAAGATAGTGAATTTCAGGATTTTTTTTCCTGCCATTTCTAGGCTCAAAAAAAAGGAAAGAAGTATGGAGACGAATATAAGGACATCATAAGACAAGGAAAAATCCACAAAACCTTTCCTCCACATTGGCAGAATTGATGTGATCCTTTCTACCAATTCCTCTCCATACACATGGTGGGAACAAGCCAAGATGCAAATATATCTGTTCAACATAAATCAGCAACACCAGTGTGAGATCCCATTACTAATGTCTTTACACATCAGCAGTTATCTTCTACGTATGATGCGATATCCACTTCAGTATGAAGAGGAAGAAATTAGTGTCCAGCATCATAACTGTACAAAATGGTACAAAGAAGAAGGTAGAAAGTGTCAGAAATGGATAGAGAAGGGTGTCAGACCTCCCCTGGGTCATGCCCATTATCTCTAAGGTCTCTGGATAATCCACTCATGACCTAAATAGCATTAAGTTATCAAAAATAATTAATTAAAATAGAAAGGTGCTATAAAAACCACAGTGATGAGCTCCTACTCCTCTCCTCCAAAATGTAGAATTCTCAGGCATAACTATCTGCCAGTGTCCAAAAGTCTCCAATTCTCCTACATAGGGTAGTTCCCCCCCCAAAAAAAAAAAATTTAGGGCACCTTGTTTGACTCTTGCTCCAAGTGCAAAAAGTCCTGGAAATGGCTCCATCTCCACATTATATCAAATTAAACGATATTCATTGGAGAGAACTAATACAGTGTTAATTTTTCTTATTTACCCCAGCCTCCACTTTTTTCCCACCAAAAGAATGTATATCAAATCCAAAACTGACCTGTTCTTTAAAGTTTGTTTACCTTTATGGTTAGCTAATTTTAAAGCTACCTAGCTAAAGAAGTGACTGATCTCAATCACAGGAAATCATGAAAGACTATAATCGTTGGAAGTCAGGTGACAGAAAATAAAGGAGGACAAATATTAGAACCTCTCTTTCTTTAAAATCATCAAAGTTTTATTTTGGCTGGAGAATCTGGACGTAAATGAGAGAAAATCTTACTGACAATGATTTCTTTTACATTTTGTACCAATGTCCCAAAACAGAGTACAAATTGTATCCAATAATGCCACAAGTTTTATTCCTTAAGTCAAAAGCAAGCCAGTTGACATTACTATCTTGAAGGAGGCTAGATGCTACTGGGTGATAATGCCTCCTCCATTGGTTTTCTTTCCCTACCTCTACCCACCCAAAGAAATTTTTTCTCAGGCATGGAGCTGAGGGTTGTGACTGGAGAATACTTGGTAGAAGGAAAAAGAAGTGTGTCTGGAAAGTCTAGTGAGACCAATATTCCAAGGGTGGAGGCAAGGAGCTAGCTTTTCTCTCCCCTTTATATAATCAGCTCTCCTCCCGACACCTGACTGCTCTGGGATACAGTTCATCCAGGGCTGACCACTTGTACTTAAAGGTAGCTGGGTAGTGTCTCATTCTCTCTTCCTTGACCTTGAGTTTGGAGTTGTTGCCAAACATCTCTGTTATAGAGATGTTTTCAATCTCTGTTCATCTCTGTTTTCAATCTAAAATTTGTTTTCCTTGATAGAAAAAGAAGAAACAAAATAAGAATTGAACAGTTCTGTGTTAACTATAGTATAACTCAGTCTCAAATTACTATCTCATTTACACTGAACAATAGATCCAGCTTCTCTTTGAACTTTTTCTTGCTCTCTTTTCTGGCCTTCATATTCATCTCTCACTTAAGATCCTTCTGAATTATTATACTACAAACTCTATTCTTTTTTTTTGAGGTAATTGCAGTTAAGTGACTTGCCCAGGGTCACACAGCTGGTAAGTGTCTGAGGCCACATTTGAACTCAGGTCCTCTTGACTCCAGGGCTAATTTTCTACCCACTAGACAACCTAGTTTTATGTTGTACTTTTATATTCATCCTCAATCATCTTCCTTTATTTTCTTTAAACAAACTCTTTCTTTTATTGTTTAGATATTAAATATGTGATGGAGACATTTTCTTCTATTGTTTAGACCAGGACTGGGGAACCTGCAACCTCAAGGTCACATGTTTCTAGGTCTTCAAGTGTAGTCCTTTGACTGAATCCAAATTTCACACAACAATCCCCATAATAAAAAGATTTATTCTTTTTTTCTCTTTTTAAAACTTTTTATTTTCAGTGATCTACAATCACTTCCATATATCTTAGATTTTTTTCCCCTCCATCCTCCTTTCCCCCTCCTTCCCCAAGACGGCATGCCATCTTATATAGGTTCTACACATACATTCCTATTAAATACATTTTCACCCTTAGTCATGTTGAAAAGAAGAATTAAAATGAATGGGAGAAACCATAAAAAAAAACAAAAAATAATACAAAAGTAAATGGCCTGCTTCATTTTGCAATCCAACTCTACAGTTCTTTCTCCAGATGTGAAAGGCATTTTGCCTCAAGAGTCCATTTGAAATTTTTTAGATCCTTGCTTTGATATGAAGGACTAAGTCTACCAGAAAAATTCCTTGCATGCTGTAGTTGTTGCTGTGTACAAAGTTCTCCTGGTTCTGCTCCTTTTGCTCAGCATCAGTTCATATAAGTCTTTCCAGGCCTCTTTGAAGTCTTCTTGTTCATCATTTCTTATAGTACAATAGTATTCCATTACATTCATATACCACAACTTGTTCAGCCATTCCCCAATTGATGTGCATACCCTTGATTTCCAGTTTTTGGCCACCACAAGGAGGGTTACTATAAATATTTTTGTGCACATGGGAAAAAAAGATTTATTCTTTTTAACTTGGATTCAGTCAAAAGGCCTCACCCAAGAATCTAGAAGGCCACATGTGACCTCAAGACTGCAGGTGTTTACACCCTTAGTTTAGATATTTCTAGGGGTAAACACCAATACAACATAAATTATCTTAAGTATTCCTGGTTTTCCCTGATTCCACCTTCCTGAGAACCTGCTTCGTACCTTTCCCCTTATAAAGTACCCAGTTACCCTCGCCCTCCCCTTTACTCCTCTCCCCATCCACCCACTCCCATCCCACCATCAAAATCTGTTCTTAGAACTTTTATTTTCATTAGGAAATATATAACTGATAACAGTTTAAAATATTCACCTTCCTGGAAGATTTTTGCATTTCAATAAATGTCAGGGTAAAAACCTATCCTGTCTGGACATCATAGCACAATTGAATAATTTAGTTTTTGGCAGGGATCCTGTTGTCAATGGACAGTATAGTTTTTATTTCAAATGCATCCAGATCATTTCAAGGATTTTCAAGCATTTGCCCTTTGTTTTCTCATTTGAGGGGAAATACGATGGCACTCCAAGTAATCTTTGTCATGGGGCCAGGTATTTTCCTGTCACAGGGATCAGTATTCACGGAGGAGCTAAAAGGCTACAAGATTTGCCTCCAAACTTTACTGGTCCATAATTCTATATTATCAGTCATTATCACTGTGTTAAGAAAATAATGGAGAGAGCCTATATCAGATTGCGTGCCATCTTGAGGACAGGGAAAAGAAGCAGGGGAAGAAAACTTGGAACTCAAAAGCTTGTGGAACTGATTATTATAAACTGAAAATAAATAATTTTTTTAAAAAAATATTAAGTTAAAAAAATGTACCAGTGCAAAGAAAAAAATCATTATCTCTCTGTTCCAGGACTTCATCCTGTAGCCCATCAATGGCTCCCAACAAAACCACTGGGAACTCCAGGCCCAGGAAGCCTGCAAGCTCTGATCCTGAGCATTGAAAAGTTCAAGTGGAATAGCTTAGTCACTATGGTTACAGAGTTCTGTATGTAATTTCCATCTCTCACTAGGAACAGCTAAGTGACTAAAAGGGAATCCAAACCTCAGCTCAGTCTCAACTTCTAGGCTGATTATAGTAGGTAATCTCACATGTGACTTGTACTGTCTTAGATCTGGTATTTCTGCTCAAATATCAGATCTGGAAGAAAAGAATGACTCTTAAACTGTTGTGTTTTTTAAGGAATGAATTTCATTGTCTACATACAAATTGGCTGAAATGCAGTGTCAGAATACTTTCAAGCTCAACTCACTCTCCAGTCTACTCCAACTTCCCCCATCATCTGCCTTTCCCTGGCACGGGTACCACGTCTGCCCTCTTCCTCTACAGATCTCTTTAAGTTTTGTCTTCTTCTAGTAGAATGGAAACTCCAGGAAAGGTAGCAGTTGCTTTGTTTTCTTGTATTTGTATCCCCAGAACTTAGTACAGTGCCCATTTCTGTCACTTATCTATTATCTATTGATCCATTTATCTATCATCTAATATGTCTATCACTCATCCATCTATTATCCATCTATTGATCATCTAAAATCCATCTACCTACCATCATCCATCTATTTATAAATCTCTCATCCATCTTTCTATTCATTCATCTATCTGTCATCTAGCATTTGTCTATCTAGCCATCATTTAACTAGCCATCTTCCTCTCTGTCTGTCTATCTATGAGGATGGCAGAGTGGAAAGAGAACTGGGTCTGGAGTGAGGAAGATTTAAGTTCAAATCTTGCTTCAAACACTAGATGTATCACCTTAGGTAAGTCACTTAATTTCAGGTTTGCCTCAGTTTCCTCATGTGTAAAATGGGAATAATATTAAAACCTATCTCCCAAGATTGTTGTGAGATAGTAATTGCAAAACACTTAACACAGTGCCTGGCATATAATAAGCATTGTTACTGTTACTGATGCTATTTTATTTTTACTATGACACAGTGAGTAGCATGCTGAGCCCAGAATCGGGAAGACCTGTGTTCAAATTCTACCTCCTATACTTAACTAGCTGTGTAATGTACAAGCTTTCTGCATTTCAGTTTCTTTTTTTGTAAAATAGGGGTAATAATAACACCCATGAGATTGTTGCGAGTCAAATGAGACAGCATCTGTAAAAAAGCTTTGCAAACTTTATGCCCTATATAAATGGTAGCTATTAGGAAACATGACTCTGAATGACATTCGGCTATTTTCAAAAATCAATTCTACCCTTAAGGAAGAAATGTCTGCAACCATGAGATGTACAGAATAAAATCTATGAAGATAGAGATGCAAGAAAGATAACTAACAAGATAATGGGGGGAAGAGAGAAAGAGAAAAAGTGAGAGAAGAAAGAGAAGGAAGAGGGAGGGCAAGAGATCTAAATATGTTTGTAGCAGTATCAGAACTTGTGGGGTGACCACATTGGAGACTTTGAATGAGAAAACATTCATTTGGCATTATCCTTTCTAGAACATTTAATTTTTAAAATCAGTCCTATTACTTTATGCTCATGTCAGTGCTTATCATCTGTTTGCTTTTAAACAAGGTCACATTGCTATTCAGCTGTAATAAAGTACATCCCTTAAATCCTTGGTGCTGCCTTTGGCATGGGATGTCCTTATTAGGAATAAAAGAGAAATCTTTCTATCTGGTCTCCCCCTCATCTCATTTAGTCTGAATGAAAGCAGAGGCACAGAAACGTAGTCATTAGTGTATGGTCTCTCTTCACAAAGCAGGTAAGCCATCACCACTTTGCACTTATTTAGATTACAGCCTAGAATTTTAAAGAGGAAATCTAGTACTACATGCAACTTGTATGATGTAATTAATACCTCCTCATCTGATCAATCCAACCCAAAACCCTAATGAGCCAATCAGCATCGAGGCTATTAATATAAATGCCAAGCTCTATGCTCATAAGGCTATTGGTATAAGCAGTTTACACCACAACACATCAATGTAGTCTGAACCCCATCACTACCACCCCCAAAGTCTTCATTAAATTCTTGCAATACAGTTTTAGATCATCTTAGCTTGAGCCAATATTCCATAAACATCCTTTATTGATGTATACATGATCAATCCTTAAACATGCCAGATTCGCCCCCACAAATCTGGCATGACCTCCCTATTCAAGCTCTTACTTGAACCTACAGATTCAGCATGAGGCACCTTACATTACCTATTGCACAAATCACAACTTGGATTCCCACCTAGCTCAACACTGTATTGACAAACCATGCAAGAATCGTGAATGAAGTAGCATAAAAATTAATTAAGCCATAATAACAAGCTAATTCATACAGGAAAATAAATGGACATCAGAATAATTCTCAATAATTCCATATATGGAAGCTAGGTAGCTCAGTGGACAAAGTGCTGGGCTTAGGAAGACCTGAATTTAAATCCAGCCTCACTTCTTAGCTATATGACTCTGGGTAAGTTATTTAACCTCTGTTTGCCTTAATCCACTAGAGAAAGAAATGGCAAATCAGTATAGTATCTTTGCCAAGAAAACTCAGTGGACAGTATGACCCATGGGATTGTAAAGAGTCAGACACCACTGAACAACAACTCTACCTACAAATGGTTGCAGCTTCCTACAGTCTTAGATAGTAGAGATCTCGTCACTTCCCTGAGACCTGGATTTTCCTTACTCACACAGGACTGGATTCCTCCCCCTAAATGGAAGAGAAGACTCTGCATTGGCTCTTTTAGCCTAAAGCACAAAGAGTTAAGCTAGATTTCCTTTAGAAAAATCAGGAATCCTTACACATTCACTGATTCATTCAAATAGTGAAAAATTGGAATATGCTCTTGTTCCCCATCAGGAGAGTCTTTCAGCCTTTTGAACATAGGCTATGAGAGGCTTTTCTCTTCTAAAGGATTATCTTTACCCCAGGCACCAAGACCTTGGAACACAATAGGAACCAACGAATGATTACAGAATAAGGTACTTTTTTAACCTTAATTTCTGGCTTACCAAAGGCAGTGTCTCTGTCCAAAGACCCTGTCTGATTTTGGTTTTAAAAGTCCTTGTAATTCCCACCTCCTGTCCAATTGCCATACCACAGGCTAAGATGATGCCATTCATCTTAAAGCCTGCCCTTCCTTCAAACAACCAAGATATGCCTAGATTTGAGGCCCCCTCATGATTCTCAACCTTCAGATGCTTTTTTTTGTTTCCCAAGCAAATGAATGGAAGGGGAGGGAAAAAACCATGGGTAGCGCAATTCCAAGGCACATCCCTCCTTCCAATCCTTTATCTCAAATTCCCAGAGCAGAAAGGGTAGAAGTCAGGACACCTGGTTTCAAATCTTGCCTCTAATGCTAAATACCCTGGTGATCTTAGACATTTCATTTAACTGTTTAAGACCCCAGTGGTTTATTTATCTGTAAAATGAGAAAAATTAGATTATATTATTTCTGAGATACCTTCCAGCTCTCAATCTATGATCATCTATTAATCGTACCACTGACTTCCATTGGGAATTTCAAACTCATGTAAAGCAAGGTAGCCCTTTTCATTTGGTCACAGAAACCTAGCCACCAAATAGGTTATAAAAGTATGTGCTACAATTTATAGCATAAGAAATGAGGAGATGGATGGTTTCAGAGCAACCTGAGAGGACTACTATGAACTGACGCAGAGCTAAGTAAGCAGAATAATGTATACAATAATTATGACATAATAAATAAAGAAATACAACCTTGAAAGACTTGAAAACTCTGATCAATGTAATGACCAACCATAATCCTAGAGTACTAATTAATGATGAAACACACTATCCACCTGACATAGAGGTTATAGATTCAAAACACAAAAGGAAACATACATTTTTTGACATGGCCAATGGGGGAAATTGTTTCATTTGACTATGCATGTTTGTCACAAAGACTTTGTTTTTATTTAATTTTTATAATGGAGTGAGGAGAAAATGAAGGAATAGGGGGAAAGGAAGAAAGATTTTTTTAAAATTTAAAGAAATAATGGAGCGTTACTGAAGCATCTTTTAAAAATGGACAAGAGAGAACAGGAAGAAGGCAAAAAAACAGATAAGTAGGACATTTTTGAAAGATATAGGCTAAATTTATTATATTAAAAAAAGAAAGCTGTATGTAATAGAAAAAAAAGAATCACATTCTGGAAATATCCTGCATCAAAATGACTAAAATACAATTGTCACATAGGATCTACTGCCCAGAACAGCAGGATACATGAAGTATCAATCCTTACTGTCATTGCTGTATGAAGTCTAGGACTCAGGAAATGTTAGTGCAGCAGGGATTAATGAGCTTGAGAGATCATGCCATAAGGGGAGGTAGCTATAAAAAGTCTCTTCCTTCTCAGAAGCAACATGGCCCCCAGAAATGAGCCTTGGTCTTTGGCCTTTTTGTTTGTTCTTTTTATGTTTTAGGTAAAACAAGTGGAGTCTCCAACCCTGGGAGCTTCAAAGGCTGGGAGAGAAAGTCATAAGAATCCAGGAGTCAGAATTCAGGCCAGGTTTGCAACCAATGAATGCAAAAGCAGTGATGTTTTGAAAAGCAAGGAGTGACCTTTGGAAGTGACCTTCAAGATCTATGCCAGTAAGAGTTGAAATGTATCAAATGGTCCAAGAGGACAAATACATTATATGGTCCAATGGGACCAGTATTATGTAGGAGCTAAGTTGTGAGCCAACTGCCCCAGAAAATGAAATGGGGTAAGGAAAGGGGGGAGGGGAACGGAGGGAGTAGGTACATGTTTGTTCTCACTATATCTTTGAACTAAATTTGTTGCTGTTCAGTCATGTCCAATTCTTTGTGATCTCATTTGTTTTTTTTAAATAACATTTTTCTCAATTACATGTGAAAACACTTTTTTATCCATTTCTTAAATTTTGAATTCCAAATTCTCTCTCTTCCTCTAATCCCTTCCCCCTCCCAGAGATGGTAAGCAATTTGATACAAGTAATACTTGTACAATCACATAAAACATATTTCCATATTAGGCATGTTGTGAACTAAAAATGAAAAAAAAGTGAAAAACATTACATTTTGATCTGCATTCAGATGCTATCAGTTCTTTCTCTGGAGATGGATAGCATTTTTTCTTGAGAAATCCCTTGGAAATGTCTTAGATTTTTATATTGGTCGGAATAGTTAAGTCATTCACAGCTGGTTATTGTACAGTATTGTTGTTAATATATACACTAGTTTCCTGGTTCTTCTTGCTTTACTTTGCATCAGTTCTTGTAAGTCTTTCCAGGCTTTTCTGAAATCATCTTGCTTGTCATTCCTTCATATACCACAACTTGTTCAGTCATTCCCCAGTTATAGGATGTCCCCTCAATTTTCAACTCTTGCCACTGAAAAAGAAAAGCTGCTATAAATATTTTTGTACAAATAGGACCCTTTCCCTTTTCTAAAAAATTTCTTTGAGGTATAGACGTAGTAGTGATAATTCTGGACCAAAGACAATGCATAGTTTTATAGCCCTTTGGACATAGTTCCAAATTGTTTTCCAAGATAGTTGAATCAATTCCATTTGGGGTTTTCTTGGCAAAGATACTGAAGTGGGTTTGCTATTTCCTTCTCCAGTTCATTTTACATTTGAGGAAACTAAGACAATCAGGGTTAAGTGACTTGCCCAGGGTCACATAGCTAGTAAGTATCTGAGGCCAGATTTGAACTCATAAAGAGGAGTCTTCCGGACTCCAAGCCTGGCACTCTGTCCACTGCCACCTAGCTGCCTTTTGTAAAATCTAATTGACATTCATCAATTAAATAAAACTGTAATGCTAGTCATAAGCTCCTAACAATACAAATGATGATGGATGGAAGCAATAGCACTAGACAAAAACACAAATCTTTCAGGACATCTTGGAATTCAAAGAAGCCCCAGATCCAATCCCATTACAATGGAATAAGGCACGTCCAATTTTACTTCACTTCAATCTCTTGAATTGAACACTAGATTCACTTGCAATTTCTTCAGCAGGAGAATCATTGGCATTGCCAAGATTCTATCCTTGATCATGCCTCATTGATTTATGCACCTCAAGAAGCCATCATGTGTTAATTCTCCCCCCACATGTCTGATCTGGCTTCATCCAGATTGGTCAAAGACAGTGCTTGTTTGACTACCAATCTCTGGAGGATCCATTCCAGACTTGGCATGAAATCAAGGATCTTCTAACCCTCTTATGGTGATGGCAAGAGTGTACTAGTAAATATTTAACAACCAGGTCTTGACACACTTTCAAGTTTAATGTGCATTTTTTACATTTTCTCCATAACTTTCTTAGGTCTCGACAATCAACAAAATGATAAAACCATCCTGGATTTGTAGAGCTTGCTAATTTCTGAGGTATAAAAGCTCACAATAAAAATTTACCAATCAGTTCTTGAAAGGCTATACAAGTTGGTTCCAGCACCTCAGTGCTAATAGGCAATAATGAACTAGATAGATATAGACATCCTCCATACCCTCTGCACCACAAATCATCCATCTAATGTCTGTAAGAACACAAGTACTGTGATATTAGGTTTTAAAAGACAAGACTAGGCAAAAACAAGTCCTCAGAGACTTCCCATGACCTATCTCCATTCTGCCTTATCCATTCATCTGCTTTTCCTGCATTAGTTAGTGCGCTGACTAGGTAGCAAGATGTCATAGTGGATGGAGCCCAGAACTGGAATCAGGAAGATCTAAATTCAAATCCAGCCTCAGACACACACTAGTTGCATGACCCTGGGCAAGTCACTTAACCCTTTTTGCCTCATTTTCCTCATTTGTAAAATGAGATGGAGAAGGAAATGGCAAACAACTCCAGGATCTTTGCCAAATAGGGTCACAGAGCTTCGGAATGACTGAAAGCACTCCACAGCAACAAAAACAAATTTTGTGGTCACCAACTCTGTGTCTCTATCAGTAATCTCACTCTAGCTCAGGGCAAAATGACTTATGGCTGTGTGTTTAACTTAACTAGCAAACACAATCTGCATTCGAGTTCCCCAGTCTGTCAATCCATTCACCCATGCAGATGAGGGGAGGGGAGATGCAGAAGAACATTGAGGAGGCAAGGCGTCTGTGAGGAATGATTTCATTTGGACTCTATTCCAATCAGTATTAATCAGTTTGAGATTTTACATAAATCACTTAGGGACAGTTAGAATAAGAGAGGTTCTTATAGTAGAACTTAAACTTTAATCCGACCTTCAATACTTGTTTACCAGTTATGAAGCTTACTTGCACAACCACAAGAATGCTGACACAGATGCCTCCATCCTGTTTTGCTCAGACTTTATGTCCAATCGTAGCATGGGTGGTGTGATACAGAAAGTCCCTCAATTTGCTTTTATACTTCCAGACCATGCTCTCTTGTCCATCGTGAGCAGGTAACCTCTTGTAACCACTTAGTCAATGGAGATGACCCTTGCCTTGTCCATCTTATGACCACCCAAGCTAATACAACATTTGATCGTCTTGGAGGGTGGAAATCAATGTCTATCAACCAGTGAGATTTGGTATTTTACTATGCCTCTTTTGCATATTTGGGTATCAAACCTTATAAAGGTAAGACCTTAGAGAAAGGAGGCATCTCACATCATGAGGAAGAGCTGAGATCCACTTCATCAGAAGGTGCCATGGACCCTTTAATAAAGTGCTATTGGCTTGGAAGTCTGCCTCAGTGTTTTTTTTGTGGGTTTTTTTTTTTTTTTTGCAGATTGGACAATTTTATACCCTACACTAGCATCTTTTATAAGTCTCAGTAAAGACTTTTTAGGCTTACTCCCTCCCTCCCTCTCTCTGTCTCTCTGTGTATGTGTGTGTTTGTGTGTATGTCTCTCACACCTATGGAACGATACAAATATAGATATGTATGTGCCTACCTATACATATGGTCATTACTAAATAAATATAGGTGTCTTCTAAGTAGGACACAGTAATAAGAATGCAGGGTTTGTTCGGTTGTTTTCTTTAATTGTTGCATCAATAATCTTCTCTCTAAGAGAGCACCTTTTCCTAAGGATAAAGAAGTTCCCACACTATTATACAAGCCAGAAATGCATGAAGAATTGTGAGGAATTATGCTCGTTGAGAAAAGAGAAATAGCATACTCCAGAAGGGAGAGGGGGAGAAATGCTAACAGAAAACAAAGGGGAAATAAACAAGCTGAAATGGGGGTTGTTCATGGTGTTCCCTGGGTAACAGCAACTATTTCTTACCTTCCACCTCCTCAACCACCACCAAACAATATGACAAGTCACAAGTACCATGCAGCCTTGTAACTGTGTTCAACATGGATTCATCTAATGCCAATGCTCCTCAAAATAGTGGTAGTTCTCTAGGAAGTAAAGGAACCAGAAGTCATAATAGAGGAGAATCGACAAATGGCCCTCCATCAATTATCCTCCAGGATAATTTCACAATCAAAAGATGGAAGAAGAAGTGAGAAGAAATTCTATTCTAAATGGGATTCATACCAACAAAAGAGAACTACTTGCTGGAGTAGAAATGATGGGAAACCTCGGAGATGGTGATCACAAGCATCCCTCTGAACTCTGTGATCATTTGCTTCTGTGACAGTAGCAAATACCTTTAGCAAACAAATATCTTTCTGTGTAATAATAACAAAAATTAAGTTATCTGTATTATTACATCTTTTAAAAAGTCTTTTGTGACTTTGACACTGAGGGGAGGAATCTTGTTGAAGAAGAATTTTAAGGAATAGTCTATTCTTGTAAGCTGTATGTTCAAAGCTTAGAGTTGAGGCAGGACACACATAGATATTAAAGAAAGGAATTTGGCTAGTCAGGAAAAAGTAGAGAAACTTAGCCACGAGGCTTAATATTGTTTCACTGACCTTTCCCTATTCCATTAATTTTGTTGAAGAAAAAATATTAATACTAGACTGTGTTTTAGGCACAAATCTCAGAAATTTTTTTTTAAATAATATTCTAAATCCAAGTATTTCTAGTTTAGAAAAAGGACAAAACTGACAAAGATCTCACCCCCACCCCAGCCCCAGGCATTTCTACTCCCAAGACAATATGAGTTATAATTTATAGGAATCTTGAAAAACATCACAATATGTTATAATCCAGTTTGGGGTTGCCATTATGTTTCTATCCAATAAAACAGTGATTGGTTAATATCTATTCAATTTCTTCCTTGACCACCTAACCCTTCAAGTGTTCTGGAGTAATCCAAGGGAGACGTCCCTAGAATCAATACTCTTAAAACCTTCAGAATAGGAAAGATAATGATCTTAAATACAGACAATTTTTGCTCTGTTTGGTTAACATCCTTAAGCCATTTTCCACAGCTCGCTAAATGCTTTAGATTTTTGTTCTTGACCTCCTACACACTTTCCTAAAGGGGAAAATTCAGAAAGGATCTTAAGTGGGAGAAATATTTATTTCCTAATATTTACAACTGAACTAAAAAAAAGGAGGATTTTAATATCCTCCCACAATTTGCATGGCAGAACAAAAGTCCTGGGGATGAGAAAACCGGGAGGCAACTTAGGTATATTAAGTCTTTCCCCTGATAATGAGTGTATCTATAGGACAGTGTGACTCATTTATTGTTAGCATTTTTATTTTACTATTCAATTTCATTCAATGACTTTGTTTTGAACAAATTGTGTTTGCTGACTCCCTAGTAGGTTTGACATGAATGTGGACTTGACAAAGAACCTAAAATCTAGGGTAGCTACCCAGTATGGAGGACCCACGTGAAAGCTGCAGGATGCCTCCAGGTGCTACACTCCAATGAAACAGATGTTTTTATATATTTAATAAACAATGACACAAGGGGATATTGCATTCTCTATAGGTTTCTGTCAGCTATAATCTCAACATCTTTCTATGGCTGTATAGATCTGTTTCACTGAAATATTGTTTCTGAAAACATCTCCTCAAACTTTCATCAATGATATTCTCAGTAAATTGTAAGTCCCTGCTTTTAAGAAGTTTACAGTTTAAAGGGGGAGATAAATATATAAACAGCTATGTATGAAGAGGATATATATGTATATATACATATATATTGTGTGTATATGTATGTATAGTGCATATATGCAAATAGGTCTAATTTAATCCAAATATAGTATTTCTATATCTAGAATGATTAACACTCGAGTTCCAGAAAACTTTATAGTCTTCAAGTTGGGAGGGGGACCTTCAAAATATGTAGTTAATTCTTCCCAGACACAGATAAAGTGGAGTCTTACTTGATGTCATCAATCAATCAATATTTATTATCAATCAATAAACATTTGTTAAGTGTCATCAATCAATACTTATTATCAATCAATGAACATTTATTAATGCCTACTATGTGCCGGGCACTGTGCTAAATCCTGAGTACACAAAAAAGAGGAAAAAGACAGTCCTTGCCCTCAAAGACCTTACAATCTAAAAAGGTAGCTGAGCCTTAATTCAAACACAAGTCTCTAGATTCCAAACCCAGGGCTTACTGCCCCATGCTCTGAGATCACTTTTCTTGACAGTTTCTAGTCATTTGTGGAAGTCAACAGAGAAGACAGTATCAAGGCAACTACAGCTAACAGTCAACTTCTCTTAAACAATTTACATAAATCTACCGTAGGAAAATGAAAGTTTAATCTTTCCAGTTGGAGGATTCATGACCTAGGCTATGGCCCATGAGAACTCCCAGTGCTCTCTATAGGGAAGTATTTGTTTCTTCCTTGGTTAAGCTTCTCCAACAGTTCCTGGGCCTCTGGAAGCCCCTGACCTGCAGCCACACCAAGAAGCATCTCTACTTCCCTAGGAAAGAAAGAGTCATTTAGATGTTCAGAAAACTAAGACAGGAAAAAGCCATCCTCTCATCCCTTTCAATTTGAAATAAAAGTGCCAGCATGCACCTCATTAATGTAATGGAAGACTAGACAATGACCCTAGCCCTTATAAGCAGGAATCAGCATAATCTGCTGATGCGGTTCCTGCAGGTGGAAGATGTCTCATTCAGCAGCCATAGTGCATTTGGATGTGAAATTGGCAGCACTGATACTCTGTAGAAACTGCGTTAAGCATGAAACCATTCTCCTCAGGGATGGAAGGGGTATAGGGTCAAGAGCATACCCCCAAAGGGTTTCTGGAAAATGTTTGTACTTCTCTGTTTGCTATATCTGTGAAATAAAAATTCCTTTGCAAAAAAATAATTCATAATTTAAAAAAAATCTAATTGATGTTAAATGGCTAACCATAACTTGAGCAGTGGTACTATAACTACCAAAAAAATAAAACTGCTATAAATATTTTGGAAGACTATCTACTTTTAGTATAACTGAGCCAGGAGCTACAGAGTAATCAACAACAAAATAGGAGTGATTTTTCATTTCCTCTGAATGCCTGCCCTAGGATTGAAAGGGATAGCCATGTGTTTGGCTATTAAACATTCCTGCCTACAATAAGGGAGGGGGGCTTGAGTTGTCTGAACATGCTCAGGGGGTCCATGGACTAGGCAGATGACTGACAGCTAGAGCAGTTTCACTCCCCAATACCTTCTGGGAATTATATGTAAAACCAACAAGGGCACCTGGTTGTAGTACTGGTGATATCCTGACCTAACAAACACCTCTCCTTCATGCAAGCTAGGCTGGTTTTTCCTTAAAAGGTATTGAAACTATCCTCAAATATTGATTGGCTCAGGGATTAAGGGCTCAGACAGCTGGCATCATTTCCTCCTTGCTGAAGTACAAAATGTGATAAGCAGTTCAAGCAAAGGATTGGAGCTGTCCTTGATGCCTGTCCTACCATGGTGATGTCAACCTCTCTTTGATGCATGCTGAATGACCTACAAGTGCCCCATTTTATTCAACAACCAAATCTAAACTGACAGGAGACTGGCTTGGGTCAAGGCCAGCCCAAAATAATACTCTCCTCCTATATTAAAACCCACGATCTTATGAAATACTCCTCTAAAACAGTGATTCTCAAATATTTTGGCCAAAGGAAACTTTTGTACTCAAAAAATATTGGGGATCCTCCCTCAAAGAGTTTTTATTTATGTTCACTATAGCTATTGATACTACTGTAATAGAAATTAAAACATTAACATTATTATAAAAATAATTTTGACCTTGGAAACCTCCTGACAGTGTGTTAGGGAGTTCAAGGGATCACAAGGTCATACTTTGAGAACTGCTTTAAAACATTTCAAGCCCAACTATTTTGGAGGGAGTATTTTCCAGGTAAAATCCTTAGCACAAGAACATAGACCCATTCCCCACAGTGGTCATGAGTGTCCACAGATGCTTTTTTGTGACCCGTAACTAATAAGGGATAACTAAAAAAGTCCAGTGTGTGAAGACTTTCCCTAGTAGAATAGGAGGATGAGAACAATTCGTTCCAATGACCATGAAGGTGGCTGAAGTAGGCACTATAAAATAAATGCTTAAAGCTTGGTCAGACATTGAAGACACAAAGGCTATCCACTGTATCCTGGCCATCACCAGCCATCTTGATTTTTGTCCTGCCACTAGCCTTCAATCACTGAAGAACAGAGAGTGAGGTTGATGACTGAGCAACTCTGCTTCACTTAAATCCAATTCACAAGCAAGACAAGACATGATGATATTGGCCCTCTTTGAAAAAGGAAGGACCAGCAACCATGAAAGGTGCTCCTTAATGGACAGCTATTAATTATCTCTAGTTAGCCACACAAGAAGTAGCTACCAAAGAAAAGTTGGTAACCAGCTCAAAAGCCCTACACTGAAGGCACATTACAAAGAAAGCAGAATGCCGCATCCAAGGTGGGGATAAATGGCACCATATATTATTTTGAGATAAGTAAGGAACACATCTTCTGAGGGATAGGGATTGAGGAGAGAGGGAAAGAAAGGAGAGTGCTTAATGTCTTCTTAACTCTAAGATTCCATCTGTACGAGGTCATGCTGAAATGTGGTCTTTTCAGAGAAATTTTCTCCCCAATTTCAACTCCTTAAGAAAAAGCTACAAATTCAGGTGAGAGGTACAAGATTCTATTCCACCCTCATCTCTGAAATCAAGTTCAGAATCACCCCCTCATTCCTCCTCTCATTAACATGAAGTTAATTTTCAAGAATTGCAGACATTTAAGGATACACTACATATTCAGACTTTCATCAGAACTTATCACAATGGAAAAGAAGATGGCTTAGGGATTGAGTTACATGCTGCATGTGTATTACCTTACTTCCATCAATCATCAATAACAAGTGAGGGCAAGTTCAGAAGAAATGAAATTTCAGTTGGACAGAAAAGGACTAGTAATTTGATTACCCTTCTTCAATTGCCAGAGTTCTGTTTTTTAGCTTCCCAACTGCCAGGTTAAAGGAAGAATGAGGGTGACCCTGCTGGGAGGCTTGTCTGAAAGAGAAAGGAAACGGATAAAAGAGCTAGTTACTGGAAGAAAATAAAGAAGAAAAACCAAACCACAGAAGGAAACAGCCAGAGGAAATCTTCAAAGCAGAATTACTCAAAGTAAGTACCAATAAATGATAATATCTTTACTAGAAATATCATTCACAAAAATACATAGGTTAGTTTTATCAAAGCCCCAAAGTTGTACGTTTTAGTCTTTTAAAATGTTAAGCACACATCTATCAGTATTTTAAATGAGTTGGGGAAGGGAGGAATTTAAGAAGAAATTTGCTTATTGTACTATGTATGGAAACGCTTGTTTTATTCCATAAATTAGAAATTTAAAAAAATTAGAAAAAAGCTGCCTGTGCATCTTACCTCCACTTTCTCACTATCGCTTATTTCTCGGTTCCTTATAATCTGGCTTCTCTCTTCACACCTACCCAACTGAAACTGCTCTCTACAAGACTATTAACAATTTTCACTGATAAATCCAGTTGCCTTTTTTTGATCTTGAGCCTTCTTGACCATTTTGTAGGATCTGCCACAGTTGACTACCTTCACCTCCTGCGTTCTCATTCCCCTCCAGGTTTTAATGACACTTCCCTCCTAATTCTCCATACCGTGGGACTGACTCTTTGCATCCTTCACAGGTTCATCATGTCTATCCTGCCTTCTTTACAAAGTCAAAGGCTCTTTGGCCTTTCTCTCATTCTACTTCACTTGATGTTCTTACCAGTTTTTCCATAGATTTACCTACTTTTCCTCCAGGTTTAGAACTTGCATGACTGAAAGGATGGTGTTATCCTTGATTGAAAAGGCAAAGTTGGGGAGAGGGGCAGGTTTGCAGGAATAATATTATGTACTACATACTTATTTAATTATTTGATGTCTCCATCAACAGAATTTAAGTTCCTTGAGAAGAGATTCTCTCTCTCTCTCTCTCTCTCTCTCTCTCTCTCTCTCTCTCTCTCTCTCTCTCTCTCTCTCTCTCTAAATTTGTATCTCCAGTGCTTAGCACAGGGTCTGGCACATAAGAAGCATTTAATTTGTGCTTGGTGTATTGGTGGAGTAGAAATGTCCAATGGTTGCATCTGCCCAATTTTAGATTAGATTACACTACATTGGAAATGTCCGATGAGTGAAGCTAGGCTGCAACTCAGGAGAGAGACTGGGGCCAGATAGATAGATCTAGGGGTC
The DNA here is from genome assembly GCA_023548195.1 of Bettongia penicillata ogilbyi. Lineage (NCBI taxonomy): Eukaryota > Metazoa > Chordata > Mammalia > Diprotodontia > Potoroidae > Bettongia > Bettongia penicillata. Next base: position 1,614,946 of record JAJHZJ010000288.1, on the reverse strand, counting down.
ATCTATACGCGAGGTGTCAAACACAGCCCACAACAGTTCACATTACCTGAATCAGATTAAAATGCAACTGGGAAATATTTAACAAAATAAGTAAAAATAAAATAGGACATAGTGTTCATCTGTGTTTTTTTTTTAAATCTAGTTACATGAATTAATGGCCCTTGTTGATGCCACTCATCTACAACAGAGATGGTTATTAGAACCCTTGGGAGCTGATGAGGTGACCAAAAGAGAGGATATGAAAAAAAAGAAGGGGACCCAGAACAGAACCTTGACAGACACTCACAGTGCAAAGGATGATGATGCAGCTAAGGAGAGGAAGGGACTAAGTAAGATAATGTAAGTAAATGGTAGCTATTTTCAAAGGAAGGAAGCCCACTTTAACTTTGATAACAGCCTGAGCGTGGTCTTTTGGGTTTGCACCAAGTATACTGCTGTCTTCATTTCTTACAGTGCAGTCACTGTGTGTGCGGTCCAGAAGACTTAAAAGCAGGTTCTGAGTCCAATCTTTCAGCTTTTCCAGTTCAGCTCTCTAGCCACCACACCACCCTGCCTCTGGCAGAGTTTTCCATGATACATAGATACCATTTTTGTTCCACCACTCCCCAGTTATTGGGCATGGATCTTGATTCTACAGTTTTTTTTTAATCAGTAATTCATAATGCTGTTTGGAATACTTTTGTACATACAGATCTGAAGTATAATCTGAGGAAGCGTATCTCTGCGTCAAAGAATAGAAACCGTATAGCCTTTTTTGCATACTTGTTTGCCCGAAGGGCTGGATTAAATCATAGCTCCGCGAGCAGTGAATTGACATTCTTGTCCTGTTGTTTCTGCCCTTCTTCTCCCAAAATAAATCACCTACTTGTCCCTGAGATCAGGATTTTATTACTTAAATTTCCAAATCACAGAGCATAAGTGCTTTCTCCTTTGGGAGGCAGTTAGGTGGCACAATGGATAGCTCTAGGTTTGAAGTCAAAAAGACTTGAATTCAAATCCAGCCTTGGATATTTACTAGCTCTATGACTGGCCAAATCTCTTAACCTCAGTTTCCTTAACTGAAAATTAGGATGGTTATTGTACCTACCTTCCAGGGTTGTTGTGAAGATCATAAAATAATATTTGTAGTGCCTAACACATAGTAGGTACTTAATAACTTCTTATTCCCTTTCTTCCTTTACAGGACCAAATGATTATAGAATTAGCTCCAGATGGGACCTTAAAGGTCACTTAGTTTCAGTCTCCCATTTTATACATACCACTTCTGCCCAAGGTGATGTTGGGCAGCCTGAAATATAGTCCTGTGACTCTGTGTACCGTGTGTGTGTGTGTGCGTGCACGTGCGTGCATGTGTGTGTGAAGGGAAAAGGAACTTATTTTATTCCATAAATTAAAAATAAAATAATTTTTTAGACTAAGCAGAAATAACTTAAGGGGAACTGTACAAGCCCAAAGTGAGGAAAGGATATTACATACAAATGAGGAACCTAAAGCCCAAAGAGTTCAAATAATGTGACCCAGGACACAGGTAGTAAGTGATAGAAGCAAAATCTGAACCCAGATCCTCTTGTCCCCAAAGGCAGTGACTCCACCCTTCCATATTGCAAAATTATGCAGAAAACCATGTAGAATATGTGGCCATCTGAGAGCATGAACTCGGTGATATTTGAGTAGAATATCAGTTCACAGAACCGCAAATGTTGCATGCCATTTCTCCCTAGTAAACAAAACAGAAACTAGAATAGGAATCACAAAAGTAGGTGTAACCCCTGTCCCAAGACCCACTATGAAATTCTCTCCTTTTGGGTAGAGACGAATGCCCTGTCCTATGTGAGGGAGGGGGAGGAGTTGGTGAGAGACAGGAGAGGTCTAGCCTTCACCTGGCCCCTCTGAGGCCCACTTTGGGATCCTCCAAACAAGGGTCTTCTTCAAGTTTCTAGTCAACTTTTAGCTTCAAAGGACAAGATGGAAGAGGCCAACTTCACTTCAGGTTACTAAAGGAAAAGAGTCTGGGAAGACACGAGTGGAGCTTGCAGTTTTCATCATGTCTCTACCCCCCAGCTTGCTAATCTAGAGACTAAGAGAAATTTCACTTTGAAATCCAGAGATTCAGGACCCTCTCCTTTGGTTAAGCTTAATTATATCACTAACTCCTTGTCAATGTGTTGCCAGGTATATATTCCCCTATATATACTTTCTCTGATTTCTGTTTTGCCATGATTTAGATAAACAGGATTCTCTGTTATTTGCTATTGTGTTCATTTTGGTACTGGTATTGGGTTGGAAAAGAGTCAAACCTTGGCCGTAGAGCTTTAAGGTCCCCTTTCCCCCTCAAAATGACAAAGAGACTAAATTTGACTCAAACCTGATCATATCCTCTAGACTAATATTATTCAAGAGAGCAGATAGATATACTTCTAGGCCTATAACCCCCTCTCCCTATGGCCTCAGGCTCCAACCTCCTGCTCTGCTCCTAGCAGAGATAAAAATCTCTCTCATGGAAAAGTGTGGGGTAGAAAAGAAGCTAGAGATGTCTATATCTATTTTGCCTCCCTTCAAGACATGCAAAAACAAGAACTCACTACACTCTCCCCTAGCCACTGGCACCCCCAGCACACCTGGGCCTCACTCTATCCCTACAGAGGTAACCATGCAAAAAGAATTGTTGCCAAGGGACAGCTCCTTTTAAAGTTTTTTATTTATATCTATTTTGACATTGTCTTCATTTCCTCCTATTCTCCCCTTTTTCCCACAAAACAAGTCATCCCTTATAACAAATAAAAATTTAAACAAAGGGGATAAAATCAGATTAATAAAACCAACAAACAAGTTAATTTCATCATACCCACAGACAGTTCACTTGTGCCAAGAAGGGGAAGCAGCTAGTTTTCTCAATTCTTCTCCAAGGCCCACAGCTCCCTTCTCAAAATAGTTTCATGTTGCAATGGAAATTCCTTTAACATGATGATGAAAGACCCATTTTTACCCAGTTTGCTGAATGCCCCAGGTGCATATAAATGCCTTCACCCCACCTTTCTGCAGGCCAGTGTGTACCTTTCCTTTTTTAAACAGTCAAGCTGCCAGTGGTAAATTCTTTTTGTGATGGCAAAGAATTGGAAATTGAGGGGATGCCAGTCTACTGGGGAATGGCTAAACAAGTTGTAGTATATGAATGTCATAGATTGTGTGATGACTTTGATAGACGTGGCTCTCTCCTCAGCAATGCAAGGTTCTAGACAACTCCAAAAGGCACATGATGAGAAATGTTGTCCACATTCCAGAGAAAAAATTAAGTCTCAACGCAGATCAGAGCATACTATTTAGTCTCTCTTTTGTGTTTTGTTTTGTTTCTTCTTTCTCATGGTTCATTCCACTGGTTATAATTCTTCTTTACCACATGACTAATGTAAAAATATGTTTATATGAATGTATATAGAGAGCCTATATCAGATTGCATGCTGTCTTGGGGAGGGGAAAACGGGAGAAGGAAGGAGAGAAAATTCAAAACTCAAAAAGCTTGTGGAACTGAATGTTGTAAACTATAAATAATTTTTTAAAAATTGTTTTAATATGTAATTAGGTAAAAAATAAAATAATATTTTAAAAACTCCTCTAAAAAAAGAAAGAAGCCAGGATGATCAACTATAACCGACTTAGCTCTTCTCAGCAATGCAATGATCCAAGACAATTCCAAACGATTCATGATGGAAAATACTATTCATTGATGGAATTGATGGAATACGAATGAATATGGAATATTCGTTAGAATACGGAATATGGATATGAATGAAGATCAAAGCATACTACTTCCACTTTTTTTGTTTTTTCATATATTTTTTTCTCTTTTGTTCTTTCTCCTTTCCCAACATGACTGACCTGGAATTATGTTTTATTTGATTGCACATAAGGAAAGGAAGGAAGGAGGAAGGAAATTTGAAATTCAAAATTTTATTTAATAAATGAATGTTAATAATTGTCTTTATATGTAATTAGAAAAAACATAAATAATGTAAAAAAAGAACCAGAGGTCCTCCTAGCAAACTGTGAAAGCATAATGTTGTCTTGGAAAACGGAATGGAATGTATTAGAATAATAGGATTTGGGAGTCAATCCTGTCTCTACCACTTATGAACCACGTTACTTTGGGTGAGGATCCAATTGGAACTCCCTGGAAAATGAGCAGTGTGGACTAGATGATCTCTAAAGTCCTATTCAGTTCTAAAATCTCATGATCCTATGTTGAAAGAAATTTTAAAATTCCAAGCCTTCAAATAAAGAATTCACCCTAAGTATTACACTGTAAACCAGAGGTTGGAAATGAGCTGCTTAATTTATTTGGGGATCTTTTCCTTGTTTTTTTTTTCAGCAAACCCCTCATGAAAAATGAGAAGATCTGAGTAGGATTAAAAGGCTCCTCCATTTGAAAAGACACAGGTGTAAACCATTGCTCTAAGGTGCCCAAAATTCATTTCAAGATCTAGGAGAACCTGAGTCCTTGAAGCTGAGGAATCTTCCATAATCATTGAACAGCAACCCTTAAAACTCAACATGATGGAAACATTACAACATTTGGGATTTCGAACATCTTGCAAATGTGGGCCATTTTACAGCAGATGTCCATTCTCCGTTAAATGGGTCTGGACAGCCCTTAAGCAGCCTTTAAATATGACTATTTTTATTGTATGCCCACATACCCTAAATTCTATTTGTTCTCCACCACCTGTCTCCACGTTGGCAATACTCCTGGCATCTTCAAAGCTGCTTTATTTCCATCTACTACCCTCCCAGAGGAGCATGAAAAGGGGGCTTCCATGAGCCAGATATGTGTCTCCAAAGTTATTCTCAGCTTCCTATGTATAATGACTCTCCTAAAGCAAGCCTTTGATTTTGTACAAGAGAGCTCCAAAGACTAGGGCTAAGACAGCCAAAGCAGAGAGCTGTACAGAATGAGAACTGTGAAGACAGGTATTTGGTTTCTTGGGCAATATATATATATTTTAATCATAAAGAGACTTCATCTGGATTTTCCCATTAGTAGGAAAATGTACAATTTACAGGTAACTGTCCATGGTATTAACAGGTTCAAGAAATCTGACAATCCAACAGAACCAGTACTGCTGAGTTCTTGATTATTTTGCTGTTTAACTAGAACAGTACATGTTACAATAGCCCTGTAATGCTCAAACCCATACTGTTTGACCCTAAGCAAGTTACTTAATAACCATTGGTCTAAATTTCTTTATCTGCAAAATGGTGACAATGATATTTCAATACTTATTTTGCAGAGCTGTTGTGATGAAGCTGTTTAATAAGTCTTAAGTAGCATTGGGATTGTTAGCTGCTGTTTGCTTTATCTGAATCTGTCTAGATTTTCTCAGATACAGAGGATAACTACCTATAGTCTTTCTTTATGTCACCTATTTCGAAATATACTTTTCACTATTCCTCAAGAAGACTAAAAAGGAAGATGAAACCATGACTATAAGAAAAACAGTAGCCTAGATTCATTCAAGGAAAGAGGTCTTACTGCTTTCCAAAATGCCCTCAAGTGAGTTTAATGTTCTTTAAAATAAAACTATCTCTTCAGTTCCAATGTTGTAACAAATTGAGAGTTTCTTACCTAAACCAGTACATTGCCATCTCTTCATTCTTGACTACACCAGCTCCTGAAGAAAAAAGCAAAACAAATTACAGAGAGGAAGATAAATTAAATCAACTGTTTGTCATTCAAGGCTTCATCCTTAGCTATAAATTTGCAACTGACTCCTAACCAAGGTGCCCTTCCCCAAATGGACTGCGCTCTAGCTAGGCACAAGGGTTTACCTTTCAGATATCTCTGTCCTAAGATGTGCTGGGCATTGGGGTATCCCAGATGGGCATACATGTGGACCACCTGGAAATGGAAGTTGTCATAATACTGCCAAATGTAAAGCAAGAAGACCAGAGAGCCCATTATAACCAGTACCTACAAAAAAAAGAGACAGAAAAAAGGTGATAAAAGAATCAGAAAAAGAAATGCCAAACCATACCACTATCTCTGCCAAGAAAACCCCAAATGGGGTCACAAACAGTCAAACACAACTGAAGTGACTCAACATAGAAAAATCAAAAATACTCAGATATAGAAAATCAGAGAGTGGATTTTATATTCTGGAGGACAGAAAAAGAACACAGAAACACATTCTCTCAGAGTTGGAAATGACCTCAGAGGCTGTTAACACAAACAGAAACCCCTTTACAAAATACCCAACTAATGATCATTTAGCCTTTACTTGTAGCCATCCATGACAAAGGTACCCACTGTCTGCTTTGGTGTCTCATTCCACTTGCAGAGAGCTCTGATTGTTAGGAAGTTTTTCTTTATATAAAACCTAAATTTGCCTTCTTGCAACACTTACCTGCTGCTACTGATTCTGCCCATTAAGGCTGAGCAAGTGGAATACTGCTTTTACATCACATTTTTAATATAGTTTTTTAATTTATTTCATTAAATATTGCTCAATTGCAGGTAAAAAGAATTTTTGATACTTGTTTTTTATATTTTGAATTCCATATTCTTTTCCTCCTTCTTCTTCCCCCCCTTCAGAAGGCACACAATTTGATGTAGATTATACATGTGAAATCAATCAAAACATTTCCATATGAGCCATGCTGCTAAAGAAAACATCCCCCCCAAAAAAAAGAAAAATTTTAAAAGTAAAATCAGTCTTCAGCAGTTTTTTCTCTGAAGGTAGAAGCATTTTTAATGTAAATCCAAAATTGCCTTGGATCATTGTATTGATCAGGATAGCTAAGTCATTCACAGCTAATCATTGTGCAGTATTGTTGTTACTGTGTACAATGTTCTCCTGGTTCTGCTCGCTTCACTTTGCATCAGTTCATGTAACTCTTCCTAGTTTTTTCTGAAATCATTCTACTCATCATTTCTTATAGTGTATTCCATCACAATTGTATACCTCAACTTGTTCAGTCATTCCCCAACTGATGGACATCCCTTTAATTTCCAATTCTTTGCACAACAAAAAGAGCTACTATAAATATTTTAATACAAAGAATTCCTTATCCCTCTTTTATGTCTTTGGGGTTCAGATTTAGTAGTGATATTTCTGGGTCAAAATGTAAGTAGACTTTTATAGCCATTTGGGTATAGATGCAAATTACTCTCCAGAATGGTTCACAATTCCACCAAGAGTGCATTAGTGCCCCATAGACTCCCTTTTTGAGGTAATGAATCAATGAAAACATTGTTATTAAGGGTTTTACTATGTGCACAGTACTGTGTTAAGTCACTGGGTATAGTTGAATAAATCTCCAGGGACAAGAATAGGTAGGGAGGAAAGGCTGGTGTAACCTAGTGATGCAAGCGACATTATTAGGTGGTCCCTTCAGCTTACATTTCTAATTGGAGCAGACAATACATAGTAGGGTTCCACTACAGTGGAACAAGGCCCCATAGTCTTTATGGGACAGCAGTGAGGCAGATCTCCTTGCATTCTCTCTTGTGTTATTTCCAGTGATAAAACTTTATCCTTTTCTGATATTGACCCAACTGGCAGTGCCAAGTAGGGTAGTGAGAATTTCTCTTTCTGAGCCGTGAGAAGCTATATAGCTAGAGAGAAGAGGGTTGGCTGAACTGGTTGCTGGCTCTTACTTTTCCTTGAGTCTGAGAGATGGTGGTTAGTGGAGATGGTCTGGTATAGCCTGATATGCAGTCTCCTGAATCTCTATCAAGGTGCCTTGGATTAGAATGATTTATCTGTCTACAAATGGCAGTTGCTTGTTGACTGTATGATAATATGATAACAAACATTTTGCTTAGCGTTCTGCTGTTCTATAAAGTTCTTAAGGGAAACCCCCTTAAGTCTCTAACCCACTTGTATAGCTAGAGCACTGGACAAAATATTAACAAGACAGCTGAGAGCCACAGTGGGGCTTGGAAAGAAATAAGTCATGACTGGCCTGAATGTGAGTAAAATTGTCTATCCACATCCTTTGGTCATTTGGAGGTAAAAGTCAGGCAATTTTCAGAAGAGATCAATCAAAGATGCCTGCCACTGACAGGCAAGACATCTTGGGCTAAGTATGAATACAATAGATTTATAAATAAAAGTGCAAATTTGCTAGGGTCCCATGTCTCTGCCTCTTTCCTCTACTGGATTGGCAGTCCCCTCTCTTTTGTTTGTTACTTTTATTCTGTTTTGCACCTACTTCCTCCACTGTGACTGTCTTTCGGAATGGTCCCAGGCTGGTTCAAAACTCCTTGTTGCTTTTCTGTGAGCCTTTTTTTCCCATCCATTTCTGTAGACTCATTTTCTTCATTACTGCCCTCCAAAAAACCCATTTTTCCTCAGCAGGCTTGGTCTTGTTTTGACTTAGAAGTCCCTCTGCACACACGCCTTGAGCCTATAATGTTATAGGAAAGAACTGGCTGGATCCTTTTATAGAGGACTCAGCTCTTTTCAAAATGATTCCAATTTTTTCTGTCATCTGAAACTCAATCGCCTCCTCCAGAAGATGCGGTTTAAAATATCCACACTGCCTGCTTTTCATGGTTGTTAAGATTAAATATACTAATATACATAGAAGATTTTATGGTTTACAGCTCTATATAAATCATTACTACTTATCCCTATTGGCTTGGGAAATTAATAAAGGACTTTATAAATGCTAGCTATTAAGGTTTCTAAGGCATTTGACATAATTTACCCTATTTGCAACTGGAAAATAAAAAAAGCAGGGCTTGAGTCTGCCTATCTATCCTAAGCCTAGCACTATTTTTATTACATCATGTAATACACTCTAATGACAACTTGAAGAATGAAGAAGAAAGACACATAATATTCTTTTGGATTTGACATGGCACCTTAGACCTACTGGTGAGTGTCTCCACCGAAAAAGAAAAAGTCTATTGAATTCTAATCCCACTGAAATTATGGAAGATTTTTATAATGACTTTGTTTTCCTTGATGGTCTTTAGCCTGGAAAATTCCCCACAATTTGAGTGACTGAGAAAAACGGTCTTCTCTTCTCATCCCACTCCTGACTACTTGAGACTTTTCCACTTCCATCCTTTACATACGACCTCTTCCTCCTATTGGTGAGTTCCTTTCCAGAATTTTTATTCAAGAATGCATCCAGTCCAGGTGTGTCTTACTTTTCTCCAAGCCCCACTCCTGACACTCAGAACTTTTTCACTTTACATCACCATTACAACCCTCCTTGGCTTCCTTTCCTACCACTCCTGCTTTTCAGCTCCCTTTTATATGTAGCTTCTCCTTTTTATATTCTCTTTATATTAAGATATAAATTCCTTAAGAGCAGGGATTGTCTTTTTGCTTGTATTTGTATTTCTGGTAATTGTCTTATAGTAAGCGTTTAATAAATACTTGTTGACTGTCCTACTAAGACTGGCAGTCATTAAGCATTTCTTAAACACCTACTATGTGCCAAGCATTGTTCACAATACTTGGGGCATATAGAATGGCAAACAATAGTCCCTGTCCCTGAGGGTGGCTCACAATCTAACTGTGCTTTAGTGTTTTGTTCAGATGTAGACTAGAGGAGTTCACTTGTTCATCGTTTTCAGGAGAAGGAAGTGATTAATTACTCTGTCCCTTCCCCTCACACTTGACTACTTCTGAGGTATGGGGCAACATTACCTAAAGGAGACCATTGGAATAGTATCCTATTTAATGCCTCTGCCTCAAGTCTCTCCCCTCTCCATTCCATCTTACATACAGCCACCAAACTGATTCTCCTAAGCGTAGCTCTGACCTCATCACTCCCTTGTCTGAGAAGATCTAGTGAATCCACATTGCCACTAGAAAAGAATATAAATTTCCCTCTGAAATGAAAGTCATTCACCACCTGGCAGTTGGCTACTTTTCCAGACCTAGTATACATTATTTCCCTTCATGTACTCTATCTATGGGCAGACCAAATTGAACTACTTGTTGTCTCTCACACAAGACACCAACCTCCATATCTTGATGGACGCTAATCCCCAAGCATGGAGTGTACCTTCTTATAGTCCCGTTTCAAATGAAACTCAAAGGCTATCTCCTACATGAGGTTTTCCTGATCCTCCTCACCACAGCTACTACTTCCCTTACCTTATCTTGTATTTACTTTGTATATATTTTTGTATCATTCATATGTGTACATATTATCCACTCTCTTCTCTCTCCTTCCCTCTTTCCTTCCCCAACTCAAGTTAAGCTTCCAGAAAGGATCATGGTTTCTTTGTTGCCTTTGTGACCCCCACAATGCCTGACACACAACAGATGCTTCATAAACATTTGTGGATTGATTAATCCACCCTTTTGGAAGGTGACAAGCTCATAAAATAGATCTTGGGCAAGTAAATGGATTGGTGGAGTGACTTCCTTCAAATTCCACACTGAAAATAAACCTCTTGGCAAATATGCTTCTCATTTGTATTTCTTAAGCACTCTGAAATTGAGAGGGAAAACCTTTGGCTCTTCCTGGTTTTAGCCAGAGAAAAATCAATAACAATGCCGCCCAAAATGAAGCAATGACTTCAACACAAGGGGATGGTGGCAGTAAGATATTTTAAAGCTAAAACTACCACAGAGTCCCAGAATAAGCTTGGTTAAGTTAGAGAAGCTTTGTGATATTCAGATTCTCTGGTTGTGTCTTTTTTTTGGAGGTAATCAAAGTTAACTGACTTGCCCAGGGTCACACAGCAAGTAAGTGTCTGAGGCCAGATTTGAACTCAGGTTCTCCTGATTCAAGGGTTGGTGTTATCACTGCACTGGATATGTATCTTATTGTCTTGAAATCTGGAAACATATTTTATACACCTTAGACACCTTTAATAAAGAGGATAAGGATAGACATTTCACCTGTGACATCAGTGGTATGAGGAACTCCCAGATGAAGAAACTTCTTTTCTTCTAATCTTGTATTGATTCCAGGGTAGTGAGAGGTTAGATGACATGTCCAGAGTCACACAGCTAGCATATATCAAGATAAAGACTTGAACCCAGGCTTCCCTAGGTGACTCTCTAACCACTACACATACATGTTGTCTCTCTCTTCAATAATTATGAGTACAAATTAATGGTTGCTACTATCAGAAAAAAATGATAACAATTATCATGTTATATGGGCTGATATGTTTGGAAAGACAATCAACCTCAGTAGGGTAAAAGACAAAGAAAAATGCCTGACTCAAAATGTCAAATACTCACTGGCAACCAGAGCAACCAAATTAAAACAGCCAAGAGCTCCAAGGCTGATATCAACTCAACTTGCCAAAAATCAATCAGTCAGCATGGAACATCTAAATATTAAGGATGACCTATCTTATCTGTCTTATGTCATTAGATTGTGAGCTCTTTGAGGGCGGAGACTGTTTTTTGCTTTTTTTTTTTGTATTCCCAGCTATATGCCTGGCACATAGTGGGTGTTTAATAAATGTTTATTGACTGTTTATTAAGTGACCTACCTTGTGCCTCATACAATAGTGATATAAATACAAAGGTGATATAGTTCCTGCCTTCAGGAAGCTTATGTTCATTTAATGAAGTAGTTTAAAAAACTGGTTCAAAACTGGAAAAAAATTTGATTTTCCTCTCTACTTTTAGAAGTGCAAGCCAGATTAAAAAATTCAATGGATAAAGGCTTATTCTAAGGCTTTTTTGGCAAACTGATGCAAAGATATTGGGATAGGGAGTGGAAATCAAGATTCCTTCTATCCTCTAACACCAGCCCTGCCTGGATATAGGACAGCATCACCCCACACCTGCTGGTTGATCTTCCTGCTATCTCTACTCCAGTTCATCTCAGCTACCAAAATGACTTTCCAAAATCTGAGGTCTGAACCTGTCACCCCCAACCCCTGCTCAGTACACCCCAGTAACTCCCCATCACCTCCAGGATCAAATGTAAATAAATAAAATAAGCCAAAAAGGAGTTTGTATTTATATCCCTTCATAACCTTGCCTCTTCCTACCCTTCCAGTTTTCTTACACCTTACTCCCCACCATGTACTCTACAATCCAGTGACATGGGATTGCTATCCCTTAAATCTACCACCTAGGTAGAGCAGCAGAGAGAGTCTAGAGTCAGGGAAGACCAGAGTTCAAATCAGCTCTCATGCACTGTGTGACCCTGGACAAGTCACTTAACCTCTGTCTGCCTCAGGTTCCTAACATATAAAGTAGTGATGATAATAGCATCACAAACCAGAGTTGTTGTAAGGATCAAATGAGAAAATATTTGTAAAGTGCTATGTAAATGTTAGCTATTATTATTATCAAATGAGATCATTATTAAGCACTTGGAATGGTACGTGGCACATAGTAGGTATGGAATAAACACTTGTTTCCTTTCCCCTTCTCCCACTCCAGGCATTTTCACTGACTGTCCCCCATGCCTAGAACACTCTCCATCCTTATTGCCACCTCCTGTAATAAACCTTTCCCAGGCCTCCTAAATCTTTAGTGCCTTCCCTCTGAGATTACCCCCAATGGATTCTGCATCTATCTTGTTTGTACGTAGTAGTTTGCATGTTTTCTCTCTCCTTAAGATCAGAGGCTGAATTTGACGGTTTTTTTTGTTTTGTTTTGGTTTTTTTTTTTGATTCTCAGGATTTACCAGAGTGCCTGGCACATAGTCAACACTTACTAAATACTTGCTGATTGGGCTTGACTTTTTTATAAATATAATTTTGCTTCTCCCTTCTATAAGACACGGAATACTTTCCCAATATCCAGAATGCTTTTGATTTGTTTAGTGTGGGCAAATCACCAGACAGGCATATAATACACACAATTCAGGTGCAGTTAGCACTCAGCAAAATTTGTGTCTCTGCTTTCAATAATGAGCGGCTCCCTTTCAAAACTCACACAAATAAAGGTTATTTCCTACCTCAATCCCCAGTCAAACAAAAGACTTTGGTTTCTAATTGGGATTCCGGATCTTGATGACTGTCATTAAATGTCTATTGTTCTTCTGTAGTGGGGTTGGCTAGCACGTAGGTGTAACTGCTGCTGCCACAGTCCCTTCTCAGAATCCCAGCTATAAACAGACTCCTAAGATGTCTCCAGTGTCTAATTATAGCTCTGAAAACCAAGTTAAATCCCAAAGCTTGCAGAAAATATAGAGACTTCCAAGATCAAGCCAATCTAGACAAACTAGAGGGATGATGATTTGATCTTAATCACCGAAAACTCCCAGAATATATCTGTCATTCATATCTGTGGATGCTTCTATACGGATGATGCTGGGAATCATATCCATGGGATGTAAGAGCTATACCTTAGAATTCACCCTTAATTTTAAAGGTAACTGAGGATTAAGGAAGAAATGACTTCATTCTAAGGTCACCCCGAAAGTTAGTAGTGGATCTGAGAGTCTCTTGACTTAGGTCCCCCTTACTCAATGAAGCACAATGACTTTTTATTACCTTCAGAATCAAATACAAGATGCTTGGTTGGCATTCAAAGCCCAAACGTAGCACCCTCCTACCTTTCCAGTCCTTACACCTTAGTCAGAAAGAGATACTCTTCAAATCGTTGACACTTGCCTCATGGCTGTCCCACAAGCAAGACTCTCCATGTCACTGCTCCAGGCATTTTCTCTGGCCACTGTCCCCCATGCCTGGAACACCTTACCCCCACTCCACTCCAACTACTGACCTCTCTGGCTACCTTTATATCTCAACTACAATCCCACCTTCTACAGGATCTCTCTTGATTCCAATCCGTTCCCTCTGTTAATTATTTCCTATTTCTCTTGCGTATAACTTGCTCTGTACATATTTGTTTTGTGTGTTGTCTCCCCCATTAGATTGTCTCCAGAGGAGAAAGTGAGGCTGGTGACTTCGCACAGCCCTCCATCACTTAAATCCCATTCACTTGCGTGTCATGGCAGGCCTCCCTGACGTCACGGTCCTCTTCGAGAACCAAGGATAAATAACAAAAACAGCTTCTTAAAGGCGAGCACTGATGTTGGTTTTGTTTGTCTGTCCTGGGGGGGTTGTTTGGGTTTTTGCCTCTTTCTGTATCCCCAACAATTAGCCTGGCTCAGAGTAGGTGTTTAATAAATGTTTATTGATTGATACTCCAGTAGAAATAAAGCTCCTTTTTTTATAGAAACCGAGTCAAAAGGAGACTCTGGCAGTCCACTCACTTATCCAGGCTATGAATATAAAAGCAATTTCTTTTTTTCCCTAAGGGCTACCTGTTAAGCTGCTAATCCTCAATGCTAGAGGGTCCAATCCCTATTGGCTCCATTTATGAGGTCAGGTGGGAGAAAAACCAAAGGGCATGAGGTGCATTTAGTCCCTACCTGGGCATCAGTTAGAGAAATTTGAGTCTGTCCACCAGGGATATGGGGCCCAGAGTCCTAGTCCTTGTTCTTTATGTACTCTAAGAGGAATTCTGGGAAGTAGAGGCAGTTACTAGAGTTTCAGACCCTTTTCCAGGGTTTAAAAGCTAAGGTATCCTGACCAGTGTTAGAGGTCAGGCATATTAAGGGGAAACCTTGGTTGATTCTTAGGAAGCTAAAAAAAAACAGTTATAAAGAGGGTAAAGCCAGGTTTTTTTCAGCACATACTCCCAACCAGAAAACAGTTCAAGCAGAGGAAGAGATGGCACCTGGACAGTCACCTTTAGCTAAAGAAATGTGTCCATATAGAAGAATTTAGCCATTGGGGTTAAAATGAGATCACAGTGGCACCCTCTTTTCCCTGACAGTCAAGAGAGCTGGGCATAGCCAGGGCTCAATGCTAAATCATCCTCTATGAGGCTGGGGCATAGGGCACATAGGTCAAGAAAGACAGGCTCTGGTAGTGAAATCCCTACATCATTATTCGAGCAACCCTGACAGTCCATTAGAATAAGAAGCAGCCCATCCTGCTGATGAGTATCATTAATTGTTCAAGGACTGGCAACGTCATAGTCGGTCAACAAGCTTTTATTAAGTACTTAAGTTGTGCCTAGTACTGAGTTCAGAGCTAGAGATATGAATATGGGGAAAAGAGGAGTTAAAAGAGTTTACATTCTAATGGAAGAAAATAAGATATAAAAGGGGAGCTGAGAAGCAGAAGGGATAGAAGTAGGTACCTGTACAGAGACATCGGTCTGGATGATCAAGAATGGCTGTTCTGTACTATTGCCCATAAGAAATGATGAGCAGGCGAATTTCAGAAAAAACTAGAAAGACTTGAATGAACTGAAGCTGAGTGAAGTGAGCGCAACCAAGAGAACATTGTACACAGTTACAGCAACACAGTTCAATGACCAACTGAGGTAGACTTAGCTCTTCTCAGCCATACAATGATCTAAGACAACTCCAAGAGACTCATGATGGAAAATGCTATCCACATCCAAAGACAGAACAACGGAGTCTGAATGCAGATCAAAATGCACTATTTTCTCTCTTTTTTTCTTTCTTGTGATTTTTTCTTTTTGTTCTGATTTTTGCTTCAGAACATGGCTAATGTGGAAATAAGTTTAATATGATTTTACATATATAGCCTATATCAGATGGCTTGCCATTGGGGAGTGGGGAAGAATGGAAGGAGGAAAAAAACTGGAACTAAAATTCTTATAAAAATGAATGTTGGAAACAATCTTTACATGTAATTAGAAAAAATTGAGGGGGGCAGGGAAGGCAGAGAAGAGTGACTGTTCGAGGCTTTTCTCCAGAATTGAGTTTCTGGGAAGAACCCACCAATGGGAAAGGGGGGCCCTCACAAATAGAGTCAGGGGGTTAGCTAAGGCATAGAAGCTAAATCTGGTGATACAAAGGAGAGTTCATCTCTTTCTCACTTTTCCCTCAACTTTCTCCCTACTTTTTGTCCTCCTCCATGCCACTGTTGTTCAGTGGATAGAGAAGTCAGGAAAATCCTCTTGCAGACAATTACTAGCTATGTGACTCTGGGCAAGTTGTTTAACCATTTGCCCTCAGTTTCCTCATCTGTCAAATGAGCTGGAGAAGGAAATGGCAACCATTCGAGGATCTTCATCAAGAAAACCCTAAATGTGGTAACAAAAAGTTGGACAGGACCGAAAAAAAGACAAAAAAAAAAAACCATTGTCATCCTGGGAAATCTCTACCCTAAGTCTCGTCTCCTCATTGGTGAAGGACTCCAGAATGCTTCATCTCACTTTTGACTGTCTCCAGTCTTAATTTCTTCAAGTCCATAATAAAATTTTCCCCTCAGACTTCCCATAACATGTTTGCATTCAGTGAGATTTCATCTTATTTTTCTTGGGATGCTAGTCTCCCCTCTACCTCCCTGCTATCCCTTCTCCAAGGTATTACTAGAGTAGTCCCTGTCAGTAGAGTTCCAGTAAATGCTTAATAACTGATTCTCCAAAGGAATTTTTTTTTTAAAGAAAGAGTACACCCTGTATTAACACTTTCTCCATCTCTCTCATAATTATAATAATAATAGCTAAAATTTATATAGTACTTACTGTGTACTGAACCCTATACTAACTAATCTCGTTTGGTCCTAACAACAACCCTGGGAGATAGGTGCTCTTATTATCATCTCCATTTTACAGTTCAGGAAACAGAGGCAGACAGAGGTTAAGTGACCTGCCTAGGGTCATACTTCTAGTTAGTATCTGACCAGATTTGAACTCAGGTCTTCCTGACTCCCTGTGGTATACTATCCACCACACTACCCAGTCGAAACAATCAAAAAGCAACAAATTAAGCCCTGATTTGTAACATTTACTGATTTCTAAAGTGTAAATGCTCACATGGAAAATTTAATAATTGGCTCTTAATAATCACTAGAGCTGACTCCACCATATCCTGTTCCCCTTCTTTCCAGGTACTCTCTTGTGTTGGCTTCCCCTTTAGAACAAGAGATTCTTAGGGGCAAAGATTATCTTACTTGGTCTTATCAATACCCTCAGACGTAGCACAGTGCCTGTCAGAATCTCACTCTCCCCAACTTTGATGATTTCTTCCTCTGTGACCTCTAACAAGACTCTTCATGACCCTGAGTTTTGGTTTCTTCATCTGTAAGATAAGAATTCTGAACCATAGAGCCCCTAAGATCCTGTCCAGATTCTAGATCTATTAAGTATGAAATTTCTTTCAGATATTAACCCCACATCGGTCTCCTTATTAACTTCTATCCTTCGGCCCTAACTGTGCCTCTTGTACCAAAACATCACCTCTTTTTAAATATTTGAAGATAATTTTATTTCTCCCCTTAGCTGCCCCTTCTCTGGGTTAAACAACCTCATTGCCATCAACAATTCCTCACATGTCATAATTTCTCAACTCTTACTATTTTGGATGGACCCCTGCTTATCAGTATACTTTCCTAGTGGGGATGCTTTCCTGGCAAATTTGAAAATGTTAGCAATTGCCAAGATTATATGTTTGCTGCTTAAATACTCTTGAAATACACATGATCTATTACAGCTGAATTACGACTGATAAGGGCTGCATTGCAGACAAGTTGCTCATACACCTTTATCAGTACTTTGCACAGACTGGAAGGTGGGGACCTATCAGTTCAATCTGCTTTTATTCATGTTTTTTCGGACCATTTACTCAAAGTACAAATGAAGCCTTAAATGTGACAATGAAAACAATGAGTCAGGGTGATTGCCTTTTACAGAGAAGCTTAACCCATAGGAGTCTGCCCTTAAAGTGATAGTACAAGTAGTTTCATTTATTTGTTTTCAACCGCAGTTGGCAAAAACTAATGAGCTTATGGAATATTGCCCATTAAGGGAGAACAGTTTCTTCTGAGTTAGTAATCATTCAAAATCCAAAGTATCTCAAATGCAGTCTTGATGCTTCTTTGGTCATGGTGTAGAGAAAGGGAAACTTCGTGTAACCCATGCTACCTAGGACGTTCTCAACATCCAGATCCTTTGGGATTGAATTCAAGGTTACTGGATGATCATCTCGCACCTAAAAGGGATAATTCAGTCTTAATTAGTTTTTTCTCTCTTTTTGGCGGGGAGGAGGGGTGTAGGCACTTTCAGGTTTATTGATGGTTTTTGTTTTTACTTTATATCTGTCTATAGATCACTCTCACATTGTGAGCCTCTTGTAGCAAACTTATTACAATTCAATAAAACACAGAGACCTCATCTAAAAGTGTATGCAGTATTTGATATCTGTAGTATACACACACACACCCTAAATTCTCCATATTTTTTAGTGAATAGAAGTCTATTTTCTCTCTTTTTTTACCCTCACCCCATTGGGGAAAATAAAGAAAAAATAAAGCAAATTTCTTATAATAAATATGCAAAATAAGGAAAAAACAAATTCTCCCAGTGACACTATACACATATACATAAATGTTGTTCAGTCATGTTCAACTCTTCATGATTCCGTTTGTGTGTTTCTTGGCAAAGATACTGGAATGGTTTGCCGTTTTCTTCCCCAACTCACTTTACAGAAAAAAAAACAAACTGAGGCAAACAGTGTTAAGTGACTTAACCAAGTCACAAAGCTAGTAAGTGTTTGAGGACGGATTTGAACTCAGGTCTTCCTGACTCGGGTCCCAGATCTCTGTTCACTGAGCCACCTAACCGATATACGTGTGTATACATATGTGTATGTGTCTTTGTATATGTGTATATACATATATACATATATATATTCCATACATCAATTAACTTTTTTCTCAAGCCTAGAGGAAAGGATAACTACCTTCATTTTTTGAGATTTCAAGTGACCTGCGCAAGTAAATCTTATGTTCCCAAGCTGTAATCTGAGAATATAATAGAATCATAATTCGTATTTAAAGTGAAAAGGGTCTTAGATGGTCTCTGGTCCTGGAAATGGCAAGCAAAACTGGGATTAGAACCCAGGTCCTCTGACTCCAAATTCAATATTCTTTAAATCAAATCAAGCTGAAAAATTTTTTATTAAGTGCTTACTATGTGTCCCTTATATATAAAATGAGAGTTAGACTAGGCATCTCTAAGTTTTCTTCTAGCTCTAAAATTGTACGTACATATGTATGAAAGAAAAAAAGGTTAGGAATTTAAATGGCATCATGAGAAATGTAAATTACATCATCAAATATAAAATATATAATTAATATCTTTAAAGAATCTGAATCTGACTTTCCTGTCTGTATGAAATGGTTTAGTCCTTTTCATATTTTGTTTAATAACACTTCCTTCATTTTATGCTCAAAAACAAATTCAAGAAGAAATTATTTGTTGTTCTCCATTCATTTTGGGTACAGGTAGATGGTACAGTGGATAGAGCACTGGTCTTGGACTCAGAAAGAGTCACAAAGGAATATTTCTTTGTGAGTTCAAATCCAATCTCAGACACTTCAACAGCTGTGTGACCCTGGGTGAATCACTTAACCCTGTTTGCCTCAGTTTCCTCATCTGTAAAATGACCTGGAAAAGGAAATGTCAAATCTCTCCAGAATCTTTGCAAAGAAAATCTCTGATGGGGTCACAAAGAGTTGAACATGACTGAAAACAACTCGGCAACAGCATTCATCCATTTAAAGGAACTTTGATTAGTTTCTTTTTAATCAGACCTGTGATTTCAATGATATAGGGAATTTCCAGTGAGAAAATTTCCTCTGTCAATGTAAATCAGCATCTACTTCTCTGAAATTTAGTCTTATGAGAGTTACCCAGACCACTGAATGGTTAAGTGACTTCCCAGGGTCTCAAAGCCTATGTATCAGGGTATGAACTTGAACTCAGATAGTCCAAACCCTGAGGTTGGTTCTCTACTCACCATACCCCACTACCTCAGTTAGCGGTTCAAATCTGAGCAAACTTGGACAATTTCTAAACAGCCTTGTACAAGAAGCCTTTCTTAATTTCCAACCCCTAAATGGCAGGGCAACCACTCCCAAAACTACTAGAGAACAGATAAAAAGGTCAAGCCAGAGAAAGAGCTGCTAATGCAGCTAGCTTATGCAGTGAATTGAGAGTGGTGCCTGGAGTCAGGAAGACTCATCTTTCTGAGTTCAGAACTCAATTCAGAAGCTTACTAGCTGTGTGACTCTGGTTAAGTCACTTCACCCTGTTTGCCTCAGTTTCCCCATCTGTAAAATGAGCTAGAGAGGGACATGGCAAAACATTCCAGTATCTCTACCAAGAAAACCCCAAATGGGATCAAGAAGAGTTAGATGTGACTGAACAGTAATTAGCCTCAGAAGAACAGAAATATGCCATGAGCAGACTCTGAAGGAGGACTTTAATATCCTGTTCATTAAATGAATATTTAATGAGTGGTGATCATGGACAGAGGCACTGAATGTCCTTTGTGTATTCTTTGTCTACGCAGATATGCATGTTGTCTTCACCTTTTGGAATACAGGTTTACCTCACTTTATTGTGCCTCATTTTATTGCATTTCCCAGATACAGCATTTTTTTTTTATAAATTGAAAGTTGTGGCAGCCCTGAGTCGAGCAATTCTAGTGGTGCCATTTTTCCAACAACATGTGCTCATGTCTTGTCTCTGGTAATTTTCACAATATTTCAGACTTTTTCATTATTATTATATCTGTTATGGTGACCTATGATCAGTGATCTATGATGTTACTATAAAAATTATTTGGGGGCACCTCAAATCCGAGACACAACAATATTGAAATTAGGACAATGAATAACCCTACAATGGCCTCTAAGTGTTCCGGTGAAAGGAAGAGTCATCAATCTGGCAAACTTCATTGTTGTCTTATTTTAAGAAATTGCCAGTCATCCCAACCTTTAGCACCACCACACTGATCAGTCAGCAGCCGTCAACCCTGAGGCAAGATCCACCACCTGCCAAAAGATTACAACTCACTGAAGGCTCAGAGGATGGTTAGCATTTTTTAAGCAATAAAGCATTTTTAATTAATGTATGTATATTACTTTTAGACATAAAGCTGTTGTATACTTAATAGACTGTAGAATAACATAAACATCACTTTTTATATTCACCGAGAAACCAAAATATTTGTGACTTGCCTTATCGTGATATTTGCTTTGTTGTGGTGGCCCAGAACTGAATCATACAATATCTCCCATATAGACCTGTGTGCCATCCTTAAAGAAAATCACTTTTCCCTTTTAATCTCCAGCTTTTAGCACAATGCCTAGATGGTAGGTGCTTAGTGATTGATGGATTGAGGATTTTCCTTTACTCACATACAACTCTTTCAGTACCTCAGGGATCTGTAATTCTGTCATTTCACAGGTGGACCCTCCCTCTGATAACAAAAATTGCAATCCTTCCACAGCTCAGGAGATCATCTTTGAGATTCACTCTGTGTTGGGGAGGAAATTATCACCCTAGTGATGCATTATCCTCCAAATCTCACTAAGCTGATCTTCAAAAATAGACACACCACTCCTCAATGTACTTGTAGCTGAAATCTACCAGAGTACATGCCTCACTGGGATAGCCAATATGCATAGACTTATGCACTACTTACCTCAAATACCAAATGTAATTTAATGCAAGGTAGTATTTTTGCTAAGTAGACATCTGTGCTAGAGTTAAGAGTTAAGTTTTAAACACCTGAGGAAGGCTGTGACTGTAAATTTCATGCAGCCAGCCAAAACATGACTTATTTCATCAAAATGGTTTATGCTGGTGCAGATAGTTCAAAGAAATGAAATTATTTGACTTATTTGTATCTACTATTTTTTCTGACTCATCCAACCAGTTTGAATGTGTGGGCAAAACCTTAGAGAAGTTGCTATTTTGAATACTAGGTTTTAATAAAAAATAATAATAAAAAGTAGCATTTCTGTACTGTTTTTGCAAAAATGTTTCCCAAATATCATCGCATTTTTTTCTTCACAACAGCCCTGGGATGTGGGTGTTGTCATTACCCTTGTTTTATAAATGAGCTAACTAAAGGAGAGGGTAAGTTGTTAAGTGAGTCTGAGTTGAGATTTGAAGTCAGGTCTTTCTAACTCCAGGGCAAAATGCTCTATCTACTGTGAAACATGACTGATTGTAAAATCTATAATACTTTCTCCGTGCTTTGCAACACCTTTTGCTTCATTTTATTCTACATTTTGGACCATTATGACAACATGATGCCATCTATACATTTTTGTCAATTAACAAGGAGCCAGGCATTGTGCTAAGCATTGGAAAGTCCAGCTCCACCACTCAAAAAAAGCATAGTCTTACCCTCAAGAATCATACATTCTAATGAAGAAGATAATATGTAAATAATACATGACAAAGATGATTCACAGTTAGACCCCTATCTCTCTGAGGTTCTCAGTCTGCTGAGAATTATAGGCCTACAGAGTGCTAGCCCTGGAGTCAGGAAGACCTGAGTTCTAATACAGACTCAGACCCTTATCTGTATGATCTTGGGCATCATATAGCCTCTGTTGCTTCAGTTTCCTCAACTGTAAAATTAGGATAATAATAGCTCCTACCTATCAGGGTATAATATAATTATATTGTATCAGGGCATAACATAATTATATTATAACATATGCTATATAATATAATACAATTACATCATATAATAATATATCAAGGTATGATATAATTATATACTTACAATGTAAACTATATAATTATATATATAATTTCAAACTTACCTCACATTTACTCCATGGGACAGAAGCCTGTTTCTTGGTCCCCTGTGATATCCATGCTCTCAAGGATCCACTATTTCTTGCCTGGGGCCTTCCCTTTCGCTTTTGAAGTAGGGAGGGTGCCATGTTTCTTCCTTACAAGTCTCTTCAATTCCTTGCCTTTTTGCTAAAGCACTAGCTTTGAATGACTTTTTCTTAGCCTTTCATGAAGGGGTCTGCTTCCTTTCTCCCTCCCTCCTCCATTTCTACCCATTCTCATTTTACCTTCCAACCTCAGCCAATACTCAGTCTCCAAATTTCCTTTCATTAGCATCATTTGGCAAGGTTTTTGTCTTCTGATTTATGACAGAGATTATCCAGCTGCTCTCTTAGATAAGGGACCCTGGCATAAAGTAGCTGACAGCAGTCGCCTCCTTCCTGGTCCCTATTTCTTTGTAGAATCAAAGGGGGAAAATACTCTTTTCCCAAAATAGCTCTGATATCAACCCTTACCAACTTTTAACATGCTGAATTTCCTAAACAATTCCCAAGGCGACCTCTGCTCTTCCCTCTGCTCAGAAACACAAGTACACTACTTACACAACATTTAGTCACACTATTTGAAGTAAGAAAAAAGTGCAAAAGGCCATACTTAGTTCCTACCCATGTTATAGGAAAGCAATATGAGATGCTTGGCAGCTAGTTGGAGTCATTAATATGCAACAACATGTGCAACTCCTATCTCCTAAATAGAAAAAGCATGTGATGTGCACCCAAAAAAATCAATTAAAAGTCATTTCAGAGAAATGGACCAAAGAGGTATAGGAAGGCATGATACGGAGACTAAAAGTAGGATTTTAATATCCTGTTCACTAAATATTTAATGAGCCACTACTATGAATAAGACACTGTGCTCTTTATATGCCATCAGGAATGCAGAGATGAGTAAGATACAATCTTCACCTCCTCAACCACCTTCACCCCATCCCAAGAAACTTCACTTAAAAGGCACAAAGGTGTCGGTCAATAAGAATTTATTAAACTCTTCCTATGTGCCAGACACTGTCCTAAGTGTTGAGGATAAAAAGGAAGGCAAAAAACAAACCTTACCTTCAAGAACCTTACATTCTAATGGGGAAAACAGCAGGTAAATATGTAAATACACACAAGATATTATATTTATAAAAGTAATCCAAATGAGAAAAGCATTAATAGTTGGCGGGAAGGGGAGAGCGGGAAAGGCCTCATAAACTGAGTCTAGAATGAAACCAGGAAACCTGAAGAGATAAGGGGGCAGAGCATTCTAGGCATTGGGGGGCAGCTAAGGCAAAGGGCCAGAATTGGCAAAAGAAGTGTCTTAAGAAACAAAAGGTAGACTGGTATAGCTGAATCAGATTTGGTGGCAGAAGATGATTTAAAAAGAAAGAAAAGTGAAAAAGAAGCTAGGTTATAAAGAACTTTCCATGCCAAACAGAGAGCTCATGGTTGATTTTAGAGATGAGAGAGTCTCACTAAGCAGAACAGTGATGGTCACATCTACACATAAGAAAAATAATCTTAACAGCTAAGTGGAAGATGGTTTGGAGGCAAGGAGATCAGTTAGAAGGCTATTGTAGTAGAGGCAGCTAGGTGGTGCAGTAGATAGAGCACCAGTCCTGGAGTCAGGAGGACCTTAGTTCAAATCCAGCCTCAGACACTTACTAGCTGTACGACCCTGGGCAAATTACTTAATCCCAATTGCCTCCAAAAAAAGAAAAAGCTATTGCAGTACACTGTATGTCCAGTAGGCAGGGTCAGATGACACGAACCAGGGATTGGTTATATGAGGGGAGAGAATGGAATGTATAAGAGAGATATAAAGGTAAGAAGCTCTACAAAGTGCTAAATTTGGAGTCAAAGGACTTGAGATGAATTCCATTCCTGTTATTTACTATCTGCATGACCTAAAGCAAGTCACTAAAACTTTGTCCCTCAGTTTCCTCATTTGTAAAATGAGAGGACTGAATTAGATAATCCCTAAGATCTCCTCTAGCTCTAGAGCTATGATCCCATTATGAACTCTTACCATTTTTTTGTCTTTTTTACTAATTTTCAGGGGAAAAAGTGAAACCTCAAAATTGTTTTAATACACATTGAGCTTATAATTGGTGATGGGGCATGTTTTCAAATGCAGTACCTTCATTTGAAAAACAATTTTCTTTTGACTATCTGTTGGGCATTAAGGGCTGGTAGTGCTAGGTATTTTTGTCAATTCTCTATCTTGGATATCAACGATATAGGATGCAAATATTTTTTCCTATTGGGCAGTTTCTCTTATTCTATTTTGATTTGAAACTCATTTTTAATCTCATGCAATTGAAATTCTGCATTTTGTCTGTTATGATTCCCTCTCTCCTTTGGTCAAAAGAGGCAAGGTGTGAGTAAGTAATATATAATAACAATATTTCTGTAGTGTCTATTTTACGGCTTGCACGGTGCTAAGAGCTTTACAAATATTATCTCAATATTATTGATCCTCACAACAGCCCTGATAGGTAGGTGCTATTATTATCTCCATTTTACAGTTGAGGAAACTGAGGCAGACAGAGGCTAAGTGATGCCCAAGATCACACAGCTAGCAAGGGTCTCAGGCTGATTTGAACTCAGGTCTTCCTGACTCCAAACCCAGTGTTCTACATCCTGAATGCCCTAACTGGATTCGTGGAAGGATTACTATAACCAACCCCACCAATTTAAAAATAATTCAGTTTGGTGTCATCTACATTTACGAAGGGTTCACAGTGTCGCTGTCGTATGTAAACAATATCACACTGTCATTCGAATACAAACTAACACAAAGCACAAACCTGATTTAGACTTGCAATTACAAACCTAACTGCAAAATGCAAACAACACTATTCCTAATCCTTCCTTCCCTTCCTCCCCTACAAGGACTATTACTGGAACTTTTCCAAAAACAAAGTACATGTTCTTTTCCCCTTCACAGTAAGAAATGTCTTGACACAAAGGGCCAATCTAAAGGGGACTAATCCTTTTCAAGGAAGGTAGCCGTTGCCTCTGTATAATTTATTCCTCACTTTCATCAAGAATCTGGAATCTGAAAAGAGAAAAAGGAAGCATTACCTTGGCTAGAATAATAAAAAGAAACTGGAATCCCACATATAAACATCTCAAACCTCTGGACAAGAATGCTGTTTTAGAATTCTCGACTCTAGGAAAACGGCCAAAAATACAGATGTTTCCATTATCAATAATACTTTATTATTCCATTATGTTATTGTCGACATTTCCCATCAACAAGCATTATTAAGCCCTACGCTACAGCCAAAGCAGGATTTTTCTGTTGCTTGTACAGGACATTCCAGCTCCAGTCTCCAGATCTTTGAATACAATAGCCCTCAAGGCTGGAATTCTATTCCAAATCACCTCTACCTCTGGGAAGCTCCCCCACCCTCTCTTCAAGCCTCAGTCCAAGGGACAATTCCTTCAAAAGGCTTTTCTTCATGCTCCCGCTTTCTGCAATTCCTCTCCCCATTCACTGTATGATATATGTATATACACATACGTGTTTGTGTATATACATATATGTGAATAAATATGTTTATATATACATAACATAAGATATAGAGATATACATCATACATAATATATGTTTTAAATATAGATTCTAGATATATACATGTATACACATATACTTAGAGATATAAATTATTAATATACATAGATTATATTAATATATGTACATATGAGAGATACTATGAAAGTATGGAAGTGCTAGATTTGGAATCAAAGGATATGGAATTGAATCACAGCTCTGTTATTTATCATCTGTGTGACCTGTAGCAAGTCACTTGACTTTTATAGATCTCAGTTTATACATACATGCATGTATATATATACATGGGTGTGTTGTGTAAATATATGTGTTTTATATATATGTGGTGAAGTATATTGTGTGAGTATATTGTAAAATATGTATAAAACCCTCATTTGATGCATCCATCCTCCTTAACTATTATCCTGTATCTCAATTCTCTTTCATTGGGGGTCAATCATCTTGACTTATGTCTTGCCACTGAACTTCAATGACTTTGGAGGGGAGAATAAGTGAGGCTGATGACTGCACACCCCTGCCTCACTTAAATCCAGTTCACTTGCAGGTCAAGGCATCACCCTCATGATGTGGTCGGTCCTCTTCCCGTATGAAGTACAAACAACAGTGATCCTTTTCATTGCTAAACTCCTTGAGAAGCCTTCTACAATCGGTATCTCCACTCTCCTCTCCCTTAACTTTCCTCAGACTGGCTTCCAACGTCATCATCCAGCTGAAACTGCTCTCCAAAGTTACCACTGATACCTTAACTCCCATATCTAATGGTCTTTTCTCAGATCTCCTCCTTCTTGACCTACCTGTAGCTTTTGACCTGTTGATAGCACTCATTTCTCATTTCCTCCATACTATTTTACCTTTCTGTTTTCAAGACATCATTCTTTTCCTTATTCTTTCCTGACCGATGGCTCCTTCTAAGTCTCTTTTACTGCTTCTTTATTCAGGTCACAACCACTTAAAGTCATGCCCCAACACTAGACTTGGGGGAGAGATGGTAAAACACAGTTGGGAGTAAAGGATGACACCCTGGTGGTAAGCCTGAGTGTCTAGAAGTGGTAATACCAGTGACAATAATGGTGAAGTCATCCAGTTCGGAATGTCCACTAGGCAGCTGGAGATGTGATACCAGAGTTAAAAGAGAGTTTAGGGCTGGCTAAATAGTTGGGAGAATAATCTGCATAGAGATGATAATTGAATCCATGGGGGCTGATATCACATAGTACGAGGAGCCCAGGACAGGGCTAAGGGAGATATAGAAGGGGCTCAATTATCATCTCTATACTGATGAGTCTCAGAACTATCCAAATCTGAACCTTTCCTAACTTCTAGCTCCAAAACATTTATTGATTGATTGATTTTTATTTATAGATAACAAATATTTTATATGTATATATATATATACATACATACATATTTAAGGATATTATCACTTTAAGGGGGTGGGGTAACTTGATCATTTATTCAATTAATCCCACCCTTACACTTACATAACATCTATCTCATCAGAACTCATACCACTTAATTATTAGTTCGTCATTATTAGTTCACACCTTCATCACCTCTTTCCTGGACTGTGATGATCTAATTGGTTTCTCTGCTCTCACTGCATCCTGAGCCATCTCCAGTCATCCTAATCCATATCTTGCCAATGGGCCCAGATGACTCCACAGAAGAAAATGATCCTGGTGACTCTGGACAGCCCTCACCCACTCAAATCTAATTCACTTACAAGTCACAGCATTATCTTCCTGATGTCATGGTCCTCTTTGAGAACAAGGCACAAACAACAGTCTGAAAAGATCCAGCTGCACATTTTGAAGGTCCATCCCAGCTTGAAGACTTTACAAAGTTTTCGGGACCCTGTGTTAATTATTCTGGATACATAAATACTGTATTTGGATTAGAGTAATTCATCTGGATCTCTTCTTTGCCCACAATCATATTCTATTTAGTGTATTTAGCCTCATAATAAGTACCCCCACCCCAAGATTGTAAACTCCTAGAGAAGGAACAAAAATTGTATCACTTTTCATCTCTATGTTGTCAGAGGAAGGAAAAAAATTCAAAGTTCTATACTTGGGTTCAAAAAACTAACTTCATAAGTACAGAAAGAGAGAGACATGGCTACACGAGAGTTCCTATATTTTTAAAGCCCTGGGAATTTCAAGGGACTATAACCTCGGTATGATTTAATAATGTGACAAGGCACCACAAAAAACTGATTCTATCCTAAACCACATTAAGCAAGACACAATATCCAGAACAAGAAGGAACTTATTCCATTATACAGTATGTTGGTCTATCCACATTTGAGTTCAGTCCTGAACAACACACTTCAGAAAAAACTAAAGCATATCCAGAGAAGAGTAATCAGAGGGTGACAGGTGGATTGGAGAATACCTCCTTATAAAGATTGCTTGAAGGCAATGACAATTGCTTAACCAAAAGAAGAAGATACTTAGGAAGGACCCAATAGCTATCTCCAAGTATTTGAAGGGCTGTGATTTGGGTAATGACTTCTTCAATTTATCCTACAGAATAGATCTAGGAGCAATGGGAATAAGTTTAAGATGCAAAATTTAGATTTTATATAAGGAAAACCTTCCTTGTTACATCGGGCAACAGCAATGACAAAATACCAGTTTTCTGGTCATACCCATAAAAAAAATTGTTCTGTATAGTACTTTTGTACCAATTTCAAATAGGCCTTCACATTTTGTCCTTCACCTGATCATTCTCACAGGAATCAGATTTAGATTTTTTTAAATCATTTTTACCAAGCAAAACTGTACTCACTTGACTCATCTAAAATATAGCTGATTTTTCATCAAGAATGTTTGAAAATCTCCTATTCCACTAACAATCCATTTTTGCCCCAAAAGAATTATGCTTAGTTTTGTCATATGGGTATTCTTGGTTATAAGCCCTTATTTTTCCTTTTAGGAATATTATATTCCTTTCCTTTACTGTGCCAGCTGCCAAATTTTCTGTAATCCTTACTGTGGTTCCTTGGTACTTGAATGGAAGGGAGGGAAGAGGGAGAGAGGGAACTGTTTGTATTTTTTCCCTTTAATTTGATAGGTCCAGATTTGGATTATGATAATCCTGAGAGTTTTCATTTTGAAGTTTCTTTCAGGAGACAACCTGTGGATTCTTCTATTTTTACTTTGCCCTCTAATTCTAAAAGTTCCAGGTAGTTTTCATTTCTGTTTTCCTGATCTATGGTATCCAGGCATTTATTCATACTCTTGAATGTATTATCAAAAAACAGATATAAAACACCAAGAAATTTCCACTTGATAAAATATATGTTTAACCAAGCAGAATGTATAACACCCCCTTCTGGGAGTTGCCACCAATGGCCTTGGCACTCATGTAGGTTGGATGCCCAGAGGGGCAACTATTACCATAAGGTTCTAGGGATACCCATACATTTGGCTACTCTTAAGGTCACTAATAAGCCTTGAAAAACATATTCTCCCTTATCCCCATTGCAAAAAGAACAAAAAAAAAAAACAACCTGGAGTGTACTTTTCTACAAATACAAACAATATCCATGGGTAGCATGGACTCAGACTTAAAGTACAATGACCTGAGGAACAAAGATAGGATACCCATGTGGCAAAGAGTAACTCACAACTCCTGGTGATGGAAGTCTGTTCTCCATGTTGAATTCTCCCTCAGCTCCCTCTGGATGAAACTCTCAACTGGGGGGGGTCAGATCTGCTAAGCTGTCAAAGTTGGTTCCATTTTTGAATTCTTGAGGTAGTTGAGTGACTTCCTGGAGAAAGCCCTGGAACTGGAGTCACAAAGACTTTAGTTCAAATCCAGCCTCTGAGAGCATTGTGGGATATAAAATGGATAATTTTGATTACATTAAATTAAAAAGGGTTTGTACAAATAAAATCAATATAGCCAATGCTACAAGGAAAGCAAAAATTCTGAAGGGAGGGAATTATAGTCAATTTCTTGGACAAAGTTCTCATATCTTAATTATACAGAGAACTGATTCAAATTGGTAAGAATATGAGCCATTCTCCAATTAATAAATGATCAAAGGATAGGAATAGGCAATTTTTGGAAGAAATCAAAATATATATTATCTTATAAAAATGCTCTAAATCATTATGGATTAGAGAAATACAAATTCAAACAACTCTGAGATACCTTATCACAACTACCAAAGTGGCTAAAATGATAGAAGGGAAAAATAAATATTAGAAGGGATGTGGAAAAATTGGAATACTATATACTCCTGATGAAAAAAAAATTATTAAAAAGTTACAAAACTGTGTATACCCTTTGACCCAGCAATACCACTATTGGATCTATTTCCGAAAGTGATCACAGAAAAAGAAAAGGACTATGTATTCTGAAATATTTATAGCAGCTCTTTTTCTGGTGAGGGGATTCCCATCAATTGGGGAATGGCTAAATAAGTGATGGAATACTACTGTCCTGAAAGAAATGACAAGCAAGCTAATTTTTAAAAAAGCAGGAAAGATTTGTGTGAAATAATGCAGTGAAAAGAACAGAACCAAGAAAACATTATATATAGTAAGATCAATATTGTTTGAAGAGTAACTATCCAGTAAGCTATTCTGAGAAATAGGATCATTCAAATCAATCACAAAGGACTTATGAAGGAAAATCCTATCCACCTCCAGGAAAAGAACTGAAATATGGCAGTAGGTATTGCATGCTTCCAGATATATATCTACAACAAAGGTTGGTCTTCTCTAATGCAGGTTTGGGAGGGAAGAAAGGAGAGAGGTTACACGGAAGTCAAAGTGTAACCAAAAAGTAAATAAAATGAACAAACTGGTCATTGGGCAGTCACTTGGGCAAGTCACTTCACCTTTGTCTGCCTCATCTGCAGTCATAAGAATAGCACCTACTTCCCAGAATTGTCCTGAGGATCAAATGAGATATTTGTAAAGTACTTTTTGTAAAATGTAAAGCGCTATATAAATGATGGGTATTATTATTAGTCATTGAAACACACGTAGTCACACTACTTGCTGCTTTCTCCCTTGGGTGACTGACTGTCTCTCCTATCTCTATCTGTATTCCCTGTGTCCAGTTACTAACTGGATGCATTGTCTTCTGCCAGTTCGGTAGCTCAGATGACATAGTCAATGGGGATTGGGGAAGAAGGGAGGTACCTTCTTAGCCTCCATAAGGGGTCTGCCTCCATGAAGTACTCCCCTACCCTGGAATTCCCCAATTCAGAACTGACTACCTGACATGGTTTGCTACTTTTATGAACTAGATCAAGAACTAAAACAAATTCTCTCAGCCAATCACATTGTTCCTTCCTTAACCCAAGTAGAGAGGATTATCACACCTCATATAGGGATCTAGGTTTAGACCATACAATTTACTCAGTAAAACCTAATCTTGTGTTGTGTAGGTAAGGTACAGGAAAATTCCATAATGCTTTCTTTTAAAATTTTTAAAATTACATTCTGAAGTTCTTGGTTGATTGCATTCATTAAAGGTGGGAGTGAAATCTTTAAGCCAGAAGTTTTTCTTTTTGTGGTCTGGACCCCTCTGGAAATCTGGTGAGGCCTAGGAAACCCTTTCAAAAACAATATCTTTAAATGCATAAAATAAAATGCAAAGGATTACAAAGAAAGCCAATTATATTGAAATATAGTTATCAAATTTTTAAAAAATGCAAGTTCATAGGCTGCCATGTTAAAAATTCCTGCTTTAAGTAGGGCCAAGATATTGTACAAAAGATATCTTTAAAGTAGATAACCTGAGATCCCCTTCAATTTTTCTGTTCAGTGATTCAGCTATAAATGAAAATCGTCTTATTCTTTTAATATGCTGCCATCATGTGGCTGTTTCCTTTTGTCTCATTCAAATCTCCCAAAATTGTTTAACTTTTAAAATTTTGGGTTATCATTTTATTTAATATTTGATCAAAGCTGCTATTTTAACACTTAATTTGGAAACTCACTGTTTTCTTATACCCTTCCCAGCATCGTACTGGACAAATATTCATAGCTGTCTCATAGTAAATCAAACAGCAAAGTTCAAATTCTTTACTTCTAAGTGTGTGTTTAATCTACTGTGAAATTTGGAAAGTGCCCCTACAGTTTCTGTAACTTGGCATGCAATATTTACTAAGAATCAAAGAAAACATCAAAAGAAATTACTATGATAAAGCTGTATCATAATAATAGGTATGCAGTGATGGAGCAGAACTTCTCATTCTGTGTAAGCCCATGACTGCAAAATTCAGTGATCAGTATAATTAAATTATAGAATATAATATATAAAAAGTCTTTTTTTTAGGATATTTTTAGTACCAAGGTACAATCAGGTACAGGGAGGGTTCCACCAAATGCGTTCCTACAATGACAAAACCATGGGCCATAACCAAAGAAAAGGAGCAAAGAGCTTTCCACAAGTGGTGGAGGATCAGTGGGGCAGAAAGAACCAAGGAACCAGAAAGACTCCTGAGAGCCAGCGAGTCTCAAGGGCACATTCCTCCTTCAAATCAACATTTCTAATTCCCACTAAAGGAAGTGAGAAAATGGCGATAAGTAAGGCATAGGGGTGAGGAACACACTTATTTGCCTTTTTTAAATATAGTCACTTCAATCAACTTTCACCTTAAGTCAACTTAGAAACTGACTATAAATGATCATTTCTTTTCTTCTTAATATCATTTGCTCTCCAGAATCTAATAGGCTTAAGAATGCAAACTATGAAGCAGCACCACTGCTTCTGTTAATACTTATAAAGATAAAACTTTTAAGTAGCAACTTTCTATTAAAATATATTACCCAATATATGGAATTGATTGTAGAACTGAAAACAAATAAAATTTTTAAAAAATAAATAAAAAATTTAAAAAAGTATATTACTCATGGGATGAATGTTGAAATCTCCAAATTAGTTTTGAAGGGCTTGCATAATTTTCTCCTCCTTACCTTCCCCACGTGCGCACACACACACACACATCCCCTTCTCGACACGAACTCTTACTCCTAGCCAACAACACTTCATCCAAATTCCTACTTTCATCCAGTTTCATTCCTTTCCCCAGAGGGCCTCTTCCTTCTTCTCTGACTACAAAATGTACCAATTTTTATGCTTTTTAGACTTTTTAAAACTGAAAAGATATACTGAACCTACTTATATTTTGGTGATTCTCACCACTGGTCTTATTTTTTAAATTTACATGTGTATTGGATTGAAAACTCTTTGGAAGAGAGGACCATGTTCCACACTTTATGTATTCTCCATAACTACTAGCTGAAGGATCAGCATACAACAAATGTTGCTCAATAAACATACACTGAATTAAATATTGTAATAGAGTTCTTTCCAAGAATTGTTAGAGATTTTTACTTCTGTAATCCTGCATCACAATGCAAATGCATATTCTGAGTTCAAGTTATTCTATGAAAGTTGAATCTTCTTCCTTCCCTTCTATACCAGCCATTTCCCTGTTCTCATCACAGACTCTCCAGGAAAATAACCTTAAGCAGAAATGTACAGAAGTATAAATGTGATCCTTTTCCCTGTCCCAAATTCTAACAAACAACTTGTTTGATCTAAAATATAAAAAGTTGTACATAATGAATTGCTAGGATAAGGACTATTTAACAAAAACCCCTGGCAGAACAAAAAAAAAAAAAAAAAAAATAAGTTTAGAGTGTCTCATACTATATACCAAGAAAAAAACCCAAATAGATACATAACTTAATTATAATTGGTCATATCATAAATATATTAAAAGAACAAAGGAGGAAATCATTTTTGCAACTCTGGATAGTGAGAGAGTTCCTGACCAAATAGGGAAATGCTATTCAGTTGTAGTTCAGTCATTTCTGTCCTATTGGATGCTTCGTAACCACATTTGGAGATTTCTTGGCAAAAATACTGGAGTAGTTTGCCATTTTCTTTTCCTGCTCATTTTACAGATGAGGAAACTGAGGCAAACAGGTCCAGGGTCACACAACTAATAAGTTTCTGAGGCTGAGTTTGTACTCATGTCTTTCTGATGTCACTGCACCATGTGCAGGAAATAGAGATCACAGAAGATAAGTGGACAATTTCTATTAAATAAAATTAAATAGTTTCACACAAACATAACAAATGTAGTTAAAATTGGAAGAGAAGCAGTTAACTGGGAAATAAATCTTTACAGTATATTTCTTTGATAAAGCTTTCATATCCAATATATATAGGAGCTGAGTCAATGACACATGAACAAGTCATTCCCCAAGATACAGAAAGGCTACAGTAACACCAAAGTTGCTAAGGTTAACTGACGATGTTTTCTAAAGTTGACTTTTACAGCCCTCTAGACTCTTTATTTTGCTTGCCAACAACATGTGAACTTCAGGAGCGGCTAAGCAGGAAAAGGTAGCTGTTTTTATCCAGGACACACCAAAGATGACATGTTCTTGCCAAAGGCACCAAACAGGCTTCAGAAAGAGCTGCTGTGCTCAGGCAAAATTGAAGTCATTCCAGTCTACCTTACCTGTTTTCGTGCCAGAACAACTGATATAGATGCTCTCTCTCCTCTGGGATCTTGACATACTTGGTCAACAGCTCACAGAGCTTTTTGCTGTAGGTCTTGCCTTGTTCTGAGGTCCTATGTTTTCACAGATGCTGTGTAGCCTGCGGAGCACTCTCAGGTCCAAGGAAACCCCCTGAGAGCCATTAGCTGCTCTGGGAAAAGGTGTACCTCAATGAAGGGCAGACTTGCCTATGGCCAGTGCCAGCTGCTGAGTGAATTCCCAGCAGGGATTCAGGGTAGCACTGTTGTTGTGAATTTCTAGGTGCCAGGAGCTAAGCCTGTGTAATATGGGGAGGATTTGGGTAGGCTCTGCTTGGCTACCTGAAGATTCTCACTTAGTCTATGTTCTATCCATATTCCTCAAAATATAAGATAGCTATTTTCTTTAAAATATATGTAACATGTTTCCAAAACAGGTTACACATATAATAGAGTATACACATAACTAACTCATTCTTCTCTTTTTCAATAAGGAACACTAATCTAGTAGATTATGTCAGAATATTTTAATATACTCATCTTATTTTGTTCAAATTTTTATAATTGGTATTTCACTTGATATTCTTTATGTATAACCTTCTATCTCTTACGTATAACCTTGATGGTTCTTGTGGTAGGAGCAACATCTACCAGACACAAACCAGACTAAAAAAATTTTCCCCTCAAAGACGGTGAAACTATCCCCAAGTGTTAAATGTAGATGTAACTTCATGAATTGTTGCTTCTGTTCATTTATTCTGAATGGTTGGTATACTCTAGCAACCAGGTATGCTCCAATGGCAGATGGAGTGGTGTAGGCTACTATGCTCCTGCTATAATCTTAGCTGCGTGATGAAATGGATAGAGTGCTGGGCCTGAAATTCAAATTCATCCTCAGACTCCTACTAGCTGTGGGACCCTGGGCAAGTCACTTAACCTCTGCTTTCCTCAGTTTTCTGAGCTATAAAATGGGGCTAATAATAACACCTATCTAGGGTTGTCATGAGGAACATTGCAAAGCACTTAAAATAGTGCCTTCCTTTTATTTTAAAAAAAAACCTGCCTTTTGCTAAATGTTAGATGATATACAAGAGTCTCATTTATTTTACAGTCTCAAGCCTGAACACCCAGACTCACCCAAGTCAGAGCTGATCCAAAAACGATTCTTATTTCTAGGACAAAACTTATAGAAGGTAGTGTGGTGAGGTATTTGGAGCTAAAAGACTGAGTTCAAATTATAGCTCTAGAAGGAGAATTGCTGGACTTTGAGCAGGAGGACCTGGTTTCAAATCCTCCCTCTGCCATTTACTGCCTGTGTGACCTTGGGCAAGTCATGCCTCTGGACATCAGTTTTCTTATTTATAAAATGAAGGCATTAAACAACATGTCCTTTATGACCTTATTGGCTATATTCTCTTGAGAGTTTTCATCTGCTAAATCAGGGACATTAAGAGTCGTATCTGACTCACAGGATTATTGGGAAAATTTAAGTAGGGTATTTTCTTTTTTTTTAATATTTATTTATTTATTTAACTTTTTACATTCGTTTTCACAAAATTTTGGGTTCCAAATTTTCTCCCCTTTTATCCCCTCCCCCCACCCCAATACCCCAAGCAATCTAATTTTCCCTAGCTCCAATCTGCCCTCTCTTCTGTCATCGCACCCTTCTCTTGTCCCCATCTTCTCTTTTCTCCTGTAGGGCCAGATGACTTTCTATTCCTCATTAACTGTATATCTTCTTTCCTAGCAGCAACAACAATGCTAAACAGTTGTTCCTAAAACTTTGAGTTCCAAATTCGCCCCATCCCTCCCTCCCCACCCATTTCCTTTGGAAAGGCAGGCAATTCAATATAGGCCATATCTATGTAGTTTTGCAAATGACTTCCATGATAGTCGTGTTGTGTAAGACTAACTGAATTACCCTCCATCCTACCCTGCCCCTCATTGTTTCTCTTCTGTCTTTTGATCCTGTCCCTCCCCGAGTGTTGACTTCAAATTGCTCCCTCCTCCCATTGCCCTCCCTTCCATCATCCCCCCCCTTGCTTATCTCCTTCTCCCCCACTTTCCTATACTGTAAGATAGATTTTCATACCAAAATGAGTGTGCATTTTATTCCTTCCTTTAGTCAAATGTGATGAGGGTAAACTTCTTGGTTTTTTTTTCTCAGCTCTCCTCTTTTTCCCTCCACTAAAAAGTCTCCTGCTTGCCTCTTGAATGAGATATAATTTGCCCCATTCCATTTCACCCTCTTTCCTCCCACTACATTTCTCTCTCACCATTTACCTTAATTTCTTTTAAGATATGGTCCCATCCTATTCAATTCACTCTGTGCTCTCTATCTCTGTATGTGTGTGCATGTGTGTATGTGTGTGTGCATGCATGCATGTACATGTGTGTGTGTGGTCCCACCAACTACCCAGATACTGAAAAGTTTTAAGAGTTACAAATATTGTCTTTCCATGTAGGAATGTAAACAGTTCACTTATGGTAAGTCCCTTAAGACTTCTCTTTGCTGTTTACTTTTTCATGCTTCTTCTCATTCTTGTGTTTGAAAGTCAAATTTTCTTTTCAGCTCTGGTCTTTTCATCAAAAATGTTTGAAAGTCCTCTGTTTCATTGAAAGACCATATTTTCCCCTGAAGTATTATACTCAGTTTAGCTGGGTAGGTGATTCTTGGTTTGAGTCCTAGTTCCTTTGACTTTTGGAATATCCTATTCCATGCCCTTCAATCCTTTAATGTAGAAGCTGCTAGATCTTGAGTTATCCTGATTTTATTTCCACAATACTGGAATTGTTTCTTTCTAGCTGCTTGTAAGATTTTCTCCTTGAGCTGGGAGTTCTGGAATTTGGCCACAATGTTCCTAGGAGTTTCTCTTTTTGGATCTCTTTCAGGTGGTGATCGATGGATTCTTTCAATACTTATTTTGCCCTCTGGTTCTAGAATGTCAGGGCAGTTTTCCTTGATAATTTCATGGAAGATGATATCTAGGCTCTTTTTTTGATCATGAGTTTCAGGTAGTCCCATAATTTTTAAATTGTCTCTCCTGGATCTATTTTCCAGGTCAGTTGTTTTTCCCATGAGATATTTCACATTCTCTTCCATTTTTTCATTCTTTTGGTTTTGTTTGGTGATTTCTTGGTTTCTCGTAAAGTCATTAGACTCCATCTGTTCCATTCTAATTTTGAGAGAACTATTCTCTTCAGTGAGCCTTTGAACCTCTTTTTCCATTTGGCTAATTCTGCTTTTGAAAGCATTCTTCTCCTCATTGGCTTTTTGAACCTCTTTTGCCAATTGAGTGAGCCTACCTTTCAAGGTGTTAATTTCCTCAGCATTTTTTTGGGTCTCCTTTACCAAGGTATTGACCCGTTTTTCATACTTTTCTTGCATCTCTGTCATTTCTCTTCCCAGTTTTTCCTCCACCTGTCTAACTTGCTTTTCAAAATCCTTTTTGAGCTCTTCCAAGGCCTGAGCCTACCCGACATCCCCCTGGGATGTCTGGGGTACTGAGGCCCTGCCCTCCACGTCTTTCCCTGATGGCAAGAATATGTCCTCGTCATCAGATCCGAAAGTCGGGATCATTTGCATCTGTTCAAAAAAACTCTCTATAGTCTTATTTTTCTTCCGTTTTCTAGGCATTTTCCCAGCCAGTTACTTGACTTCTGAGATTCCTGTCCACCCCCGCCTAGATCCGCCCAGCTAGTGCTTAGGGTCTGAGATTCAAATGGGCTTTCCAAGGCAGGTGTGGCTGCTAATCAATGTGAGCTTTAGTTCTGGTGCTGGGGTGGGGGCGGGGCCGCCTCCCAGACTCAGTTCCCTCAGGGGCTTTATGCAGAGACCTTCAGAAATGGAGCGGATGGGGCAGGGCCATCTCCCAGGCTCAGCGCCATCAGGTTGTTTATGCAGACACTTTCAGTAATGAAGATCCTGCCTGCTGCTGGGGGAGTCCCGGGCTGCCTCCGCCATGCCACCGCTGCCTCCACCACTTCCTGCCCCTGCCTCTGCCTCCACCGCTTCCTCCCAAGGGGGCCCGAGCCACAGAGACACCCTGCTCCCCTTTCAGGGAGCCCAGGCGTGTCTCTCACTGACCTTTAGAGTCTGTGGGTGGAGGGACCTTCCAGGCCGCCGGAGGTTCCGTCCCTGAAGACTGCTTGGATCAGCTTCTCTGGGGCCGCGGCCAGGGCAGCGCTGGGGTGGGGTCCGCTTTCTGTGGCGCAGCAGACCCTGGGGACAGCTCTCCAGGGCTCTCTGGAATGGAAATCTCTTCCACTATGTTTCTGCACACCCTGCAGTATCCAGAACTTCTGGGGAGCTCTTCTTACATTAATTCTATGGGCTGTGGGTTCGGAGCTCGCATATGTGCATCTTTCTACTCCGCCATCTTGACTCCGCCCACCTAAGTAGGGTATTTTCTAACATTAATTCCCCTATAATATATCATGAAATGAAACTTATCAGGGAGTTATGTGCTGGTTTGTTATATATAATAGAACCTGAGAATTCCAAACAAGTAATTTTACTAAATTTTGTCCAAAATATGCTGTTTTGTTCAGGTTGCAGTGTCATAATTACAGTAGGATTTGATTTCACATTCATTCTTGATGGTTCTCATTTCCAGTAATGACAGCCCATCGTTGCATACAACCCAAACTCTCACCTGTGGCTTTAAGAAGCTGTAGCAAGCATAGCAGCCACACCCCAGTAAAACAGAGGGGAGTCTACCCCAAGCATGTGAAGACTTCCCCCCCGGAATGGACAGATGAGAACAATTTGTTCCAATATCCATGAAGGTGGCTGAAAAAGGCACTGTGGAGCACTTCTTAAATGCTCAGACATCAAAGACCCCAAGGTCATCCACTGCATCCAGACCATCTCCAGTGGTCCTAACTTTTGTCTTGCAACTGGGCTTTATGGACTCTGGAAGAGACAGTGAGGCTGATAGCGTTATGCAACTCTGCCTCACTTAAATCCAATTAACATTTGAAATCAAGACATCATCCCATGGTCACTGGTCCTCTCCAAAAACGAAGGATGAGCAATCATATACACCTTTTCCCCCACATTCCTTCCCATTGAAATTCTTAATTTTTCTCTTGAAAAGATTTTGAAAAACTCCTTGTTTACTTTTCTCAAATTGTGCTATGTACGATAATCCATCATCAGCACAACACAGCACTAATTCTTTTGTTGGTTAATTCCACAACCTTAATAAAACATCTTCTCAGTAAAGTTACTGACAAGTTTCATATCCCATACTAAACCAAAAATAGCTCCTAGCTCTATAGGCCATTTCTTGTTTCCTTGCCAACTAGAAAGAGCATAATAGGATTTTTAAAAATTACGGTAGATCACCACATTATTAAGACCAGAATACAAAATATAATAAGCAACTGAATTCTCTTTAAAATTAAATAGAAATAATCAAAGAATATTTACAAAAATAAAAGAAATATTTGTAATAAAGTTGATAAACATCATTTTCCTATATTTCCACCCACAATTCCATATATGTTTACTGTTGTGATAAAAGAAAAATTTAAAATAGTCCTTGTTTTTAGCTGTCTGCCTGTACTCCACACCTGTACAATGTAACTAAAAAAAAATGTAATGGGTGTAATTAAAAAAGTTCAAAGGCTAATATCCATATGTCAAAAATGAAATACTAATAACCATTTGTCAGAAATTAAAAGGCAGCCGGAGCTTCTATGTATAAGGAGGTGAGAGCCCTTCCCACAGAGGCTGACAGTTTGGGTTGATCCCCTCTGGTACTTCTGGTTCCACCTTGAGATAATGGTGAGAGGAGGAAAGGAGAGAGGTAGGAGGAAGAAGAGGTAAATTCGAAGGGTGTGTTCGCAGTACTGACTGTTCAGGGGACACCTGGCCTGCATCTACAGATTGGGAAGAGGGAAATGGGATTCAATTTCCTGATTCAGCTGAGATGGAGACCTGAAAAACCTTCCACTGAGAAAGGCAACTATGTAGTCTTACAATTTGCAGACTGGTCCTCTTGCATCCCAGACAAGACAGAGCAATGAGGCTGGTTAATATGCAAATAAGGAGTATGTTGATTAAATCGGAGGCATGTTTACCTGGGTAGTCACACTGGAAACCATTGGTGACACTTCCCCAAAGTGGCAGTGATAGGCACAGCAAAGCACAACAGTCCAGGGTGAAATGCCAGCCCATAACAATAGAGAGAGAGGTCTGCTGGAGAGCAAGGAGAGGGATTCAGCAGACAGCAGTAGAGGCAGGTCAGCCCAGCCTGGAGATGGAGGACGCTAGAGAGACTGTGGCAGGTGTGAGGCAAAGTTAACAGCCCTGAGCCCAATCCACCTGAGTACTGGGAATTATCCTTGCTTAAGGGACTGAGTTTTCCGGAGCTATTTTTTCCCTTTCCCCAACAAAACACAAGTCTGGGAGATGAGATCATTTATTGATGTTCCTGAGAACAATCCTGCTTCATAATTTGTCCTGCTGTTTATTTTGCCTTCTGTTTTAATTCAATACTTTGATTTATGATTCATGATTCATCTGTTAGTAGCATAGCTCCTGGAAACAGGCTTGGGCCATATTTCTCCTTGATGTTCAACAAGAATAAAGTATGATTGCAAAGTTCATACGTATTGGGGAGACCTATTACATATGTGCATATAACTTTACAGGGTTAATTCAATTTAATATTTATTGAGCATCTACCATGGGCAAAGTCCTTTACTGTCACAGAATACAAAATGCCTGTTTAGGCACAGCATTAAAATAGGTTCTATGAAGGAAACAAAAGATACGGAAGGAAAAAATTCTTGCCCTCTACATGTTTACGAAGTAGTTGGGGAAATACTTTCACAGTCTTCTAGCAAGTAAAGAGCATTGAATCATAGACATGAGAGTTAGAAGGGTTTTTAAAATTCAAGTATGGGACCAGTAGGCATCGGAAGTAAATGGAGCTGGAGGACTTGAGTTCGAATTCACCCTCAGACACTTAGTAGCAGTGTGACCCTGATCAGGTCACTTAACACTCACTCCAAAAAAAAAAAAAGTAACTGAGTCTGACCCCTTCATTTTACAAATGAGAGGAAGTTGAATGGCCTGCCCAGGATCACCCTGTAAGTAAATATCTGAGATTTAAACCCAGGTCTTCCTATAATAATGATAGCTAACAATCAGGTAGTGCTTACTATGTGATAAGTGTTTTACAACTGTCATCTCATAATCTCAATTGTCATCTCAATCACTCAATTGTGATCCTCACAATTACCATCCAGGGTCACACAGCTAGTAAGTATCTGAGGCTGAATTTGAACTCAAGTCTTACTGACTCTAACTACTGCATCACCTAGACGTCGCTAGCTATGTCTCTGTAAGACTCTAAGTCTGATTTTTTTTTATCTACTACACCATACTACCAGGCTCACAAAGCCAGGACTTCTATTTGTATCCTCAGATTGCAAATCTTGTGTTCTTTCCATTGAATCATGTTTGGAAGTGACTTGATGATATAAGTAATTTTCACATAAATATACCACATGTGTTCAGCATTTGAAAGCTTACAGACTGTCTTTCTCACAACACCCTTGGAAAGTAAGGAGCGCAGGCATTATTAACCCTAATTCATAGACCAAAAAAATTGAGGCTCGGAGAAATTTGCCCACATTCACGGAGCTAGTAAGGGTCTAAGCCAGGAGTGGGGAACCTGCAGCCTTGAGGCCACATGTGACCCTACAGGTCCTCAAGTTCAGCCCTTTGACTGAATTCAAATTGCACAGAACAAATCCCCTTAATAAAAGAATTTGTTCTGTAAAACTTGGACTCAGTCAAAGGCTTCATTCACCCAAGGACCTAGAAGGCCACAAGTTCTCCACCTCTGGTCTAAATTAAGATTTTAGTCTAGGTGTTTCCTGACTGCAAGCCTAGAGCCCTTTTGCCTAGATCATACTATCTCCAAGACCGTTAAGATTTGAAAATAACGTGGTAGGGGCAGTCAGATGACACAATGGATGGAACGCTAGCCCTGGAGTCAGGACAGCCTGAGTTCAAATCCACCCTGACACTTACTAGAGGTGTGACCCTGTGTTAATTGCTTAATCTTGATTCCTTGAACAAAAAACAAAGGTAGGAAAAAAGGGAGGGAGGAAGGAAGGAAGGAAGGAAGGAAGGAAGGAAGGAAGGAAGGAAGGAAGGAAGGAAGGAAGGAAGGAAGGGAGGGAGGGAGGGAG
Organism: Bettongia penicillata ogilbyi; assembly: GCA_023548195.1. NCBI lineage: Eukaryota > Metazoa > Chordata > Mammalia > Diprotodontia > Potoroidae > Bettongia > Bettongia penicillata. Next base: position 1,572,073 of record JAJHZJ010000288.1, on the reverse strand, counting down.
GGAGGGAGGGAGGGAGGGAGGGAGGGAAAGAAGGAAAGAAGAAAAAAAGAAAAGAATATGGTATAAATCTTACAGAAGTGCTGGAGAACATGAAGTAAAGGAGTGGTCAGTAGTTTGAGGTCAGTCAGAAAAGTCTCCAGTCGGACTTTGATTTTGATGGAGAGCGCTTGATAGCAGAAAGATGGGTAATACGTAAACTAAGCTAGGAGAACTGTGTACAGACAAAAATGGTCAAGAAAAGTGGAGGGCATGAATACAAGATTAATTAGCATTGAAAGGAAGGGTTGTGATGGAAATACCAATAGTTGAAAATAGATAAATATGGGAGAATCCAAAGTTAGAGCAGGGGTTCTTGACCATTTTCATGTCATGGATCTCTTCTCAGAATAATGTTTTTTAAATACAAAAATAAAACAGAAAGGAAATGAATTCTATTGAAATGCAGTTATCAAAAAATGTTTTAAAACAAGTTTATAGATCTCAGGTGAAGAATCTCTGTGTTACAATGATCCAAGGTCAGTACAAAAGACTTCCAATAGAAAATGCCATCCACATCCAGATAAAGAACTGATGGAGTCTGAGTGCAGATCGAAGGAAACTTTTTTCATTTACTGTATTTTTTTGTTTTTTTTCTTTTGATTTGTTTATTCTTTCACAACTGTGACTAATATGGAAACATGTCTTATATAATTGTACATATATAACCTATATGAAATTGCCTATCATTTTAGAAAGAGAGGAGAGGAGGCAAGAAGAAAAAATTGGAACTCAAAATCTTATAAAAATAAATGTTAAAATTGTGTTGACATATAATTGGAAAAAAAATAAAATTCTATTAAGAGTGAAAAAATAAAAGTTAAGTGGAGGCTAAGAATCAACCCACCCAGGAATCTACTTTCTGGAGTTCTGCTCTTGAGTCCAGTGCTTGCTATATGTAAAAGATCTGGAGCTAATAGGTTATATTTTACTGTCATAATTAACTTGAGATCTAGGAATAAAGGTGAAGTGTAAATATTAAAAAAAAACAAAAAACCAATCTCGGTATTAGGGACAGCTAGGTGGCGCAATGGATACAATGCTGGCCCTGGAGTCAGAAAGGACCTGAGATCAAATTCTGCCTCAAACACTTTTCTAGCAGTATGACCCTAGGCAAGTCACCCTCAATTGCCTAAAGAAAAGGGCCCTCTGTGTTAGAGAGATTTGAATGACATAATTCTAACCAAAAGATTCATAGCATTTAGCATCATAAACATCTCAGAGACCATCTACTTTAATTCCCCACCTTTTACAGATAAAGAAATAAACCTCCAGAAGCTTGTTTTATCTAAGGTTTTCATATTAGCTAGGGTCATACAAGTAGTAAAGGTCAAAAGCAGAATTTGAACTGATATTCTCTAATGCCAGAGTTAAGGATCCTTCCACGGTGCCATGTTGTTTTCTCTCATTCCATTTCAAAAAGTTATTAATATATGCTAATATATTATCTTTTGTTCATATTATTATCTACCATCATCTAGTAATGTTAATCATTATCTATTATAATAATTCATCACTTAATATATTAATTCATTATTAAGTCTATTAATAAGCATTTATTAAGCATGTGCTAGACTGAGCATACAAAGACAAGAACTAATCAGATCCTACCTTCAAGGCGCTTATAGCCTCCTACTCAAAGGCAGCAGGATCATTGTCCCTGCTACCCAACTGAAAGAGGTAAAATAGTTGTTTATGTCATAGAAGTTTCATTTAAAGGCTTAACTTATTGCAGTCTAATGACTGAAATAAGAAAAATAGAATTCTCTTATTGAGCTGGTTTTGTCCTTTCACTGCATTCTACACAAACGGACTAAGTATAAATTTGCTGTTATTAATATAATATATATGTTTTTTAAGTTTGTGAATACTACTTGTCGGTAATTTTAAATTCTAGCACTTGCTACTAGTCATCTCTTTCTATTTATTGGAGTTAAGATATGGCAGGATGGATGATTGCTTTCAAACTTTTTCTCTCCCTTAAATATAAGAGAAATATAAGAATACCTTATACTTGCATAGAAAGCTCAGACAAGCTCCCATGTAGTAAGGATTTAAAGATCTGCCCATGCCACTTTGCAGGCACCCATCAGTCTGCTGCCTCTCTCATTTCCATACTTAATCCCATCCAAACCTTAAGGGCAATCCAAGGGAGTGATTGTATATTTATTCATTAGACCCTGCTATACTTAATCTATTGCAAACTATTCCTCATTATGGTACTTAATGTATGAAGTTGTTTTTTAAAGTGATGGTATATTATACTCCTTTACAAACACTTGATATACTAAAGTCTAAACTTATGGTAATTCTCATGCGGGATTCCTTTCAATCACAAGGGCTTGTAGGACATTTAAAATAGGATTCACAAAAATCCAATTTATTAATGGCAATTAATTATGAATCACATTTCAACCTATTTCTAAATCAACCAAACTGAGACCTCCAATCCCAACTCATCAAATACTGTTTAGAGAAAACTTTCCCAACAGTTATATCTCTCTATATCTTAAATCCCTTAATCTCTTAAAATTTAGTATTGAAGTTAACAAATGTACAATTTGTTCACCATGAAATCAGCACTAAAACAAAGACGTAGAAAACTATTTGCAATATTTTAGCTGTGAGAAAGATGACAAGCAGGTCATCTCAAACCCTTACTGTCAAGTGCAAGTGATTTCTTATCTGAAAACAACCTCACAGCATTTAGTTCATTCGTGTTAACAAAGTCTCTTTGCAAGAATCTTCTCCATCTTCCTGACAAGATAAGGTTGCAATGGTTTCACAAAGAAAGAAGGTCCCTTCATCTTCACTCTTTCTGTCCAGTCTTCCCTCCCTCCCACTCCTCCTTCCTCCTTGAAAAGGCAAACAATTTGATACCTTTTACACATGTTAAGTCATGCAAAACATTTCCACATTAACCATGTTGCAAAAGGAAAGAAAGAGAAAAGGAAGGAAGGAAGGAAGGAAGGAAGGAAGGAAGGAAGGAAGGAAGGAAGGAAGGAAGGAAGGAAGGAAGGAAGGAAGGAAGGAAGGAAGGAAGGAAGGAAGGAAGGAAGGAAGGAAGTTTCAATCTACATAGAGTTCATCAGCTTTCCCTCTGGAGGCGAATAATATTCATCATGCATGCTTTGGAATTGTCTTGATGAGAGTAGCTAAGTCTTTCAGAGTTGATAATCATTATAGTATTGCTATTACTATGTACAGTGTTCTCCTGGTTCTGCTCTCTTCACCTTTCATCAGTTCATTAAAGCTTCTCAAGCTTTTCTGAAAGCACCCTGCTTGTCATTTCTTATAACATGATAGTATTCCATCACAGCTATATACCACAACTCATTCAGTCATTCCCTAACTGATGGGCATCCCCTTGCTTTCTAGTTCTTGTGAAAGAATATAATAAGTTACATCCATGGTTTGTGGAACTCCCACTCTCTTGCTTCCTTGCTATCTTCCTTCTTGTCTTCCTTCCTTGTTTCACTGAATTTTAGTGACATCTTTGGTGTCCGCTTGTCACCCTACTCTCACATGTGACTCCAACAAGCTGTAGCAGGCACAGCTGCCAAACCCAAGAAAATCTTCTTAGTCATAGGGGCTAAACCAGTTTGAAGGTAACCAAGAAGCCTCAGACTCCTGATGAATTAGGGGGACATTCACTCCAAGTATGTTAAAACTTCCTCTGGTGGAATGGGCAGATGAGAACTACTTGTTCCAATGTCCATGATGGCGGCTTTGGAAAGCTAAGGGCTTGGTCAAACATTGAAGACCCTAAGGTCTTCCAGTGCATCCGGACCATCACTAGTGGTCCTGACTTTTGTCTTGCAACTGGACTTCGTAGACTCTGGAAGAGAGAGTGAGGCTGATGCTTTTGTGCAACTCCACCTCACTTAAATAGAATTCATGATCAAGTCAAGCCATGACCCTACGAAGTTATTGGTTCTTTCCAAAAATTAAGGACAACAATCACAACAGTGACAGGAGAATGATTTCTACAGTTTCCCAAGTTATCACTTGGAACAGTTTCTTCTCCAGACTCATTTTATGCCCCATAAATTTGCTTATAATAATTTCTTCCTAAATTATCAGTTAAGACATTCCTCACAAGAAAAAAGCTTCTCCATTTTCTTTCTCTAACTTCTCAATAAACTGCTCAGAGATCCCCATTGATCAAAATTGCATTAATTGATATTGTAAGTAGTACTTCACAGAGAGACATATATATATTATATATATATATATATGCGTTAATTATTATCTTTTCTCCTTCTTAAAGAGACAGAAGTTTCTACGACCTCTGTTGATGAGGCTTTTTAAAACAGGAGTTATGTTTAAATACCTTAAGCTGTTTAAAGGAGTTATGCAATGTATAACTTGTGAGGATTGATTGGTAGCTAAAAACCATATAATTCTGTAAAAGTTTTTTAAAAACTCAAGATACCTAGAATATTGCATATTTTTCTCCATTATGGTATTTGGTATATGAAATGATATGTTGTTTTTTTTTTAAAAAAACACTTGATATGCTAAAGTCTAATAGGCATATTATATACTTGTCATTTGCAGGATTGCTAGTTTTTATGCAGAATTCCTTGCAATCACAAGAATTTCTAGGGCACTTAAAATACAACTCTATTTACCAAAAAAATCCAATTTATACATAAATTATCAGGATCATATTAATTTAATAAAATGAAATAAACCTGCCTTATGAATTCTTTTGGAATTCTCACATATCCTGCCTGAATTATCTCTGGTCTTCTTTGCCTGCTTTTAGACCTTTATCTTCTATAGCATCCAGCTTGCTGCCCTTGAGAAGCACATGAAATTTAAAAAATTCAGTCAAGATATTCTCAGAACCATAGCCATAAGTTCACTAAATATGGAAAATAATATTATATTTTAGCTTCCTTTGATCTTAGACACCCACTATTCCAGGAAAGTGAGAATTTATAGCTCTTAAGAATATCTTCCTTAACCTTCAAGTATAGATGGGGCAGCTAGGTGATGAAGTGGATAGAACATGGGCCTGGAGTGAGGAAGACTCATTCTTAGAAGTTCAAATCCAGCCTCAGACACTTACTACCTGGGTGACCCTGGGCAAGTCACTTCACTCTGTTTGCCTCAATTTCCTCATCTGAAAAAGGAAGCCACTCCAGTATCTTTGCCAAGAAAATCCCAGATGGGGTCACAAAGAGTTGGACACAATTGAAATGACTGGACAATAACAAAAATGCAATCAGATGCAATTTTATTCCTCTCAGGAAGGGACATCATAGATCATAGAATTGGCAGAGACCTCAGAATCTAGTCAGTCCATTCCATCCCCCTCATTTTACAGATGAGGAAACTGAAATCCAAGGAAATGAAGTGACTACGAGATGCTGGCTTCTTCAAACCAAAGGACAAGTTTCATAGGAACACAGTATGGAGAGGACAAAAAGTTCATCCTGAATTTTTGTGGGGATTTTCTTCTGGCAGAAAATCTTTGGAAAGTAGCTCTTTGGTGTGAAATGCTTATCAAAAGATATCTTTAGTGTTTGTAAAATATTATGCATTTATCTTTACCGTTTATATGGCATTGCTCAAGATTATATTTGTAGGGATACTGGCCAAATTAGAGCACCAAATTCAGAGGGTTTTGCTGCTGACAGATAAACAGAAAAAAAAAGGCAGGGTCTGGCTGGTCCTGTCTTCTTCACTTAAATTTTATTCTACCTCAAATTCATTTGCATGCCAAGCCAGAGAGATTCTTGGAAATTTCTAACCCCAAATCAAATAAATTGTCTGGGATTAAGAACTGTAATTCAGTCCTAGACACAAGGAAAAAAAGACTCAATCTTAGCCTGAAGGCACTCTGTCAGAATAGATCAGAATAAATTTGTTTAGTTTTATTGAAGTTCTTTTAAATAAAAAAAAAATCACTGTCACCTCCCAATGACACCTCCAATCTCTGCCACCTAATAAAATCTTCCCTTTTAACAAAGAAGTAGAGTCAAGCAAAACAAATCAAAATATTGTCCATGGCTGAAAATATTCCTCAAGTAACACTATCACCACCTCTCTGTGGAGAAATGGGTCTACCTAACTTCTGCTGAAGTAGCACTTTAACTGGGTATGGCAGCTCATAGTTTCTGAGTATGAAAGAGCTATCAGTCTGACTTTATTAGAGAGATTGCTAATCTTGGTATCCTAGAAGATCAGCACCTATATGGTCAGCAAGTGGTTCTAAAAAATTGAAACCCAGAAGGTAGCACCAAGAAGCAACACCTAGTTGTAAGTTCAAGACCAGTAGAGATACACTCATGAATAGGAGAGAGGACTTGGCAGGGAGAAGCAAAGACTTGACATCCAGGAGGAAAACAGCAGAGACAATACTGGATAGTCAGCCTAGGACCAGATGGAACCAGGGCCAAAGAGAGAGACACAATTACAACACCAGAAGTTAGAGCAGCCCTGGAGCATCTGAGGAGTCACTTGCTCTTCCCCTACTGGATTTCTAGCCATAATGATCCAATGTCAGTAGATGTCCATTGATAGAGTATTTATGTTCCTTCATGTATCAAATTGGGATATTACTCATTACTACTTATATGTTAGTTTTGAGGAAAGAACTTTGGAATAATCATATAAATTGGAATTAAGACAATAGAGGATTTCAGTTTTACTGTTGATTTCCTAGTCAAAAATGAAGGGAAAAGGACCCAAAAGTCACTGAATGGGGGCAATAAAAAAATAAATATTTTCTTGATCAGCAAGTATGGTGAGGATCAGTTTAGGATCATAGGGCAATTGACCTAGAGATATACGAAATTAAAGTTAAGTTAGGTGAATTCAAAGTCACAGATTTAAAATTGGAAGGGACCTTAGAGATAATATCTAGTCTAGCAGTTCTCAAAATGTGTTCTGGGATCCCCTCTTCACCACTGCAGAGGTCGATAAAGTCAAAACTATTTTCATAATGATACTAAGACATTATTTTCCTACTAAAATATTATTTCCTTTTCCAACTATGTATGGGTGTTTGAGGCCAGATTTTCTTCATAGACTTCAAAAACCATATCACAGCAGACTGTAGAAGCAAATAAGTGAATCCAGCTGTCTTCTTGATAAGCCAAACATTAAAGAAATTTGCAAAGGTAACCCAATTTAAAGCCCATTGATATGAGATTTTCTCATAATTGATGGAGGTGAGTGTCCTGCCCAGTGAGAGGGGTGGGGCAAAATTCTTGAGAGTCGGAGACCTCTACCTTGATTCAGTCTTTACAGAACTTTTCAAGCATCAGTCTTTTGGGGGATGCTTCAAGTACCAAATTGGTATGGGTACTCCTGGCTTCCAGCAAAGATGAAAGAGGTCAGGAGAGGTACCAGGCTAGCATTATATCTATTTACTCCCGTAAGTACTGTTAGCCTAGAGTAGGAGATATGATTGGGTTAAATCTGATTTCTGATCACTTTGTCATTATCTATGGTGTGGGGAAGCGGGGGAGAAGAGGGTAAGGGAAATTCCAAGCTCTATATCCAAGGCTTGACTCCTTTCCTTCCAAATAGCAATTCATTATTAAAACAAATAATTCAAATAAAAAAGAAAACCCATTTATCCAAGTACCAGTTCCATTATGTACATACATAGTTCAAATAGCAAAGAAAATCCATTTATTTAAATCAGCAGCAAAACAGAAACCAGAGAAGATATATGTAGGAAAATATATACTAAACAATACCGAGTAAAGGAGTTCTCCCACATCATAGTTCAAAAGAGAGACAGACAGACAGAGAATTCTAGATCTCACCCGAGGGGAAACTCCCTACAACCTTTAGTGTAGCTAAGGTAGAAATAGGAACGTGATGGAGACCGCCAGCTCACTCAAGTGTCCCAGTTTTTTCTTTCAGCATCTTGAAGTGGAGTTGGCCTCTTCTATTTTGCCTCTTGAAGCTGGAAACCATGAGCAACAAAAGTAACTCAACACTTAAAGTGTTCTAGGAAGAAGGCCACTTGAGGAGTCCTAAACAGGAATGAAGAAGGCTGGAGCTCTTCAGCTCTCACCAACTCTGCTCTACCCCTCATGAATCAGAGTCCCACATCAACAGGTTTAGGAACAGGGGTTACACAAGAATATATAGCCACTCTTTTCACTAATTTTTAAATAGTTTTTTAAAGAATTATATTAATATGTGATGTTTTTATTATTTTGACTTAATAAATATTTTAAAATTTATGTCTTAATTCCCAATATAGTAAATATTGATAGATATGACCCACATAAACTAAGGCTTTTGGGGAACTTCAATAACTTTTTAAAGTGCAAAGGGGACCAGAAAGTTTGAGAATCGCTGAGGCTGATTGACTTGCTGAAGGTCATCCAAGTAGTAAATAGCTGAACTCAAACTTGAATTCAGGTTCTCTGATCTCAAATCCAATGTTCCTTAGAGGCTGCTATCCTGTTGCCTCCTGTAGGTTCTCATCAGCTCTTCTGTAACTCTCTGTGACTCTCAACAAGTACTACCAGTTATCACTCTGGTTTTTCCCACAGTTTCCCACAGTTGCCAGTAGGCAGGACCAGGGATAGTTCTGAGAAATCTAAATCAGAGTTTTAGACAAAACAGATAATGTGTTGTACTGGATAGAGGACTGAAAGTGATGTCAGAAAATTCCAGGTTCCTGATGCTTGCTGACTTTGTCCAGTTACTCCATTTTCTAAGTACTAAAGAAGGGAAAGAAGTGGACTAGCCAGGAGCTAAATTAAATACCGACAACCTTTGGTCACCATACAAATACAAGGAAAGACACAGGGGCTGGTTACATCCTCCATGGTTCTAGCTTCTTCCCTTTTTTTATTGAGATCTCCCCTTTCTCCCCCTCATCCAGTATTCCTGATGATTAGAATTTGGGTGGAATTCAAAGGCCAAAAAGAACTAGTACATGTTTCTGTAAAGGTAAATTTGATATATGATATTTCAAACATAGAATCATAGGATTTTATAGCTGTGGTGGACCTTACAGGTCATTTAGACTGACTAAGAAAGTAAAATACAAAATGTTGTTCCTTATCCAAAATGCAGGGGTCGGGGAGAGGAGTGGATCCAATTAAGATGGCAGCATGAAAAATCATAAAGGGGACCAATTCTTACATGTGCTTTAACAAAAATCTTAAATCTTAAAAAAAAAAAATCTTGAAAGAGGTAGAAGAGTTATCAAGAAATTAAAAGAGAAATGAGTATGCTCCTCGATCTATTCTAAGATTACATTATATAAAAAGAGGGTCTGAAGGTTGCAAACATTCAGAGTGGGGTCATACAAGGGAAGCCAGTAGACTCTCAGGTTATGCTCTAAGGAGACTGAGGAAATCTGAAGCCTGCCAGCACATTGACCCCAGACATGCCAGGTGAGGTTGTGGGAGCCAGTATCATGAGTGACAGAAATCCTGGACAGAAGTTAGCAAAGTCCGACCACTCCTTCTAAGAGTTGGAGAAGTAGCAAAGCCGGATTCTGGAACAAAATCCAAACTAGAAACAGAGATGGAAATTGGGATAAATAGAAGAAAATATCCAACACAATGAAGTACTATGGATTGAGATGCCTATGAGATAAAACCAGAAAAAGAGAATAACTCCACAACTTCTAAAGCAGGACCCCACAAGAATAAAAAATGTTGGCGACAAAGACTTCAAGAGTTCTTGGAAGAAATGAAGCAAGATTTTTTTTAAAACATAAATAAGAACTCTGGAGGAAAAAACATTGGAAGAAAAATAACAAATCAGACAGTGGAAAACTCTACCCAAGTAACAAATTCTTTAAAATATACAATGGAGCAAACAAAACTCAATGATTCTACGGGACAAGAAATCTTAGATAAAGTCAAAAGATTGAAAAAAAAAACAAAACAGAAGAAAATGCAATGTGGACACAACTAACTTGAAAAATAGACTCAGAAAATTCCAAGAAACCACAGTCAGGATCACAAAAGAATGTGTAATGTCATAAAGGAAAAAAAAAGCAATTCTTGTGAAGAGGGCCTGGGAAATGAATTTTCAATAGAATTAGATAACTTTCAAGCATGCTCATCAAAAGACCAAAGCTGAGCAGAAATTTTGAAAGGCAAATACAAGAATCAAAAGAAGTCTGAAGAGAAAAATACATTGAAATAGTCAGAAGAGAATGAACATTGTTTAACTGCAGACACTCTAATAGAGGAGAAGAGATTAATATTCCTTCTGAACCCTATCGTCTTCAAGGGAGTTAAGGAAGATAGACACTGTCTAGGATTAATTTTGTTCTATTGTTACAACTTTAAGAAAGAAAAGAAAAAAGGAAGAAACATAAATATACTAGGAAAGAAATGAGGAAGAAGAGAGAACAATATACTATTCCTCATAACTGCAGTGTTATGGAAGAGGAGTATAAAAATGTGACAGATGAGATGACAAAAGTCACTCTTATCTGGATTAGAAAAGGAGGCCTGAACTCATATACAGAAAAAGTTCAGAGGCAGAACTACATTAAACTCAACTGATAAATAGGTGGAGACAGGGATAAGGAACTAGTGGTTTAAGGAAAAGGATAGAGTTGAGGAAAAGGAATAGACACAAGCAAAACACAGGGCAACTTTGGAGGAGAGATATTAAAGGTGGAATTAAAAGGCAAAAAAAGAGAGGAGGAACAATAGAGGTGGGGTAGACTACTTTAATTCTGACTACTAATATTCATCACATCCTCTCTTTCATTCCCTTTTTCTTTTTGCAAAGAAGGAAGCAGGGGTAAAAGAGGAAAAGGTCTAAGAAAAAATGATGGAGGAAAATAAGCAATTAGCCATAGTATACAAATGTGATTATCATGAATGCACTCATAAAATGGAATAAGGTGGACAGAACAGGTTAGAAATAGAATCTAGCAATTTGCTGTTTATAAGAAGTAGTGGAAACAAACATTCACATCGTTAAAATGAAGGATTAAGTCTTAGACAGATTAAAAAAAAACAGAGGTAGTAATTATCTCAGACAAGGCAGCAGTAAAAATAGGTATGGTTAAAAGAAGGAAACTACAATATACTCAAAGGCGTGATAAACAATATTAGTACTTTTAATAATAATAAGATATGTATACACACATATATGTATACACACACACACACAAACCCCAGATGGTGATGCCTCCAAATACTTGAAAGTTAATTGAATTTCAGGGAGAAATAGACAGCTAAACTATGATAATGTCTTCGATGTGACCCTAACCTAGCAACAAATATAAACAAGAAGAAAGTTAGGGACCTAAATAGAAATTTTCAAAAGTTAGATATGAAAAAACCTTTTGGTGATTACCAAATGGCAAATGAAATTAATATTCACTCAGTTGTATATAGCACTATTATAAAAACTGATCATGTGCTAGGAACTAAAAACTTCATAAACAAATCCAGAAAGGCAAAGATATTCAATACTTTATAATGCAATAAAATTTATAATCAATAAGGAACATTTGAATAAAACTACAGAATGAGATATGTTTTCAGTATTGTGTGTGGAGATTGTCCATTTTTATTTGTCACAATGGAAGCCAAAATTTGAGATGAGGTGTGATGCCTCCAAAAATTTAAAAAAAAAAAATGAAAAGTGTCAGTGAACCTTTTTATTAATGTATAGAGGAAAACAGAAAGGGGATAAAGAAAAAGAGAATGGCTTTGTAGGTGAAATGCTGATTTTGATATGCTTTTCAAAAGCCTTGCTGTACACAATAGAGATTCCTTTTGTTTTCTATTCTTTGTATATGAAAATATTTGTCTGCAAATGTTTGTCAAGTATATAATAACAAAAAATGAAAATCATTTTTAAAGAGAATGTGAGGTCCCTGCAGATAAGGACTGTCTTCACTTTTGTATTTGTAAACTTGTTGATCAGCATAGTTCTTGGCATATGTGGTAAGTTCTTAACAAATGCTTTGTCATTCATTCCAAACAAAATGAGAAGTCTGGACTACATGTTCCTTCTAGATTTAAATCCTATGACCCTACGGTCTTCTCCTCTGTATTGTTTGATAGCGACTACTTTCTTTTGGGATCAAAGGATCAGATATCTAGAGCTGGAAGGGGCTTTAAAAGCCATCTACTCTCTCCCCATTTCATTTTACTGATGAGGCTTAAAGAGAATAAGTGACTTTTTCAAGGTCTCAGAACTCGGATGGGGGCAGAGCCAGGATTGCAGTTCAGTCTGACTCTAAGTTGAACATTTCGTACACTGCACCATCCTGCCTTCTGGGACACTACAGTGTTCTAATTCTCCTACCTCTGCATATTCAATGATGTGATGATCTCTTTTGTAATCAATCTTTTTTTTTTTTGCTCATTTTATTCTTTCAGAATTCTTATCTAAAATTATACTTTCAATAACTTCCACCACACAAATGTCTCTTAAATCTTTATCACTAGCCCTGAGTTTCTTGTGCCTCATCTCCACTTCATGAAAATATCTGCGGTCACTTTAAATGGACATATCTAAGATGGATTTCATCTTCTACTTGATCCTACTCAGGATGGCCCTATTTCTGTTGATAGCAGCATCATGACTGTGTTAGTCATCCAGATTGGAAACCTGAGTCATCCTGGACAAACCTTCTTCCACCCTTCCTTCCCTTTCTATTATCTAATCAGATGCTAAATTCTATTAATTTTTCCTTTCACTTTCTTTTTTTCCCCTCTGTCACAACCACAGCTCAGGATCCTGTTACTTCACCCTTAGACTATTATAATAATGGTCTTTTAACTGAGCTCTTGTATTGTTATACTGGCATCCCACTTGTCATATGTCTTTCTAGTTCTCTAATCTAGCTTTCAAGTAAGGGACCTGGAAGATAGGAATGATATGTTTTCTTAGATCTGTCCATACTGTTGGGCCCTTAAATATTTTTGTAATTTTGTTCAATCAAAAGTCTAAAACTATATCAGACTTGAATAAATTATATATTGAACAGGAATGCTCTCAATTTCTCAAGACTTGTATGAAGGCATAGCTGTCATTCTTACCGAATATGTCTCTCTCAGTCATTTTTTGGTCATGTCCAACTCTCCATGACTCCATTTGGGGTCCCTCTTGGCAAAGATACTGGAGTAGTTTATCATTTCCTACTCCAGTTCATTTTCCAGATGAGAAACTGAGACAAACAGGGTTAAGTGACTTGCATAGGGTCTCCCAACTAGTGCCTGAGGCCACATTTGAATGAAGGTGAGTCTTCCCAACTCTAAGTCTGGCACTCTAGACCGGCACTTTATACAAGGATTAGCTGAAGGAGTTGGGCAAATGTTTAGTCAAGAGAAGAGAATGCTATGGATGTAAATGATAACAGTGTTAAGTATTTGAAGAGCAATCTTGGAAGAGGCGTTAGACAGCGTACCATACCTTGGCTAACAGAACTAGGAACAACTCAGAATTCGGTGTATTAATGAGGTCACACTTTGGAGTCAGAAAACCTGAAATGACATTCAAGCTCTAATGCTCACTACTTATGCAAATGATGGATTCACAGCCCATCTGGGGCCTTTTGTTGCCTCTCTATGAAATGAATGAGTATAAACTCTGTGGAAGGAACTGTATTAGTTTTTGCGTGAATGAGATATTGGGGATAAATTACTGATCCTTCCCACTTTTCTCTTCCCTTCTTTTTGCTCCTTCTCGTGCTACATACACTTGGTATCTCAAGCAATTGATAAAGTAGATTGGCCCCTTAGGAAGAAAGGGATGGGGAGGGTGGGGTTTCTGACCCTTGAAATATAAAGAGGCTTAGCCCTGAGGGGGAACAGAGTCCTCAATTCTGCAATTGCCTCGGGGAGAGGTAAATTGATGCCTTCTTTTCTGGATGATTGTTGTTTGTGGTGACTACCAAAGGTAATATTTTCTATCCCTTTAACTTTGGAATTATGCCCTTTCTAAACCCGCCTAAGTAAAGTTGGTTTTTCATTTGTGTTTTATATTCCATAGTTATATTTTAAACCTTGAATCTGCTTAAGGCTTGGCCTATAATAGACTAGATTATCTCTAAATTCTCTTTTAGCTCAAAATTATATGATCATATGCTTCAGAGTAGCCGGCAGACTTCAGTATGATGGAAGAAAAAGCTTTCTAACAACTAGAGCCATTCCAAAGCTGAATGGACTGCCTGAGAAGTAGTAAGTTCTCCAAGAATTAAAAAAAAAAATGTCTTAAGTGTTTACTATATTCCAGGGTACTGGAGATACAAAAAAAACCAAACTGTTTCTGCTCTCAGGGAGTTTATATTCTAATGGGAACAGACAACACAAGTGGGGAAGTGGTTACCTTGGAAAGGTGTTTTGACTTGGGAAGCTGATTTGATTACTGACCAAAGAGCTAGAGGTGGAAAGGGGAAAGGTATGGGGACTACCTATGAGAGCATTGGGGCAAAGCTAGCGCTGGGGCTGGGTTCTGAGTTATAAATGGAAGGCTTTTGAAAATTCCAGGGTACCAGGTTGATGCCAAGCCACCAGGTCCTAGAAGCAGAGGCTGGAATCAGGATGGACGAAGATGGAGGGAGACAGTCTTCAAGTGGAGGATGGGTGATCCTATCAGGGATCCCTCCTAATCCCTGACCTCTGAAGTCCTTTCCCATGCTATAGCCTAACTCACTAAATAGCCAGATAAATGAAGTTAACAAGCCACCCAACATTTATTAAATATGTATTCATATTTATGCTCATAGTATGTTTGATACTCCCAGAAAAACAAAAGAAATAGAAATGACGGTCCTTCGGGAAATGCAAAGCAAGTGTTAATGACTTTTACTGATAAGAGATACAGAGCACATAAATATCACACAATCTAGTTGAGTAGTAAGTATGAGGTAGGAACGGTTTATGACGAAGGGCTGACAGGCTTGGCATCGATTTTTAGTTCCTCTCCCTAGGATGTCGACAAAATGGAAAAAATCCCAGTGAAGTGCTTTGCATGCCTACAACAGCGGGGCCAGCTTGTCACCGCCTGAATGGCTTTTCCACTAGCGATGACAGCTGAGCACCTCCACGCTCTGCTCCAAAGTGCGCGCTGGTGAGCTACGGGCGACCTGGCCACCTTGCTCTTGCCTCTGCGAGCCCGGCTCCTTGGAGCCCACGATCCCGGTCTCCCGGTTCCACCGAAGCGCTCCCGTCGGCTCAGCCCCCGAAGCGGTCTGGTTATGGGAATAACTCCGGGGAGGGAACACAGCCGTGCCCGGCCGGTCATCCCAGGACCAGGGACAGGCCAGGGAGTCCGGGGAGAAATCCAGCGCCTCCCGCACTTAGCTTCTCCAAAGGCTGTTTTTGGCAAAATAACGTGAGCGGTGTGAAGGCGGCCTGGCGGACCTCAGGCTCCGGTACCGAGCTCCGCGCACCAGCTCTCCACGGGATCGCGTTCCCATCGGAGCTCTCGGGGCCGGGCTGCGCTCCCCAGCACCATCGGGCGGACCGGGGGAAGGAAGGGCCCGATCCCTGCCCAGCACGGGGTCCGCGCCGGCCTCCGCCTTCCCCGCCGCCCAGCACCGGGAGCTCGGCCCCCGCAACCCCGCGGAGGAGGGCTGTCAGAGCGGCCCGGGCACCATCGCGGGCAGCCCAGGAGGCAGCCCGAGGAGCGCACGCCGGCCCCGCACCACCTCGGCGGGCAGTGCCCACGGTCGGCGAGGGGCAGACGTGCACGTCCCGCAGCCGAGCGTCTAGGGGAAGAGAAGCGGCATGTCTGCGGCGGAGCCTCGGAGGCCGCCGCACTCCGCTTTGTGTTTCCGCTCGCTCCCCGCTCCTTTGTGGCCGCTTCCTCGGGGCTCGGCGGGGACCCCCTGCTGCGGCTCGTGCAGGCCTGCGGGCTCGCTATCGGCGGCACCGCCGCGGCTAATCGGGACGCGGGGAGGCTGTCTTCCGGGCCCCGTCGGCCCGCCGGGTGAGCGGGGGACGCTGGCCGGCTCTCAGAGTCAAGGGCGTGGGGGAAGGGAGTCGGCCGGGCAGGCTCGGGCGCCCCGGCGGGGAGCCTCGGCGCGCGCCCTTCCGCCGCGCCGCCCCCAGTCACGTGACGCCGACTGGCTGGCTGCTCTGCGGGAGCGCCTTCACTTGCTCCATTTCCCCCCTCCCTTCCTCCGGCCTTCCCTTTCATTTCCCCCCGCCCCGCCCCCACCCTGACACCAGCTCTCGCCGGAGCGACGAGAAGCCCGCCCCCACGTCCTCCGGCTTCTCGAGCTCATTGGCTGAGGCGGCGAGGACGCGTCTCCAGGGCGAGTGGCAGCCATTGGTGCGGGGGGCGATCCGAGTTCCCGGATGAGGGAACATTCTGCAGTATAAAGGGAGCGGGGAAGGCGGGAGACAGCGCAGTTTGAATCGCGGTGCGCCAGAGCAGTAGCCGGCGGGATCTCTGCCCCGGTGTTTGCTTGGTCCACTCTTGGCCGTGAGCGTGTGTGCGGGAGAGGTTCACGCTTAACTCAAAATGGTAAACTTAGCACAGGGGCCTGAAGGGTTCCGCGGGCTGGAGAAGGGGGAGGGGAGCGGGGAGGGCGCCGTTACACCCCAGGGACTAGGGAGGGGAGCGGCGGTTAGGGGCGCGCGCGCGCGCCTCTAGGCTGGAGGGAGGAGAGGGGGACGGTTGGGGGGAGGGAGCCGCCTCCGGGCTCGTGGCGGCGGCGACGGTTGGTGGCGCGCGTGCGCGGCGGCGCGCGCTCCCGGCGGCCCGCGCGCGGCTGGTGGAGCGCCGCCGGCCCCCCCCCCTCCCGCCCGCTCGCGCCCGGGGCCATGCTCCGGCCGGGCGTTGGGAGGCCCCGCGGAGGGGGAGGGGTCCCGGCGGCCGGGCTGAGCGCCTCCACCCCCGCCCCCTCCTGGGTGTGTGCCCCCTCCAGGCTGGCGGGAAGGCTGGGAAGGACTCCGGAAAGGCCAAGACAAAGGCGGTTTCCCGCTCGCAGAGGGCCGGCTTGCAGGTCAGTGGGGATGGCCCCTCCGCGAGGGCGGGCGGTCTCCTCGCGCGTGGGCCGGGGCGGTCACGTGGGCCCGGGTCGGGATTTGGCGGGAGGGGCCCCGCCCGGCCGGATCTTAATTGTGCATTCTCGGGGTGCGTTTTCTCCAAGTTTCCCGTGGGCCGCATTCACCGGCATCTGAAGTCGCGGACGACGAGCCACGGCCGCGTGGGCGCCACGGCCGCCGTGTACAGCGCGGCCATCCTGGAGTATCTGACTGCAGAGGTGAGGGGCCGTGCGCCGCGGGGGTGGGGGCCGGGAGGGGCGCCCGCACGGAGGGAGCCGAGGCGGTGGGACGCGGTGGTGACGGCCAGCGCATCCTGGCTCTCCCCACGCAGGTCCTGGAGCTGGCAGGAAACGCATCGAAAGACTTGAAGGTGAAGCGCATCACCCCTCGCCACTTGCAGCTCGCCATCCGTGGGGACGAGGAATTGGACTCGCTGATTAAGGCCACCATTGCCGGGGGTGGTACGTAGCCCACTTAGCTACCTTGCAAAGTTTGGGTTGGGCTTGCGCTTGGTCCTTGCATGGGAGTCACGAGTGACTTTGAGAGCCCTTTCATGTTCAGGCAGTTTGTACTGTGTGTGGAAGCTCCCTGAAACAAACCGGATTAACAAGATAGAGTACTCTCCATGGCAGTTGGACAAAGTAACCTTTTAGTTAAGAACCTAAAGAAGGGCAAATAGAGATTCTTTTTTAAAGGTGCTTTTAAATAGTTAACTTGCATGGAACCTTAAAAAAAGGAAAGCTTCTAATCCTCTAACACTCTTATAGGTGTGATTCCACACATCCATAAATCTCTGATTGGAAAGAAAGGACAACAGAAGACTGTTTAAAGGATGCCTGGATTCCATGTTATCTCAGGACTCTAAATACTCTTAACAACTGTCCAGTGTTGGTGATTTCCAGTGGACTGTATCTCTGTGAAAACCACAATTTTGCCTTTTTGTAATTCTATTTTGATTAAGTTGGAAGCTTACTTAGCTTTCCAGCCAACCAAATTTCTGCATTGAAGTCTTAACCATATTTAAGTGTTACTGTGGCTTCAAAGAAGCTATTGATCCTGAAGTAGTGGGTTTTGATTGAGTTGACTGTTTTTAAAAATCTGTTTGGATATTAATTGTGATGCAGAAGTTATAGTAACAAACATTTGGTTTTGTACAGACTTTTATTTACACTCTGGTGGATAAGTTCAATAAAGGTCATATCCAAAACAAGTTTGTTTCTTGGATTTTTGTGTATTGTGTAGACTTAGGTCTGTTGGATCCAAATAATCTTAACTTAAATGAGCCATTTGAAAATAAGAGGCCTGGTAACTTAAACATAGATTTCCCCTGATCAACTACAATAGAAAATAAGTTCAACCAGAAGCAAATCAAATAAATGCATCTGTGGCTCTAGTAAAAATAGAAGATGCATTAAAAATAATTAAAGGTTGTGACACTTTTTATCAAAGGTTGAGAAGTTGGTCAACAAAAGGTCTTTTTTCCTCAGTTTGTGTACATACCTATGTACCTCTGTCCCCACTGTCATAACTTTGCCAAACATCATCTTAAGGAAAAGATGGTATTTTAGCTTACCACAAAATTAATGGTAGGTGGAGACTCATCCTGAAACATAATCCTTGGATGAAGTAGACCAAACTATAGATATGGGCCTAGGAAGGAAGGATGATAGCTATTAATAATGAATGAGTCTTACATACCTGTATAGAATTTCTTTTTATAAAAGACTAATGATCACAAAATCACTTATCACAACTTAGTTTATTTACCAAATGTAGTATTATGGGGGTTTTTCAAGTTTTGTAAACATTTAGTTGTGAATATTTAGCGTTAGTCTTGGACTTGATATATTTGTGCTATTATACTCAGATTCGTAAGGTCTTGTGCTATTTTGTGCGTGTGGATGTATGTGTGCATATACACATAAATACACTATAGGAAAAACGGGCACAAATAGGATTTCACAGCGAAATCCTGAATTTTAATGATTTGTGCTTCAATGGATCTTCGAATTTAGTTGACACAACACCTTTCACCAGTTGATAACTGGTTTTTGGAAATATCTCAATGTCCAAAATTAAGAGTAGTTCCTATGAGGCCTTGTTGCCATTGTAGTAGGACTTCTGCTTGAACAGCCTTCAAAAAGTCAGTTGCACTGGGATAAGGTTTCAGGCTGACTAGTGAAAGCTATATTGATCAGTGAACAACCGTCATAAACTCTTAGGTGCCGCGTATTCAGAAGTCAATATGTGGTTTTACAGACATCTCGATTTACTGCAGAGGACGAATAAAGCCAGCTAGTGGCACATTTGCATGTTTAGGTTTGGGGGTTTATCAGCTGTTTTAAATCCGGACAAAACGGTGTGTTTGGGGGAAGTAAAGCTGCCGGGGCTGGGGTTAAGGAGGCTCCAGCCTACAGGGCACATGGTATGTGGGCAGTGACTGCGGGCTGGCGGGCGGGCCCAGGGGGCGGGCCTTCTGCTGGCCCCGCCTCCGGCACGCCAGTCTCGGGTTACCATGGAGGCGGTAACTCCACACCCTAGGCCGGGTGCGCTCCGGAGACGTTCGGCCGGGAAACAGGGTTCCTAGCGCCCCCTAGCAAACGACAACCCCGAACGCCCCGACGAGGGGCTTCCCCAGATCCTAAACGGCCCACCCTGCAGTCACCCCGTCCCCGCCACCTCCGGGGGTCTGGACTGTCGGCGTGGGGGGCGGGGCTGGACGGGACAAGGACGACGCGAGTGGAGAGGGGCCGGCAGTCCCGCCCAGCCCAGGATCCGAGTAGTCTGCGTGCTCGGCGCCGCAGTGGCGACTGTCTGTCCCTCCCCCCGCCCCCGGGGGCTCGGTGGTATCACCCGTCCCCCCCGCCGTCGGGCCCCCGTTGGTAGGCTCCGCCTGGCTCCTGCGCCCTCTCAGCCTCGCTCTGCGGATTCGGGTCGGACGTTTCGACACCCCCGCCTCGGCAACCCCTGCGCCGCCTGACCCAGGCCCAGCTGGGCGCTAGTCCCTGGCCGGGGTCGGGGTCCGGGATGCAGCCTGCCCGAGGCCTAGCCGCCGCCGCCGCAGGCTCGGGAGGCCGCCCGTGAGGAGGCGGAGCTGCCCGCCCTCCGGTTCCCAGGCCTGCAGCCCGGCCGGCCCGGCGCGACCCCTTCCCCGCCCCGGCCCGGCCCTGCCCGGCCCTGCCCGGCCCCCACTCCCGCCTCGGGCGCCCCGCCCCGGCCCGCCCCCCTCCCCCGGCCCGGCCTCCCGCCTCCGCCTCCGCCTCCGCCTCCGCCGCTCTGGCTTCCGCCCCCTTCTCGCTGCGCTGCCGGAGGAAACGGAAGAAGGAGCGAGCCATGGAGGGGAACCGGGACGAGGCAGAGAAATGCATCGAGATCGCCCGGGAAGCGCTGGAGGCCGGCAACCGCGACCGGGCCCTGCGCTTCCTGCACAAGGCGGAGAAGCTCTACCCGTCCCCCACGGCCCGAGGTGAGTGAATCCGCCGGCCGGGCTCGGCCCAGTCCGGCCCGACACACCCCCGCGGGGCCTGCGGCCCCAGCCCGGCTCCCCTCCCCCTCCGCGGCGCTCTCCGGGGCGCCCCAGGCCGCCTCGCCCGGCCCCCCAGCGCGGGGATCCGTGCCGAGATGCCCGGGAGAACGAGGGGCGAGCCCTCGGGCCTGGGAGCCGTGGCCTCCCGGGCTCCCCCGGAGAGGGCAGTGCCCCCTGGGAGCCAGAAGTGACCGCAAACTGGGGGGAGCCAGGAAGGGTCCGGGCCTCGCCGTCCGAGCCTCGCCGTCCGAGCCTGGGGGCCGCGTAGGGTCCAAGTGCCCTGGCCTTCTCCCAGCCTCCGGAGCGAAGGTCGCTTTTCTTCGTGCGGTCCGTCCCCGAAGTGATGCTACTTGTCGTGTCACTGCCGAGGTAGGCCTCAAAAGTGCCGTGCTGTCTAACGCGACCCAGGGCATCTGAGAATAGCCAAGAAAACCAGGGCTGAGTCAGTAAGTCCTCCGGTATCCATGCCCCTGGGTGGCTGGGGGAGGTTTTTTGGCTACCCAACTGCTCACTAACCCTCCTTTCCTTGAAGGATATGAAAGTTTAACTTCTTTTTAACTTGAGCTACTTGTTATTGTTGGAAGCAAGTCTTGCGAATTCGCCTGGTCCAACCCCTTAAATTTACAGCTGAGAAAACTGAGGCCCCAGGAGCTTAAGCGACATGTAGTGAGATTTTGAAAATCTAAGTTAATCAACAAATAGTTGATAAAGGTCTTTTATGTAAGGCTCTGGTAGGGAATGGGAGAAATATAAATACCCCTGCCCACTTACGGAATCACAGGTTTGCATAGTTGGGAGGGACCTCGTGGATCAGCTAGTCCTACTCCTTCCTAGAAAAGAATCCCTTCTACAACATTGTGGACAAGTGGTCTTTCAGCCTTTGCTTAAAAACTTCCAGGGAGGAGGAATCTCTACTTCCGGAAGCCACTCATTCCACTTTTAGGCAAATTCACCACTTTTGGATAAATTTACCCCTGCAACTTTGATCTGCTCTTTGGAGCCAAACAAGGTGAATTCCTCTTCCATATGCCAGTCTTTCAAGTCCTTAAAAAAGAACTGTCATGCCTGAGAACAGAAAGGGACAAGTGAAAATTATTTAGACCAATCCCTTCATTTTAGAAATGAAAAAACTGAGGCTTAGAGAGGGTGAAATCCCTGCCTAGGGGACAGGACTCAGTCCTCTGCCTCCAAAAGGAGCCCTCTTTCCACTGTACTAGTGTCTTTCCAAAGGCAAAGTCTTTCTTCTGCAGGCAAAATCTTTGCGCCTCCTTCAGGTCCATCATATGATTTGAATTCAAGGTCTTTGATTGGCGCCTGGCACATAGCAATCTCTTTAAAAATGCCTGTCACTTGATTGGTTATGTTCATCTGGACACTTTCTTAATTCTCAATATCCTTCCTGTGATATGGTGTATGGAACTATGGTTGTACCAAGTCATGTCACAGTGGAACTGTCTCTGTGTTCTTTGAGGCTGTAACTCTCAATGCAGTCACAGCACACTGTTAATTCATATTGAATTTACAGTCTGTAAAAAATTTGAGATTTTTTCCCCTTTCAAACTAATTGTGCTTCCTTACATTACATGTGAAGTGTATCTATAAGACTATATTTATAAGAAGGGCCTGTGATTTCAGACGGAACCTATGGGAACACCCTCAGCAGATCTAATCTCTGCGTGGCTTAGTTGACAAGACTTAGGGAGCTGTGTGCAGCGTCTAGAACTTAAGTGACTTGCCCAGGGTCACATAACTAGTAAGTGTCCGGAGAGTGGGTCCTATTGACTCCTAACCCCAAAACTTTTATCTACTCTACTGTGCTGCCTCAGGAGGACTTTGCATTTTCATATTAGCTTTCATCTGATTAGATTCAGTATAGTCTGTAAAGATTCTGACTTTGTGGAAGTGTTCGTATCTAATGAGCTTGCCAGGTACACCATCATTTTCACCATTAAAGTGTTAAGACAGCACAGCACTAAGTTCAGATCCTTGTTTTACTCAAGGAAACTCTTGTTTCTATCTCACATCTCTAACACTGTCCTCTTCACTCCACTCCCACAACCACCCCTAGTTCAGCTTCTCCTCACCTCTAGTTTGTGCTAGAGTCTCTCTACACAGGCACCAAAGTGATTTTCCTGAAGTACACATCTGACTGAATCACTCCCTAGTACCTCTAATGTCAGATATCAACCCCTCTGGTTGCCATTCAGAGATCTTGCCACCCTGGGCACTCATCCTAGCATTCTTAGACATTACACCCTCATGCCCACTCCGAGGGCCCACTCTGCTGGCTTCCGAGTTTCTCACACATGAAGGCTGTCCATTGTCCAAAGTTCCAAAGTTCCAGACTCAGACCAGACACCACTGCCTGCAGGAACCTCTTCTGGTCCGGCTACTTTGTATCTGCTCTGTTGTTTGTATCTTGTAGAAACAGATTACATGTCTCTGTTGTTAGAGTATGTTCCTGGAGAGCAGTGACTGGTTTTTTTTTTAATTCTCAGTAATGTCAGGTAAATAGTAGGTCCTTAATAAATTCTTGTTGATTGATTCAAGGTAAGTAAATGAGCTATCACGAAGCAGTCAGTGTGAATGATGAATGAATCGGTGGATGATGAAGCAGTCCAGGAGAGAGCTGTTGTAGGTGTGGTTAAGGAAGACTACCTGTGTTAACAACTTCAGCAAAAGTTTTGATAACAGAGAAATTTTATATTTGTTTATTAAAATCAGAATTTCTTTTATCCTGGAATCCTCTTGAAACCCATGATGCAGAGCAACCAATTTATATTAAATGTGTACTGTTATGTGACAGTCAGTAGGCTGCAGGGCATAGTTATCCTATGGGCCAGGAAGACCTAGAGCCTTGCCCTTGGCACCCACTGGGTCTAGTCTTTGGGCAAGTTACTTAACCCCTCAGTGCCCAGGCAATGCTCTAAGACCTTTAAGTTGCAGAGAAGGTGCTGACTTGCTTTAGTAGGAGAGATTTACTCATCTGGAGTTCCCTGTGCCCTAACCCCCATCCTTATTCCTGTTACCGTGTAACTACTGTTACTCTTAGTTATAAATACAGAACAAGTGCTATGAAAATTCTTAGGACTTGGACAGCTGACAGAGATCTTAGCCATCAGTCCGGTGGTTTCCAAGCTTTCTTGATCATATACTCCTATCAGCATTTCTTTTCTTGATGATTATGCTAGAGATTTTCTTAGTGGCTCCTGCCCCAAACTCCTGATACAGATACTCGGGGCTAGTTAGGTTATTTGTTCCATGAGGGACTCATGGGGAAGGTTGGGAGATTATACCTTATAGCAAAAAGGTGGAGATGGGGAATATAGTGAGCTGTAATAGATGAAGGTAGATGTGAATGTGTCGGAGACCAAGATGTTGCCCATCTTCTCACCCTTAACCCCTTAGGGGTTTTAGGATTATAAAGCAAGAAGGAACATAGGACTCAAGCTCTTCATTTTAAAGATGCTGCAACTGAGGCACAGAGAGATTCACACAACCAGGCCCAGTCAGCCAGGAGTAGTAGCCCCAACCAGTGATCCAACTCCTGAGGGACTTGTCCACATACACACTGGGAAAATTTCTGATTCTAAGGTCCCTTTCAGCTCTAAAATGCTGAACCTTTTTTTTCCCCCTATTGATCCAGTGATTTGTCTCAGTAGGTAACTTCTGTTGAAGAACTTCTTTTAATGCTTATAAGCACTTTCCCTGTAACATAGTCTTCAGAGAATTGCTTAGATTCACTGAAAGGTTTAATGAATTGCCAGCACACATGATCAGCATGTTCCAAAGGCAGAACTTGAACTCTGCTAACCTAAATCTTACTTTAAGAACTCTGTTCACATTTCTAA
The DNA here is from genome assembly GCA_023548195.1 of Bettongia penicillata ogilbyi. NCBI lineage: Eukaryota > Metazoa > Chordata > Mammalia > Diprotodontia > Potoroidae > Bettongia > Bettongia penicillata. Next base: position 1,547,693 of record JAJHZJ010000288.1, on the reverse strand, counting down.
TTAGATTATAACAGCATCCTAGCAGTATTCTAATTAGTTGGTACTGATCCATATCCTAGGATGATGATTATTTAAAGTGTAAACTCTTGTTTGATTTAAGTAATTTGAATGGAAATTTATTTCTTAAGTCTCAGTAGCAGCCATGTGACATTGGGAGAAAAAAAACCATAATATCCTTACTGGTGGGCAGTGCAAAATTTTACTTGTTGTCCATTCTTACCGGTAGTTTGTAGTCTCTAACAACACTATAGTTTATTCCCTTACGTGATTTTACACTTATACCTTTTAATAGCTTGACATCCACATTCAGCTTTCTTCCTTTCACTCCATTGTTACCTTCATTTACCGATTAGTTTCATTTACTTTTTCTTACAGGTCTTGCCTTTGCAACTAGTTTTTCTTCTTTGTGTTCTTCTCAGATCCTTCTTAATCCTTTTTGTCCTGTAGACATGTGGATTGGTCGTCTTCATTTTCTTCTCCCAGTTCTCCCATATTTCTCCCCTAGTTAAGTCTCTGGCCTTTTTCACTTTCAAACCCTACAGATCCTTCAGTTTTCTCCTCTAAAGAGACAGCATGGTACAGTAAAAAAAAAAAAAAATTGCCTCTCGAGTGGAGGACCTCACTTCAAATCCTGTCCTTGATGCTTCCTACCTGTGTGAACTTTGGGTCTCTTTTTAATCATTAAGTTGAAGTGTTGGACCAGATGGCCCCCAGAGGTCCTTTCCTGCTCTGGATCTGTGATTTTTTTGACCCTATGTCCTTAATTTCCAGCTCCTTCTGTCACTTAACCTCTTCTGGCAACTTGAGTTACTAGTAGAAAGCTTAAATATCTTAAATAATTTTTTCCCAGATAACGTAGAGGCTATGTATGATATTATGATATGTTTGTCAGTGTTGGTTACTAGTATAGTTGAAATTCTTTTCATAGAACCTTTAGTTTTCATAGCTCCTAGGCACAGTCAGTATTGTGTTCATTGGATAATTTGGCACCAAGTGTTTCCCATGCCTGAGATGAATTTCCTATCTTCTCTGCCACCCCAGCCTACCCCACATCTTGGAAGTCTCTTTCAGTCCCAACATGGATTCCCCCATAAAGGCTTTCTCTCCAAATGAAGTGATATTACCACTTCCTACTCCCTCCAGTATCTCAGTCCTTGACTTAATATTTTTGTACTTCTCTGACTTTTCGCTTGTATCACAGGATTCTCCCCCTTCCCCAGCCCAACTTCTCTATACTGTGTACCCAACCCCTTATTAAATTAAAATTCTGAGACAGGATTTAGATTTGTTTGTTTTGTATTTCTTGTGCCTGGCACAGTTACTTGGTTCTTTTTTTTATAATCCCCTCCTGTGCTGTGTGAGCCTGAGCGAACCTGCATGATTTCATCGGGCTTATCAGTAAAGAGACTTACTTCTTACTACTTAGTGCTTACTTCTTACCACTACTTACTTACTACTAACAGATCATAACAATTGTTAACTTAAAGTCTTAGTTACCTAGGCAAGTGATTTCTCCATGGTCACCTAGAGAGCAGAAGGAGGGCTTAATTCTAGCTTATCCTGACTCCAGGACTGGCCCTTCTGGCCAGTTTACTGTCATTTACACAGTAGGATTTAATAACTCTTTATTCCATTTGTTGAATAAGAGTATTATACAGAAGCATTATTTGAACACCTAGTGGGCATTGAAAAATAAAGAATCATTGTGAGATGAGGTCTGATTATTAGTTTTCACTACTGGATTGTAGTACCATGTTTGGTTCTAGAGAGAAAGTTTTTACTTAGTGGTGCTAATCCATATTCATCTGAATATAGCATGTTTGGGTTTTGTTTTTTATCTCATTTATATCTGACTTGTATAAAACCTGAGAGCAACCTATGACTGCTTTGCTAGTACCAGACCCAGCCTAATCTTCATTGTTCGTTCTTGCAGAAATCATATCAAAAGCTTCCCCTTTAGATGTTCCTGCTGTTGGTACTAAAAAGTAAAGAAGGCAGATCCTCCAGATTCTTGCATATAGGTCCCAAATAGATAGGCATCTTAAATGGAAAGTCCAGTAATCTCCCTTTTCCCTATTCTTCCTTGGACCAACCGTATGGAAAAGCAAGTGGGGATAATGGGTCTATGTCCTAAGGATGTCAAAGGCAGAAAGGTCTCATGCATAATAAAATATTCGTAGAAGTACTTCCTGCGGTAGCAAAAAAGTAGGAAACAAAGTGGCTTCCTGTCGAATGGGGAAATGGCTGAACAAATTATGGCCTTCAGATGTACTACATAGCACTGAGGAATTCTGCATAACATGGTCAGCTTTTATAAATGGATGCAAAATGAAGAAAGTCTAATTTAGAAAATTAGGACTATGGCAATGTAGTGGTCATTGTAATGACCAGTCTTGGGTCCAGAGACTAGGTGATGAAACACCTAAGGAACAGATGGTTGTGCGTAACTTCAGTTTCTTATAGGTTGGTTTTGCTTAACTGTTGCTCTTTAACGTAAGGGTGGATTATCGAGTGTGTGTATATGGGGGGAGGGGAATCAAGTATGTTTGAGGAAAAAAACTGACTTAAAAATAAAATATATCAATGAATTTTATTTAAGTAGGTAGAAGGAGGAAGGCAGGGTTTTGGGATGTTTGTTAGTGGAGGTGAGTTGTGTATGGGAAGGGTAAAAATTAAATCAGGGTAACCCATATGTGTTAGTCCTTGACCTGGAAAAAACTAAATCAAACCTATTTAATTTCTCATATTTTTTTGTGTTTCTAAAACAGCATAGTGGCAAGGAATGAAATAAGAACTTATTAAGTTCCTACTCTGTGCTAGGCACTGTACTAAGGACATTTTACAAATATTTCCTTTAATCCTCACAATCTCCCTGTGAGGTAGGTGCTATAATTTATCCACATTTTATAGATAAGAATCCCGAGGAGGATAGAAGTGAAATGACTTGTCCAACGTCACACAGGTAGGAAATGCAGAGGCCAAATCTGGGCTCAGCTCTTTCTGACTCCAGGTCTAGCATTCTATGCCCAGTAAATTGAATCTTAACAAATAATTTTCTTTTCTACTGTTTCTATGTTTCAGATGACCAAGTTTTTATTATTGTTCAGTTGAGTCTGACTCTTCATGACTCTATTTGAAGTTTTCTTGGCAAAGATATTGGAGTGGTTTGCCATTTCCTTTTCTAGCTCATTTTACAGTCATTCTAGTTGAGAAACTGAGACAATAGGGTTAAGTGACATGCCCAGGGTCACATAGTAAGTGTCTTGAGGCAGGATTTGAATTCAGAAAGGTGAGTTTTCCTGACTCCCAACCACTCAATACACTTCACCACCTGTCTGTGACCAAGTATACTTAAGTGTTAATTCTATTTTTGCCTTAAATCGGTTTTGGAGTCTTTTAGTAGCCAGTTTTCCAGTGTTCAAGTTCTGCCAGACAAAGGCAGTTTGGACAATATAACGAGGTTTATTTTTCCTTCTGACAGTATGATATTGTAACATTGGCTGGCCTCATCACTTTCTGATTAAGATCACTGCTTATTATCTGACATAATTTTAGTAACTCAGGCTTAAATAATTGGTTCTCATTAATTAAATCAAGCAGTTAGATAGTATAGTAGCTAGTATTAGACTTCTTTCAGCACAATCTGAGTTGGAATCCTCCCTCAGAAATTTACTAGTTGAGAGACCCTAGGCAAATTACATCATCTGTCTGAGCCTCAATTTTCTTATCTGCAAAATGGTAATAAGAATCGCACCTACCCCAGAGGATCAAATGAGAGAATATATAGAAAGTGTTTTATAAACCTTAAAGTACAGATGTAAGTGAAAGCCATAAATAAGTATTAATAGCTTTTTGAAAATGGAATTTGATGCTTCTAGAAGTGATTTTCCCATCACTGTTGTTCAGAGAATGACTGCTTCACTGCTTGTTGGAATTATTTTATGCCTCAAGTAGGGGTTAGATTATATGACTTCTAAAATCCCTTCCTTCTTCGATTCTGTGCCTTTACAGATAAAATTTAGTTGTAAACAGTTTCTGTACAACCCAATTTCAGTATAACAAAAAAAAGATTTCCTTGTTTCAAGTGGTGGAACTACATTTAAAAAAAAGGAAAGTACCTTGGAATAGGCTTTGACTTGTCTTCATCCACCTATGTATTTTGGCCCATTGTACTTGTTCAGAAGTGATAGCAAATAAATGTCAATTTAAATGTAAATTTTAGGATTTGGAGAGGATGGGTAGATGACTACGCCCAGATTTTAATTATAGTCAGTTTTCCTAGAGGCAACATCAGGTCATGAATAGATAATGCTCAACTCAGTCAACAGATATTTGTTGGGTACTTACTGTATGTCAAGCACTGTGCTGCTAAGTGTCAAGGATATGGAAAAAGAAAGGTAATGCCTACCCTCAAAGAGCTTACAATCTGATGTGGGAAGACAGCACTACAAAAGAAAAACTCAAAGAGGGTGGGAGGGAGAGAAAGGTCCAGCTCCTAGCCAGGGACATGAGGGAGAAGTCAGAATGCACCCATTTCAGGAAATGACAAGATGGCTGCCTTGAACCCCCCCCCCCAACTTAAACAGAGATTTTGGAACTCACTGCCCATCTTCCAGTCAGAGGGGCAGAGGTCTGATGTTTGAGTACCATCACTGATTCCATCATGCAGATGGGTAAGATTTTCCAGTGAGATAGTTCTTGGGGGCATGATCAGTCATTTAGTCAGCGTTTATTAAGCACTTGCTGTGTGCTAACTATAGTTACTGTGTGCTAGAGGATAGGAAGACAAAAATAGGGCAAAAGGCTCTCAGAAAGGGCAGGACAGTCTAATAAGGGGGCAACATGCAAACAAATATGCACAGAATTAACAGAAGGAAGGTACTGGGATTCAGAAGAGTTAGGGGAGGCCTCTTGTAGAGGATGGGATTTTAGCAGGGACTTAGAGGAAGCCAGGGAGCCAGTGGTGGGCACAGAGGAGGGATAACTTTCCGAGTGTGGGGACAGCCAGAGAATGCCCAGAGCTGAGAGATGGAGGGTCACATATTCCGATGGAGGAGGCGAAAGAGAGTGGCCTGGGCTTGGGAAAGGAAGAGAAGATGAATTATGTAGAAGACTTGAGTTTGGTTTCTGATTGTTACCCAGTCACTGCGTGACCATGGTAAGTCACACCTCTCAGCATCTTACTGTCTGTAAAGTGGGGGCACCAGGTATTGCACTGCTGATTGTGAGTACATGTGAAAACATTTCTATCTGAAGCCATATATAAATGTAAACTGATATTGTCCATATCAAGTATGCCTTTTTTACTGCTGTATTTGTGTGGGTTGGAATTCATGTTAATAACCTAAATCAAAATAGTATTTAGAAGGTAAAAACTCTTACACAAAACATTAGATAACGTTTTAGGCACTAAACGTAAAGTTAATTTTGGCTCTTACCATTTCCCAATTGTAGCTAATAATGTGAATGGTATTGAAAAGTCTCCATTTGTTAGAATTTATAACTCACATAGGCAAGATATAAAGCAATTTTTGTCTTAGAAAAATTAGTTCTTTTAGTAATATCAGAAAAGCATGGGTACTACTAAGCTATTGTGAAATTTCTCAGAAATTGGGGCAGCTAGGTGGTGCCCTGACTCCGGCCCTGCAGTCAGGAGGATCTGAAGTCCAATCTGGACTCAGACACTTGACACTTACTAGCTGTGTGACCTTGGACAAGTCACCTAACCCCAATTACCTTGCCTTCCTCCTCCCTCCCCCCAAAAAAGAAAGAAATGGAGTCATATTGCTTCTTCCACTCCAGTATTCTAACAATTCTTCCTCTTCTAGGTAAAATGCTAAAACTTCTTTTAGTTAAGGTTGAGAAAAGCTTTGGAATGGTACCACATAACGATGTTAACAAGGAAGTGCAATACCTCCTTTAAGGCCCAGCTTCCATAGTTGGATTACTCAGTGACCAGACTACATAGAAATGAGCTATGTTTCTAGTATTTTTAACATCTATCTCTTTATCATTAAAAAAAACCAATAGCTTAACTTTCCTGTTAGCACCTTGTAGTTTGGTTTCTGAGTAATCTAGTTATGGTAGCCTCCCTTTACAATAGGTGCTAAGTTTCCCTAGTAAACTCTTTGTCATCTGGTGCCAACCCAGGTCTTTTCTTCATCTTATTTTAAAATCTTCAGAGTTGCTGTGACAGAGCAGGGTCAGAAAGCCCTGGTAGTGACCTCTTTAGCCTCTTAGCGCTGTAGCCACTGAGAAGCTTTAGACTTTAAGACTCAAAACAGCTGCTGATCACAGAGAGTGAGGTAGTTACCTCGCTGGGAGGCCCCTTTACCTATGGAACTGCAGATCTTAGCTAAAAACATTACCTTAGTAACCATGAACTAAAACAATCAGACATTGAAACAAGAGGCAGACTCTTACCAGATCCCTTAGCCTTTTGACACAGCAGAGCCAAAAGTGTTAGGAAATAAGAAAGAAGCAAACGAGATGCTCTAGGTTTTGTTATGTACCAGACCCGTCTGAAGTGGGACCACTTTGGGCTCTGTTGTCCTTTTTTTTCTTTAATATTGTGCTCAGTGTTTATACCATTCTGGATCTGCTGATTACGTTCTTAACCCTCAGAGAGGTCTTTCTGTATTTTCTTGTGTTTCATAGTTATTTTTTACAACACCATAATATTCTGTTACATTAATAAACCATAATTTATTCAGACATTTTCTAATTGTTAGGTATATTATGTAGCTCTTTTACAATTGTTTGCTGATAAAGTACCTATGCACATATTTATACAGATAGGTTCACAATTTTTGTTTAGTCATTTTAGTTGTGTCTGACTCTTTATGATCTCTTTTGGGGTTTTCTTAGCAAAGATACTGGAGTAGTTTGCCCACTTCCTTCTCCAGCTTATTATAAGGAAACTGCGGCAGTTAAGTGACTTGCCCAAAATCACACAGCTGGGATGTGCTAAGGATGGATTTGAACTCAGGTCTTCTTGACTCCAGCTGTGCTACCTACAGATAGAATTATGGAATCACATGGTAAAAGTTCTGTGATTCTTATTGTATACTGTTTTCCAAAATGTTTGTATCTGTATACTGTCACACCAACAATGGACTTGCTCATTTTTAAGCCTTTTTTTTTTTTTTTAATACTTTGATTCCCCTTCTACGTCAGTAAGGCCTCCTCCCCAGCTGCTTCTTGCCTTATGCTATGCAACTCTCAGAGCCTGCCATAAATCCTCTTCAGTGGACCATCCAACATACTGGGGGTTTTCTTCTAAATCTCTTGACATGTAGATGCTTGGACAGTAGTGGATTGTCAATCTGTTATCCCTTTTCTTACTACATGAGTTCTTTTCTTCTTTTACTAATTAAAACATCTCTGACATAATTATGTTGAACACTTCCTATGTATACCTATTTTAGTTCTCCCATTGTCTTTTGGGTGATATAGTCAGACAATAAATATTTAATAAGGGGTCCACAGTGTGCTTACACTAGAGCTACAAAAACAAAATGAAACGGTCCCTGACCTCCAGTCAGGAAAGACAATGTAGATACATGTATAAATATGTACAAAATACAAGGTAATTTTGAGGGGAATATAAGGGGAACACTAGTTGCTAAGGGGATCAGGAATAGCTTCACATAGGAAGGGCCACTTGAGATGAGCCTTGAAGAATTTTAAGAGGTGGAAGTGAGGAGGGAATACATTCTGCATGAGTGAAGTCCTATGCAGAAGCAGGGGTTTTAGAGATAGTGCTTAGAGCAACAGGAAAGCCAATTTGGACATTCTGTGGTTTATGCACAAAGGGTAATAATGTATAAAAGTTGGGGCCACATGGTCAAGGAATTTAAATAACAGACAGACCCATAATTTTGATGATTCATCTATTAAGGAATCTTGTAAGATTGTAGTTTTCTTAAAAAGTTGGTTATAAATAAGAACAGTAGGATTTTGTATTCTCAACGTTTTTAATCAATTATGTAATAATAAAGGTATGGTCTGCTTTCATTTGTCTAAGTTTACCTCTTCTTTTTAAGTATACCTTTGGTACATATGTTTATCATTCTCATAAATATTTTATAGAGACGTTAGTTGGCATATGGGTTAGCAGGGCCACAGTACTTATTTACATAACACTCTTAAGGTATTGCAAATCCAATTATACTGATTCAAGGACAGAACACAGAAGTTGCTTTTAAAAAACAAAACAAGTGATCCTGATGTGGACAACATTTTATACATGCAATTTGTTCCCAAAAGTAGAAAGCCACAAAAATTTTAGTTGTATGAGGAATTTAGTTGAGTTCTGGTTAAACAAAGTTTTAATGTATTTTTTATGTCTGGTAATGTCCATTTTATAGGAAATATCAGACTTGAGGCCTCATCCTTTATTTTTTTCTAGTTAACAAATGTTTATTGAAATCTACTATGTATAAAATCTTATGTTAGGTTGGTGAAAGCTTTGGATTTAAATCTGTAAAAGAAAAACCCTATGTTAATTTTAGTTGTAGTTTAATAATTTTACAGTTGTGTTATGAATTTATCTGTAGGTTATGTCAAAAAGGGGGGGGGAATCTATTATCATTGATAGAGAAAATTGTTAGAGAAATACTGACAGACTTTTCTACTTTTTATTAGTTATCCTAATTTCATTCTGAGATAGTTTTTAAGGATGATATGAATTAATCAGGTCTCAAATGATTTTTTTCAAGCTTTTTTCTTTCACTATTTCTCATCCTTTTATGAGAGTCATAAAATTCCACTGAAACCCTCTGTAAGATTTTATATTTTAAACTGGTGTATCTTTTGATGCTCTTTCCCTCTGTATGGCAAAGGGATCAAGTATTTGCTGGCTGAGGTGGTTCCTGTGTTACACTCATCACTGGAGGGATTGCTGTTTATGTTGGTTAAATTTCAATAAGGAATGATGATGATCTTTGTCAATTAATACTTGTTCATTTATCCATTTCCTATCTTTTGATATCAGTAACTTGTTTATAAAGATCAAATTGAATGTGTTTTAATTGCATACATTGTCTTCTCATCTTTGTTCTTCCAGTTTGATCTTTATTTTGATTATTTCTCTAACAAATCAGTTATATATACATAATGTTTATATACAGTTTTGATTCACAGATGAATATCGTATGACTAATTCTACCTAGCACAGCGTTATATTGTATATTTTATAATAAGATCACAACTGTAACTATCAAATTCTCGTCATGGATTTTTTAATGCATTTCCGGGCAATACGAAAGGTCATAAATCTCTGCAATTATAGTTCCTGTTCATTCAGACTACCTTCAACTTCAGGCTGCAGAGGGATCTCTGGGTTACATAATTAATAAGGAGGACTGCATATGTTGTTCTCTGATCCTTTCAACTTCTCAAACCTCTCCAAAATAAGAATTATTTTCAATAGACAAAGTTTGTCTAAAAAAAAAGTCTAAAAAATCAAAAACCCTAACAAGGTAACAGCCCAATAAACGCACAACAGAGAAGGCTAATCCATAATTCTTATCTCGCTCACTCAGCAGTCCCTCCCCCAACAACCACTACCAGTTACTATGTTCTGGCAGGGCTGCACTTGTAGACAACAGGACTCAACTCTGCTGCTTTTCTCCCTGTGTCATGGAAAACCAAAAGGCAGAGAAGCTTGAACTGATGTTTTCTATAATGGTACTCAGGCAGACAAGTGAAGAAAACACAGAACTCAGGTAGGATGCCAACACATGTGTGAATTCACCAAGGGGTTAATTCTGACCCCTCCAGAAGTCACCAGATATGAATTGCCCATTTGGGAGGAGGTGACGTCCATCCCTTAGGCCCTAAACAGTCACCAAAGAGGAAGGAGTCAGAAGGTAACAAACAGGAACATAAGAAAAAAAGACTGAAAGTGCCAAACATCTCAGGAGGAAGAAAACTCTATTTCTTTGAGCACTAGCAGATAAACTAACAGAAGGGGTGAGGGGGGTGTGTGTGTGTGGGGAGGTGTGTCTGTGTGTATGTGTGATATTCATCTAAACATGAAGCAAATAAAACTCCTGAGGAGCCAGAGGATTCTATGAATTCCCCAAAGACCATGACACCATGGCAGGTTCCTGGTTTAAGACAGGAATAAGACTTGTAGAAGCAGAATATATGACCTGCACAGCGGAAATAACTTGTTGTTCATTTGGTTTTTAATCATGTCGCACACTTCATGACCCCATTTGGGGTTTTCTTAGCAGAGATACTAGAGTGGTTTGCCATTTCCTTCTCCAGCTCATCTTATAGATGAGAAAACAGACAAGCAGGGTTAAGTCACTTGCCCAAGGTCATACAGTTTGTAAGCATCCAAGGCCCTATTTGGACTCAGGTCCTCCTGACTTAGGAAGATGAATTTTCCTGACTCCAGGCCCAGCGCTCTACTAAACCCCCCAGCTCAGTGAATTAGCAGAGTGAAAAAACTTGACTTTACAGTGGCAAACATTACTAAAGAAATGAAAGATAGAGCAAGAGATCAGAAATGCAGATACACAGAAATGGGCAGTCTGGAAGAAAGAGAAGCAGAAAAGTATTAATGTTAAAAGAAAACATGATCTCAATTAAAGCCAAACATTGATCTGGAAAGCAAGATCACTAGACAATATAAGGATATGTCTCCCAGAAGGATACAAATCAAAAAACCTGAACACCATAATTCAAGAAAACTGCCCAGACCTTTTTACCACAGAAAATGAAATGTCAATGAAGGAATCCATAGATCATCTCCTAAAGAAACTACTGTGCTGCAAACTTCAAGACAGTTAGTGATTAAATTTAATCGTTTCAGTGACAAACAACAAATGCTGTAAGTGACCAAGAAAAAAGTCTTCAAATATAGAAAGGACAGGAAATTCAAATAACAGGACTATTCTGTACCCACCAAAACTGCAGGAGCGAATGGAATATTGTTATTGTGTGCACATGTGTGTGTAATGTATAATTAATTTATTTTTAGTTTTCAACATTCACTTCCATAAGATTTTGAGTTCTAAATTTTCTCCCTTTCCTCTCCTTCCCCTCTCCCCAAGACAGTGTGCAATCTGATGCAGGCTCTGCTTACACATTCATATTAAATGTTCTCACATTAATCGTGATGTGGAGGAGGATTAGAACTAATGGAGGAGAAACAAAAACCCACAAAAGTAAAGGAGAGCAGAGAGTGTGTTTCAGTCTCTGTGGAACGAAGTTTTCTGAAGAGCAGAAGGAATTTAGGATGCAACCCAGGTGACGTGAGCTGCAAAGCGGACTAATCATTAACAAAAAAGTGTAGATGTTCAGTTAAAAAAGACATGTGAAACTTTCTACAAGTAAAACCAGCCTTGGACTAATTATTTGCTTTGCATATATCCTAGGCAACGGAAGTACAAACTAAGAAAGGCACAGGTAGCGAAATAAATTACTTTTGTGGAGACAGGAGGAAATATTTGGGTGAGATTAAATTTCTAACTCTTGTAGTTTCAAAAAGTAAATTCATTCACCAAAGTTTTTATCAGCCTCCTAATTTATTTTTTCCCTTAGCAAGTGTGCGTTTTATTTTTCATCTTGACTTTGTCATCTCTTGTCAGAAGGTGGGTAACGTCTTTGTCAGTAATATTCTGGAATGGTGGTCATTCATGTTGATCAGAGATCTTATTTCTTTGAAAGTTTTTCCTTTTTACAACGTTGTTATTGTATAAATTGTTGTCCTGGATATTCTCATTTCAGTCTTGTCAGTGCATATAGATCTTCCCAAGTTTCTCAGAAACCATTCCATCCATCATTTGTCTAGTATTCTTTACATTCAGATACCATAACTTGTTAATCTCCTAATTCTTGACCATCCCCTTGGTTTCTAATTCTTTTCCACCACAAAAAGAGCTACTATATTTATTTTTATACGTAAAATGTCCTCGTTTTTTGAGTTCTTTGGGATATATACCTAGTAGAGGTATTGTAGGGGAGAAAGGAATAAACATGAGATAATGAGAGCAACTAGGTCACACAGTGGATACAGTGCTGAATCTGGAGTCAGGAAGACTCCTCTTCCTAGCTGTGTGACCCTGGGGAAGTCACTTAACTCTTCCTTGGTTTCCTCATCTGAAAAATGAGCTGGAGAAGGAAATGCCAGCCAAGGAAACCCCAGATAGAGTCACAAAGAATTGGACATATCGGGAAAGGACTGAAAAACAAGAAATAGTGATATTGGTAGCTAACCTTTATATATAACATTGTATTCTGGGCAGTGTTCTGAATGCTTTATTTATTACCATTTGATGCTCATAATAATTGCTATTATTATCCCCATATTATAGGTGAGGAAACTGAGGCAAACAGTTTTTTATTATCCCCATATTATAGGTGAGGAAACTGAGGCAAACAGTTTAAGTGACTTGCCCAGGGGCACACAACTAATCAGTGTCTGAGTTGGAATTTGAATTCGACTTTTCTTGATTCGAGATCCAGTGCTCTATATGCACTGCAGCTGCCTCAGTGCATTGATTCTTGTTTTTCCATAGCTCCTCTAACTTTTGCCATTTTCAAAAAAATTAACTTTTTTGTTAACTTTGCCAATCTGATGTGTGTGATGTAAAAGCCCAGAGTTGCTTTAATTTGTATTTCTTTAATTATTAATGATTGGGAGCATTTTTTTTTTTAATCTGCCTGTTGATAGCTTGGTTTTCTTCTCTTGAGAACTGCCTATTTATGTCTTTTGGCCACTTATCAGTTGAGAAATGAGTTCCTTTTTTTTTTTCTTAAACATTACAGTCATTCACTGATTGATTATTGATTGATTATACCTGTGCCTGGGCATCCCTCTCCCCATTCACATTTGAGCCCCACTTGTAAGAAAAAAGTAAGTAAAACTTGCATACCAAGTGGCTCCATATGGCATAGTGTGCAGCAATTTGCTCCTCTTTGTGGAAAGGAGGAAAGTTTCATCATCTGTTCCCTTGGGTCTGAGATTGAGCCTACTGTTTTTTTGGTTTTTCTTGCTGTAATCAATGTCTACAGTTCCTCCGCTTTGGCTTTCTTTGCTCTCTGTCTTTTCATATCTTCCCATAGTTCTCTGATTTTTTTATACACGATGTCCCAAAAGACTTGTATTAAACTGTTCAAACTCAGTATTGCCCTGAGGATATACTGCTCTTTGGGGACATTCCATGTTACCTTACCGTTTCTCTTTCTGTAATAGTATCTTACTAAATAACAATTTGTTCAGTCATTCCCCAATCAATGAGCAGCCATTTTAACGGGGTTTTTTGCACCATGGAAAGCATTCCACTAATTTACTTCAGCTCCTCCTTCTCCCCCATAGTGTTTGGTGAACTTTCTGTGTTTGACTCCAGGATTATAACTTAATGAAATCAGATGTCATTATAATATACCTTTTTTAATGAATAATAAATATTTTTAACTAAATCTTTATAGCAATTTATACCATTGTTTTAGACTGTATTCTTGTTTATGTGGACTTTGATCTTTGAAACTTGCTCTTTCTTTCCCTGGATAACTTTTTGCCAATTTACTCCATGAATGAGTGAAAAAGCATTTATTAAATACTTACTTAGGGCGGTGGATAGAGTGTTGAGCCTGGAGTCAAGAAGACGCTTGCTAGCCTTGGGCTAGTCACTTATTCTTGTTTTCCTCAGTTTCCTCATCTGTAAAATAATCTGGAGAAGGAAATGGCAGACCATCCCAAAAGGCATCTCAAAGAGTTGGACATGATTGGAAGCAAGTAAACAACAAGGATGCCTACTGTGTGCCGAACAGCACATGCTAAGCACCAGGGGTGTAAGTAGATGAGCTGGACAGTCCAAGGAGCTCACATTCCGATTAGAGGAAGCACTGTTATTGACAGTTCAGCGGCAGGTCAGATGCCAGGGTGGCAGACCAGCCATAACTGAGAAAGGTTATTAGACTTTGAAGTGACAGCTTCTTGTGCTCTTAGTCTCACTTTTAAGATGATCGTGATCTGAAAGTTAGAGAGTAGACACTCTTAAAATATCTCTGTCATGAAAATGTTTTCTTCTGAGTCTTTTAGTAGGTTAAGGAACTCTGAAATTTGCTTGAACAGCTTGGGGGAAAAATGATGATAGGTAAAGTTTTGATAGATAACCTTGTATTTAACCCAAACTCCCTGTTGCTCAGAGGAATTTTCTAGACATAATTCACTATTTCATGGGTCCTGACCCACCACCAGGATTAATGGAAAATCTTATTTTGATGAGTGGTGCCTAGTGAAAAAGTTTATCATGAGGCTTACATCTCCAAATTACCAGTGGTATGTACTAGGTTACAGAATGGTGAGTGAGTGAGAGAGAGAGAGTGTGTGTGTGTGTGTGTGTAAGTCAGATGTTTAGCAGTGGTTTATTATTTGAATTACATGAGGCACATTGTATGTGTGAGAGGTAGAGCTGTCCAGGTTGCCAGGAATGACCCTCTGTAGATAATGCTGCTCTCTCTGTGTCTCCCTGTGTCTGTGTCTCCTCTTTTTCTCACATTTTTCTTCACTGAGTGTCCTTACTTCTCACTGAGAACTTAGTTTTAAGGCCACATGTTTGTCACTGTTCTCTCTCTCTTCTGGACTTGTAGATGCTGCATCTGGAATATCAGCAACTATAATTTAGGGCTTTATCTGTGAAGAGGAGGCAAGACATCCATTTCAAAGGTTCTCTTCACCCTCTTCCTTAACTATTACAATAGGCACCTCCTTGTTCTCCCTGTCTTAAATCTCTCCCCACTCCACTGTTCCATAGTCATCTGTCAAAGTGATCTTCCAGGTCTGACCTAGCAATTCCCTACTCACTAAATTCTAATGGCTCCCTGTTACCTCTAAAGAGTGGGATAAAGAGAAAGGCTGCATTTCCATTGTGAAATTGCTCAGTGATTTAGTGATCCCAAGTTCTTCCCTGAAATGGGCTTTTGGTGAGGCTACATAGCTGAAAGTCATGGAGCACCCATAAAGGATATTATTAGAGGGCTGTAGAACCAGAAAGGAAGTTGTACATGTAGTGACAGTTTAAGGAATAGCGTATGCACCCCACTGGTATGTATGCAGTTTTTCAAAGTGGATTTTTTATGCTGTTTTCATAGTGTCTTAATTTCTCCTTGTATTCTCCATTCTCACCTTTCTTTTGTAACAAAAATTTAAAAAGAGAAAAAGAGGGGGAAAAACAACAAAATTGATCAACACATTGAGAAATCTGACATTATATACAACATTCTATACCTATTACCTTCTCCCCTAACCCCCACTCCTTATGCGCATGATGAGTTGGGGGAGTGTAGTGACTTTCCTTAACTCTTCGTTAGGGCCAAGCTTGTTCTTTATAATTTAACCACGTTCATCTTTGATCATTTTGTTGTGGTGGTTCTTTCCATTTTCATTGTCATTGTGTACAGCAGGTTGTTTTTCTGGCATTGTTTATTTTACTTACTGAATCTCTATTTATTATGTATCACACATCACTTGTTTATCCATTGCCCAGTTGATGGATGTCTAGTTTGTTTCCAGTTTTTTTTCTACCTATTTTGGTGTATATGGATGCCTTCTTTTTGTCAGTGACCTCTTCCAAGTATAATCCTAACTATCCATGCAGTTTTAACACATCTATTAAGTATATGCCCTAGAGAAGATTTACTTGAGGGCATGGAGAAAAATCATATAGATCAAGAAGACATGAAACTATTACTGTCTTCACCTTTGGTGAGGAGTGACCACATCAGGAACATCATAGGATTCTGAAGTGTGGGTCCTTAGAGTTGATGGGAGAGCCTTCATCATTAAGGTAGCTGTTGTCCAGGAAGCTTAAAAATAATAATAGAGCTCACATTTATGTGTGTGTATATATGTATACACACATTAGTGTATATGCATGCACATATATTCATATATGTGTATACACATACATATGTATATGTGTGAACATAGTCTTTTTTTTTTTAAGGATTGTATTTTTTTAAAGTAAAGAAAAAACACTGTAAAACATTATCTCAGTTAATCCAAGAGATAAATCACAACAGACAGTAGGGTCATTTTAACCACAGGAGCAACCATATTGATCTCTCAGTTCAAGAAGAGATAATTGAACTTATTGGAGACTTTTTATTTCAGCAATTTGATGAATTTCTGATCTAATCGATATAGGCATTTCTTACAGTAGTGTAAATTATGCTGCATAGACATTGTACCCAGTGCAGTGGAGGCCTTCCCCTCAGTTCTTTTAAAATTTCATAAATACCAGTTCAGTGTGTGAACTATCAATTTGTTACTCTTTCTTTTGCTACATACTTGACCCACTTTTTGCACTTCGATGTATGACTATGCATATGATATCATTTATGTCTCATTGCACACATTTTACACAATGATATTCATCGTCATTGGTAATATACTACAACATGACAGACCTACCATATAACTTTCCAAAGTGCTATTTAGATCACCTGCAATTTTTACTCTCTTGAAATTGTGGTATCTCATGATGTTCAGCTAAAAAATGTCACCAGGAGAATATGGGTCATTAAAAAAATGGGAGTTTGTAGCAGTAAGCAAAGTGTTGTTTCTCAGATTATTCCAGCTTAACTTCTTTTCCTGTCCAATCTTAAGCCCAGTTCGTTGTCTGTTTGCAATACCTGCCCTAAACTTTTAATAAACAGATGGAGATGGGGACTGAACCTGTGATTTCGTTCATTTGGGGAACTTCAGGATGAGAATAATTCTTCACTCAATTCAGGTCATCTCCTTTGCAACTTAGGAGCACTGAGAAGTTAACTGAGTTGCAGATTGGAGACAGCCAGTATGTGTAAGGGGTAGGACTTGAACTTTGGTCTTCCTGGTTTTCAGGCTAGTTCTCTGGTGACACTGCCGCACTACTGAGTCAACAAACATTTGTGGGATTTTTTTCTCATTTAGTTTATTTATTTTTCTGAATTACACAGAGTAAAATATTCCCTCTCTCCTCCCTTCTCTACCCTCCTTGAGAAGGCAAGCATTTTAATATAGATTATACTTGTGTAGTCATGCACATGTTGTAAAAGAAAATGCAGATAAAAAAAAAACATGCATGCTATGTTGTAAAAGAAAATGCAGATAAAAAAACACCACACCAAGAATAATAAAGTTTTTAAAAAGTATGTTTCAGTCTTTATTTAGACTTCATCAGGTCTTTCTTTGGAGGTGGATAGCGTTTTACATAAGTCCTTCAGAATTGTCTTGGATCATTGAATTGCTGAGATTTGACAAGTCATTCACAGTTGATCATCATACAATATTGCTGATACTGTGTACAAGGCCTCCTGGTTCTGCTGCATCAGATCAGATTCCACATTCCTTCTTCCTAATTCCTTTCATTCCAACACTTTTATCCACTACATATTGATTAATCAGTGAACTATGATCTCTTAAGTAGATCATTTTTGTAAGGACTTCATAAAAATAGGAAAGTAAGCATATGGGTAGCCTTTTTTTTTTCTGGCAAGGAAGTTGGGGATAAGTGACTTGTCCAGGGTCACACAAGCCAGTAAGGGTCAAGTGTCTGAGGCCATATTTGAACTTAGGTCCTCCTGACTCCCGGGCCTGTGCTGTATCCACTGTGCCTCATCACCTTTTTTTGTAGTGATTGCGTTTTTTTCTACTTGTTCAATAACCTTCCCACTTTTAGATAGCTTGAGAATTCTTTCAAATGTTTTCAAAATTATGTCATATCAAGCATGATTTGGCAGGGGCATATATTTGATCTGGATCTCTTTCTCTTTGTTTTATTGATACTTAAAAAAAATAAACTGGAATTTCCTAAATGCCTTCCCCCTACTCCCCCTCACCCCTGTAAGACTTTTTACAAACAAAAAGAAGCATGTATTAGTTGGTTATTCTTCACTTGTAGAGTCTACCACATCCAATTCTTACACAGTCTTCCAAAGTCATAATTGGTCATTGCATTGATTTGAATTCTGCTGTTGGTAGTGTTGTTTTCTTTTACATTTTTATGGCTCTTTTATATAATATATTCTTCTCATTTGGCGTCATTCTACATAGGTTCATATAAGTCTTCTCAAGTTTCATTAAATTATATTCCTTGTTTCTTATGGCACACTCAAATCACAACTTTTTTAGGCAAGCACCAGTCAATGAGTACCTCCTTTGTTTTCATTTTTTCTACCATAGAGATTTCCAAACACTTTCTGTTTTTGTTTTTAGTGCCCTTTGTACTTCATTATTTAGCACATCTGGAATTGAGGTGTTAGAATCCACATTTGATAGTTCCACTATCGTTGGTAAAGAAAATCATGCAGATGCTGAAACATGTTTTATCTTTCATCTCTTTCCAGTGTCATCTTTAAATGAGCTTAACCTTGGTTTCAGGCCAAACTTTTTGCAAACTCATTTTTTCTTATCTTCTATTTCTACTTTTCATGAAATGATTCTACTGTTTTATGATACCTGCTGATGATAAATGATAAATCATTAGTGATACTTAACCATTTTATGAAATGATGCTACTTAAGGTCAAGCTCCCATCTGCCTCAGAAAAGTTTTACAAGTGAAGTTTATATTCCAAACTGGTATTGCCCTTTGCTGCTGTGCCTGTGTACCTACGAAGAGGATTAATTTTCTGTTGGCTGAGGTGGGTTTTTTTTTGCTTTATGTTAATTAATCCCTGTTGGCATATTTTCTTTTTATTTTCCATTTTTCAGCTTCAGTAATTTATTTGAGATGTCAAGTTGAAACTTTTATAATTACATGCTATATCTTCTCATCTCCTTATCTAGGATTTGATATCAATTTTATATTTATGGTCCAGTTGAATAGAGAGCTGATTCAGAAGTGATTCTTACGTCAGTAAATGGTTGTTCCTGTCTGTTATGATATAGTTAGCTTCGTTTATTGTTTGTCAGGTACCAAGACATAACTATGTAGTTTACAAACTTTGTTTCTTTTTCATTTCTTAATCCTAAACCATATTTTAAAATATAATCTTTTCATTAAAGTCATCAAGTATTAGAAGTATAAATACCTAAATTTGAAAGATCTTAAGTTTTTTATAGAATTTCTCTACCTCATTCACCGTTTAAGAATTTGCCGTGGAAGTGGCATCTATCTTCATGGGTTTTTTGTTTTGTTTTGTTTTTTTGCATGTGCTGATCACCAACACTGCAAAGTGAGATGTGTGATCCTTCCATTTGGTTTCATTTCTAGTGAGGAACATACCAGTGTTGTCATGGTTTCCTGACTTGTTGGTCATTGGACGCAGATCTCTCATTTAGAATACTGAGAATTCAGTTATGTGGTGATTATATCAAGGATCTGTGATTTTTGTCTGATTTGGGAGAGGGAATATATATGTACCAACAGCAAAATCACAGGTACTTGAGTTAGGCCCTGATATTCCTAGATGCATTCAACTCTGATTCTTAGCAACTTTTCCTTTAAATGAAACTCCTATCTTTCTGACTCGTTTATTACTGCACTCTGGTTCCCAGGGGTCGATCAGAACAAGCCTGGTAATCATAATTGCTCTTGACAGACACTCAGATACTCGATGGCAGCTGTGATGGCTTCTCCAAGCTTCTCCCAGTTCCTTCACACTCTCTTCAGATGGCATGGTTATAGTTTTCCTACTGGATAAATTCCAATTTGTGGCATTCTTGTGTTACCCAAAAGTTAACCCAATGTTCTAGATCTTACCTGACCATTCTTTGCATTAACTTATTTGCCTGCCATTGCAAGTCTGTTTATATTGAGTTCACAGTCCACTGAAACAAGAATCCATACCTCCTGTACTTGTAAAGATCACTTTTTGAACCCAGGTGTAGAGTCGTCTTGGTGTTTATATGCCTGTTAAACTTGGTATTCCATCCAGTGCATTATTCTATTTTGTCAAGATCTTTTGGGATCCTGATTGTTATCCAGCATATGATCATATTAGCTTAGGCATGTGTAGATCATGTGATTTACAGATTTGACAGTCATGCTCCCATGACTTCATCCTAAATATTTGTAAACATGTTAAACAGCAAAAGAGGCAAGAAGCTTTTGCAGTGGAGGGGGAAGAAGGGGAGGGGAGAGGGAGTGAGTGAACCTTATCCTCATCAGAATTGGCTCAGAGGGAAATGCATACACACTCAACTGGATATTGAAATCTTAGTTACCCTATAGGAAAGTAGGAGGGGAAGGGGATGGAGGGAAGGGTGATAGAAGGGAGGCAGATTGGGAGGGGAGGTGTAATCAGAAGCAAAACACTTTTGAGGAGGGACAGGGTGAAAGGAGAAAGAGAACAGAATATTCTCTATATATAGAGTGATGGGATGGAGGGAAGTAGAGTTAGCAATAGTAAATGTGAAAAAAATTTTCCGCAAGTTCCCTGATAAAGGCCTCATTTCTCAAACATACAGAGCACTGTCAAATTTATAAAAATAAGAGCCATTCTCCAGTTGATAAGTGACTAAAAGGTATGATCAGTTTTCAGATGAAATAGTCAAAATAGCCATATGAAAAAATATTCTAACTCATTATTGATTGGGAAAATGCAAATTAAAACAGTTCTGAGGTATTACCTCATTAGTTTGGCTAATAGGACAGAAAAAGTAAATGACAAATGTTGGAATGAATGTGGGGGAAATGAAACTTTAATGCACCTTTGGTGGAGTTGTGAACTGATTCAACCATTCTGTAGAGCAATTTCACTACTAGGTCTCTATCTCAGAAGAAATCAAAAACAAAAAGGAAAAAGGATATATGTAGCAGCTCTTTTCTAGGGGTAAAGAATTAGAAGTTGAGGGGATGCCCATCAATTGGGGAATGACTGAACAAATGGTGATATGTGGTTGTGATGAAATACCATTGTACTATAAGAAATGATGTGCAGGATACTCTCAGAAAAACCTAGAAAGACTTGCATGGGCTGATACAAAGTGAACCGTGCTGGTGTAAAAAGTAACACCTTGTAATGTAAGATGATTGACTGTGAATGACTTACCTATTCTCAGCAATACAATGATCCAAGTACTAATTCCTCACATGCTGTGGTTGTTGTGTACAAAGTTCTCCTGGTTCTTCTCCTTTCACTCAGCATCATTCATCCTCTATTTTCGAAGGCACCAATTTCCCTCAAAGCTAGCAAGATGAGATATGGACTGTCATGGATGGGGAACAGCAAATAGGGTTATTTGGTTGGAAGGATAGAGTTCGTGCATCTGTGTGGAAAGATATAGGCTAGGTCCAGATAGTTAAAGGCCTTCAGAAGCCTCACAAAAGGAGCTTGTATTTTGTCCTAGAGAGGAGCAATAGAGACCCACTCAGTTATCAAATTCTTATCTAAATATATTGTGCTTATCGGATTTCCCTTATTGGTCAGTCTAGTTTACCCCTATAAACATAGAGAACAACCTTAGTCTGGCATGGACTGTACCTGAAGAAGCCATACTCAGATAACTTTTCTCTTCCTAACTGGTCAGAAACTACTTTTTCATTTAATAACTTCCAGATAGAGCAAGCCAAACACAACTGAATTCTTTATTTTAATTTTTCACCTTTTTCAACATGCTATTTTGCTGAGAGCAATTTGAATAGCAATTAATTTTTGATTTTTACTTTTCATTTGTTTGCCTCTCATTTTGAAAAAGGACCAGTGATATCGTGAGATGATGTCATAACTGATACATAGATCGGAATTAAACAAGGGAGAGTTGCACAAAATTGTTAGCTTCACCTTCTCCTTCAGAGTCCTCAAAGTCCAGTGGTAAAGTCAAAAGTCAAGAACCCTATGTTGGCGGCTTGGGATTAAGTGGATGCCCTTGATGTCTTTGCTGTCTCACCAAACTCTAAGCACTCCACGGCACCTGCCTCAGCTGTTTCATGGCCATTGAAATTGTCCTCATCTGCCCATTCCAGTAGAGGAAGTCTTCACATGCTGGGGTAGACATCTCCCTGATTTACCGAGGGTTTTAGGGCCTGTCGGTTACACTCACCCTGGATTAGCCCATCTACTGAGATGATTTTACTGGGTTATAGTTTGCTTCTTAGAGCCACAAGTGACAGCTGGAAAACGGGTAGGCATCAAAAAAGTGGTGGAGCAGCCCAAAAACAGCTTGGCAAGCCTGCAGAAATGCTAGTCCTTCTTGAATACCTTATATACCCCATTTTTCATCTAATAAATACTTGAATAGTATCTCCTTGCCATTTCAAGATATTTCTATCTGAAAAAAATAGGTTTTATTGCTAATTCCAAAACATTTTGTCTTTTACACGTTCCAAGAAGACTGTTGTCTTGATGCTTTAGTAAGTTTGAAACAAAACCCTACAGGGAACCAACACTCCTTTGATACAGACCAACTAAGGATCCTAATTCTGAAATGATCCAGAGAATGACTTGAAACGAAACCTACCATTATCTTAACTTCAGGTGGACAAATCAGGTTTTTTTTGCTTTGCGTTGTCATGCTTAGACCAATTATAAAGTATGGTATTTGCTGAGGTTTTTTTTAAACAAAATCAAGCAATGTCTCTTGTATTTTTCCTTCTTTTACTCATATGTCTGAAATATTTATACTGATAGAAAAATATAGTGACTAAATCTTTAAACATAGGACTGAAATATTAAAATAACTGTGACACTACTTAAAAAAATGAACATCTTTCACCACCTGTTGGCTGGTGACTCATGGTAAACAAATAGAAGTGAGGACTTTAGTGCTGTCTCTGGATATGGCAAGTGACTCTTCTCATCCCTGTTTGAGAATTGGGGCCTTTTGGTGTTTTTTTTAATTTGCAGATGCTTTTTATGTGTGTTTTTAAAAATATCACTGACATTGTGTGGAATCCACATCCCCCAACAATCCCCCCCCCCCCCCCCCCCCCAAATGAGTGCATGAAATAGCATTTCTTTAGCACTTGCAGTAGTGCCAAGCACTTTGCTAAGTACTGGGGATACAAATAGAAAAAGTACAGACTATCCTTGTCTTAAATGAGAATCTCAGCAGGAGGGCACATACAAAGGACTGGAATTCCTAAGACTTCTGTGGGAGGGAAGATGGCCAAGCCCAGAGGTCTCTATGTTCCCTTAGTAGGTTAGATAGCAGAGGTGGGGCCTGTAGGCACAGAGGCAGGGCAGGTAGTGAGGCCGGATGGTTCTCTCCTATTGGAAGCTGTGGAGAGGCTCGGTGGATAGAGGAGTGCTGGGCCTGGAGCCAGCAAAACCTGAGTTCAGATAAAGCCTCAGACACTAGCTGTGTGCCCCTGGGCAAAGCACATAAGCGCTGTTTGCTTCAGTTTTCCTGTGCTGTAAAATGGGGATAATAGTCACAGGGTTGTGATAATATCTGTAAAGTACTTAGCACAGTGCCTGGAATATACTAGATCCTCGATAAAAAAGAACTTGTTTTCTTCCTTGCTTCTTCCTTCTTGTAAGTCCTCTAAACAGGCAGCCCAGGCAAAGGGAGAAAGTCAGAGGGCAGAATGCCCCGAGAAGTGGGATGTGTTCTCCCTCCTGGCAGTCTTGGATGGGTTCTGTGTTCGTTGCTTTTTCATCTCTTGGGGATGGTGGTGGAGTCAGTGGTTCTTTTAACTACGTGGGTATCATGGAACCCTTTGTCTGATGAGACCTAAGGGTAGCTCAGGATAGTAATGATGACAGTGATAGTATTTGTACAGTAATACAATAAGATTCCCAGAGCACTTCACAGAAAGCTCATTTGATCTGCTATTATTCTCATTTCATAGATGAGGACAATGAGGCAAAGATAAGGGACTTGCCCAGGTACATGTGTCTCAGGCTGGATTTAGACTTTTGGCTTCCTAACTCCAAGTCCATTGTTCTGGTCACTGTGCCACCTAACTGCCTCACTTGAAGGAAATGCTGTTTTTCCATTAGAGGTTGGTGGAAGTAAAGATGCAGATTTTTTCATAAACAAATTCCTGAACCCCCTGAACTGTATTCACAGATCCTCAAAGTGTTAACTCCTGGTATTTTATCTCTGTGCTGTTGCTATAGGTGGCAGACTTTTATAAGGGGAACAGAATCTTTGATATACATTTTTTCGCAATTGATTTTCCCTTCAGTTGCCTTTCATTCATGCAAAAGCTTTACATTTTATGTAAAGAAAATGGTCTGTTTTAGCTTTTATAGTCATTTCTGTGCATTGTTCATCTAAGAACCAAAGATCTGAAAGATACTTTGTGTATAAGCTTAGTAGTAGTATTGATACAAAGAGTACGCACAGATTAGTGGTCTGGGGGATATAGTTACAAATTGCTTTCCAAAGCAGTTTACAGTGCATTAATGTGATTGTTCTATTGACCCCTACAACAATTGACATTTTCCCCCTTTGTTATCTTTTTCAGTTTGATGTTGTGAACTAGAATCTCAGAGTTACTTCAATTTGATTTTGTCATATTCATGTTTTAAAGCATTTTTTCATATAGCTGTTGACAGTTTGGATTTCTTCCTATGAAAACTGTCCTTCGTATTCTTTGACCATTTATCTATTGGAGAATTTCTCTTGTTTTTTATGTTAGAGTCAGTTCACCATATATCTCAGATATAGGACTCATCTCATTAATTTGGTGCAAATATTTATTTCTCTGTTAATTATTCCCTTCATAATATTATCAGCCTTTTTGTTTGTTTGTTTATATAGAAACTCTTAAGTCAAAATTATCTGCTTTATCTGCTGTGATCCTCTCCACCCTTTTTGTTCTAGAGGTGTTCTCCTAGACATAGCTGTTAATGGTAGTATCTCCTAACGCATCTCTGATGAACTTTTTATATATAACTCATGCATCTTTTGAAATTTAGTCTGATGAATGGTATGCGACCCTGGCCTAACCTTGATTTTTCTGCTAGATTGCTTTCCAGCTTTCCCAACAGTTTTTGTCAAATAATAAATTTTTACCTCAGTAGTTGAAATCTGGGTTTAGCAGACATTATGTTACAGTGTGTGTTTGTTTATATATCTTATGTATATAGTTTCCTTCAGTAATAAATGTTTCCATTGTGTTTTTTTTAACCTGTACCAAATAGTTTTGATGATTACTACTTTTGCAACATAGTTTGAGCTATGGTACTGTTAAGACATTCTCTTTCCATTTAAAAAAATTATTTCCCTTGAGATTTATGGCTTTTTGTTCTTCCCAATGAGTTCTGTTATTATTTTATGTAGCTCTGTAAAGTAGTCCTTTACCTGCAACTATGAGACAGTGGAGACATAGAAGTTGTGATTTGCCCAGTGTTTAATTTTTTAAAAAATAGTTAATGTGGGAGAGCCTTAACCAGAATTTCATAGTAGTTAGGTCAGCATGCTTTCTATTATACCATATGGCCTCTATCTTGGATGTTACCTGAGATCCTTTTCTAGAGAAACCATGCTTAAGGAATAAAATACGGGAAAGGTTATCATTATTTAATAGCATCTGTGTGTTTGCACCCCACCCCCAAAACTTATTGCCTAGTAGAGAACTTTCATAAGATGAAAACAACTGTATTAGAAAGTAGCATGTGATAAGTGCCAGGACTGATTGATACAAAAAGCACTGTAGAAATTAGAGATGAATTGTGCAGGGGGGCTTGTCAGAGAATTGTTGTGTGTGGTTTTTTTGAGTAGAGGTGGGTACAAGGATGTTTTTAGAAAAGCACTTTACAAGTGAGTCTTATTAGAGTTAAGGTTAGAAGAACGGGTAGATTTTCCTTGGATTCAGAGGAGGGGTATTTTTATTGTAGTAAATGACCGGGGAAGATGTCTTGGAGTGATGACAACAACTCTGAGTTGATCAGTTTGACCAGAGATAGGATATGCAGGGAGACAATGAGAGATAGATAAAATGTTAGAGGGCCTTGAATGCCAAGGTAAGGAGGGTTTTTTCCCCTCATTGGAAGAGTAAACCAACAGTTACCATAGAAAACTTACTGTATAAACATTGTAGTCCTAACCAGATTTACTTGTAAAACAACAAAAACTTGTAAAAGAAATACAGCAGAAAACTGCTATACGAAAGCTTAGAAATTTTAGAAGTATTAAGTGTTAGTTTGGTAGAATTTTTTAAAAATAAGTTGTATTTTATTTTTTTGTATCACAGTCATTAATATGATATTCCTACTGAATATCTTTCCTTTTCCCTCAACATCCTACATAGGTCCATATCTCTACTAAAAGTAGGGAAGTAACATTTCCTCTCTTCTCCATTTACTGCACTCTGTATCCATTAGATAATGGTGATGATGATGATGATAAGTATAATGATGAAAAAAGATAAATAGCTAGGATTTACATAGTAAAACAAGCTACTTAGTATGCTAAGTGCTTTGCAGTTATTATCTCATTTATACTCAAAACAATACTGTGAAGTAGGTGCTATTATAATCCACATTTTGCATATGAGGAAACTGAGGCAGTCAGGTCAAGTGATTTGCCTAAAGTAACACATCTAGTAAATGTCTGAGGCTGGATTTGAGCTAAAGTTTTCTTGACTTCAGGCCTTGACCCTCTATCTATCCACTGCATCACTTAGCTATCACCTGGTGGAATTGCTGGGTCAAAAAATGATAAACACTTTAGTAACTTTTCTCTTATAATTCTGGGTTGTGTTTCTAGACTGGTTGAACAACAGTCTGTAAATGTTCTGGCTTCTTATAGTTCATAGACTCAAAGAACAAGACAGTAGGACATATCTGCTAAGAAATACGTTTTCTGGCACTGTATTTTGCTTGTTCTTTTAGTGGTACTTTGACTTATTTTCAGTATTAATGCTGTCTAATCCAAAGAGTAAGGGTTTTTTATATTATGTTTTTGAAAACTAATGTATTATAATACTGAATATGGCATAAACAAATCTTTCTGTTTTATGTCATAGAGGATTGTTTAAATCAGGGGAAGGTAGTCTTCATTTTTGAGTGAAAAGATTAAGGATAGTTCAACTGTCAGAAAAAATGTGTCATCAGGGTTATTCTTTTTCAAAGGTAACAGCAGTATTTTTATTTCTCAATATGCATTCATTTGCCAGATAAATATTCCTATTGCCATTTTTATTATAATTCTGGAAATTAAAAAATGTCGCTGGAAGTACACTATCTGCCCTGAACCTCCCCCTACTCTTCTGTGCCTCTCGGGCAGCCTGCTAGTTCTTGGTTGGCTCCTGGAGGCTGTTTGTACTGGGCTTTAGCCCTACTGCAGCTCAGAACTCCTGAGTTCAGGTGATGCACCAGCCCCAGCTTTGCCAGCAGCTGGGCAGTCCTGTGTCACCACACCCACCTAGGACACTCTTTTCTGGGAGTCTGGAGTCTCTGGGTTGGCAAGGTCCTTTAGGTCATCTAGTTAAATTTGCATCTGAATAGAAACCCCCTTTATAACCTTTCTGAAAAGTGACCTTCTTTTGTATTCTCTGGGACTTGGACTTGGAAGTCTTGGCAGAATCCATTCCAGCAGTAATAAAAATGGAGAAGTGGGCGGGGGGTGGGGAGGGGGAAGGGAGGAGTTCAGAAGTAGGAGCATGAACTTGTTCCTTCTTCTTTCCTCAGACCTAACACAATCAAATTTTCCTTTTTCTGAACTGACTTATAGCTAGGTGGTGTTCTAATTAAAGCAAATGACAAGTGAAAGTTAACTCTCCTGGGGAATATTTATATTCCCCAAAGAGAAGCTTGTTAAATCAAGGGGCCTTAGTGTGAGAGAGAGCTCTTTTGGTTCTCCCTGCGTCTCCCAATCCAGCCAGTAAGTAAATTATTGGTTAATGGCATGTGGCAAAATACCCTTTCACATATCTACATTTATCTTTGAACCCCATTGGGAGTGATATGTTGGGTCAAATGGGTTATGGTATTGATTGGCACATATTTGAACCCCTGTGAGAAATTCCTCTTTGTTAAGAGTATTGTCCAGGAAATCTTTCAGACTCTATTAGTTTACATCTCATTGTACTGTTTAGTCTGAATATGTCACAGCTGAATATGGGGTACATCAAATATACAATTGCTGTAAAAGTTTTTTTTAACTTGATTTCTCCTCTTTTCTGTCTTTCTTCACTTCACTTTATTATCCTACAAGAATGAAGAGTATGGTTTTAGATGCACTTGTTTTTTTTTTGTTTTTTTTTTTGTTTTTTTAAAGCCCTTTTTAGGAGGGAAGAAGGGAAACCAATATTTATACCTTTTGGCTGGGCTAGTTTGTTTACCTTTGTACTTTATTGTTACTGAAAATGGTTTGCTTAGCAAGTTAAGCAAAGCAACATTATAGGAAGAATAATAAAAATTATTTTAAAGGAGAGCTCAAAATCCTTCATTTAGTCTTAACACCCTGATACCCCTCCCTTCAACCTCACCCATTTTATAGATGCAGAAAATGAAGCCAGAGAGCTCTGGTGTTGGACCACAAACACTTTGCCAGCAATCCTGAATGAACCCTGTTTCAAGAACCCAGGTTTCCTGCCACTTCTTTCTAATACACAGTTCCACCCAAAATAGTGTTGTCGTCATACCAAGATGTCCACCATGGCTGTCATCTTTCCCTCAAACCACATCCCTCCCACACATTTCTTTGTTTCTTTTGAGAGCATCACCATCTTTCTAACCACTCGAGTTCGCTGTTTTGGAGGCATCCTTGATTTTCCTTTCACCTTGACTCCCCACATCTATTAATTTGCCGTGTCTTCTCAATTCTGTTTCCATAATATATCTAGCATCTCTTCCTTTCTGTGCACTTGACATGACTCATACCCTACTTAAGGCTGTCTGGATTACTGCCCTAGCCCCATCATTGAACTCTTAGTCTCTGTCTTTCCCTCCATCAATTTATCTTCCATGTAGACAGCAAAATCATATTGCTACACAAAAGCCAGAGGTTAATTGCATCAGTCTTCTGACTAGGAGCTTTCAGTGGCCTCTAGGATACTTAGCTTGACTCTAAGTTAGCTTGGCCCTAAAAGTCCGACCCAGCCTGACTCCCATCAACTCACTTTCAGAATGCATTGCAAGTTATATCTCCGTGCATTTGACATTCTCAGTGAAACTGGCCTGCCCGACCCTTCTCCAGCTACGTGTTTCATCTTCTGCTCCTTCCTTTTTGCAATTTGTCCCTCATGCCTGGAATTCCCTTTCTCCTCACCCCAGCTTCTTAAGCTTCCATTAACATTCAACTCATGCTATATTCTATGGAATATTCTGATTCCCCTCCTCGTTAGTGTCTGCTCCCTCCTCAAATGGGCATGTGTGTATGTGTACTTACCTGTTGACATGAGGTTCACTCCCCTCATGGAAGCTCCCTGAGGGCAGGGACTCCAGCACCTTGCACATACTGGCTTCTTCCCCAAACCCTACCATCCTCGCCTAGGTTCTTCAAGCGTGCTTTCATCTTTGACACCTTCATTTGCCCACGTATCCCTCAGCAACCTCAACCACCCCGGCACACCGCCAGTTGCCAGCTCTTGTTGTTCCTCCCAACCTCTGTTGCATCTACCCCCTTTCCTCCTCACGTAGCCACCACCTTCATTCAGGCCCTCGAGAACACCTTTGTAATTGGTCTGCCTGCCTCAGATGTCTCCACACCTTGTCTATGCTCCACATTGCTGCCTAAATGATTTTCCTGAAGCACAGGTCTGACCACCCCCCCTACACAGTAAATCCCAGTGGTTTCCTTTTTATTCTCTTTTCAAATATTATTCATCTTTCTCTCATCCTCTTAAAATGCATTTCATAATGTATATCATTATCAGTACAGTAGTGCATGTATGTGGTACGTAAATAAGTACACATTCAAAGAAATTTGGAGACCACTGACATAGGAAACAATAAAAACAAAAAATGGTTTTTAGATATGATACCATTTACAGAAATCTTTAAAGTAACCGAGAATTCACTTCTGTTTATTCTACAGGGTGCTTTGGTAAAGAAAACACTTTGTAGCTCCTAAAGACCTATAGCACGGCAGCTAATTGTGGTGGTGGTGGTGATGAGGATGGTGGTGATGAGGATGGTGGTGGTGATGAGGATGGTGGTGGTGGTGATGGTGGTGGTGATGAGGATGGTGGTGATGGTGGTGGTGAGGACGATGACTGTTGTCATCACCATCTTTGAGCGCCAGTTAGATTAGATACGATGAAGTCAGTGCCTGTGACCTTTACTCACCAGAGACCTTTGGGATCTTCATTCGGCCTCTTTGCTAGCCCACAATAATAATAGATTTTTCAAGACCCAGAGCAGATTAGAAAGACAAGTTAGGGTAGGTGAGATCCTTTTAGAGGTTAGTATTTTTTTTAACTTGATATTTTATGCTTTGCCAATTACATGTAAGAACAACTTTCAACATTTATTTTTAAAATTGTCTTCCAGATTCTGTCCCTCCCCACCCCATTGAAAAGGCAAATGATTTGGCATAGGTTATACATGTGTAGTCATATGAAACATAACTCCATATTAGTCGTGTTGTAAAAGAAAATATGGACCAAAATAAAAACCCAAGAAAAATAAAAAGAGTAAAAACAGTATGCTTCAATCTATATTCAGACTAATGGTCAGTATTCTAATAGTATCTCAGCTGGAGGATTCTGGGAAGATGACTGAGTAGGTAAGAAAACTTTTTGGCTCTCCAAATTTCCTCCACAAAAAAAAGATAGAACATCACCTCAGGGCATCTGAAGTCAACACTGGGTAAAGCAGTTCTCCTCCAAAGACAATTTGAGAAGACCCCAGGAAAGTGGAGATTTGGCCTAAATGAAGTTGCAGGCACTTCCAGGCTGACTGCAGAATCAACACACAGCAAGTCCTGGGCTCAGCTGGGTTGAGAGGCAGCCTCAACCTTAGAAATTTTCATCTTGAAGACAGTGTTGGGGGTCTTATAGCAGAGTAGAAGGTGGAGGACCTTCCACTGTCAGGGACACCAAGTGCAGCTGCGCTGACCAAACACATCTCAAAGAGGGCAAGATCGTTTGTGGGATGGTGTGCCTGGGGACCCTATCTTACCTGTGAATTAGTAGTAGAGAGGAGAGCCTACGGTTGGGCCCCAGACAGAATCCAGAAAATAACAATAAGAAGGACCTGAGTGTTGGGGCATCCTTTCCCCATACCTCCAGACTACAACTTGATTACACTAATAACTGATAAAAACAAAGCAAAACCAAAAAATAAACAAAAATGAGTAAGCAAAGGAGAAAGAACCCAACATAGATAGTTGCCATGGGGATAGAGAAGATTTGGATTCATATTCAGAGAAAGATAATGGAGCTAAAGTCACTCTTTCAATGAAAAACATCAAATGCTTCCACTCACTAAAAGAGTTCTTGGAAGAACTTAAAAAAGGACTTTAAAAATGAAATAAGAGAGATCAAGGAAAAATTAGGAAAAACACAAGAACATTCTAAGAAAATTATAAAAAGAAAGTCAGCCAACTGGAAATAGAGAATCAAAAAGGTAAGAAAATAATTCCTTGAAAACTGGAATTGGGCAAGGGGAAGCTAATGATGTTCTAAGGCACGAAGAAGTCATAAAACAAAATCAAAAGAATGAAAAAAGAAAAAGTAAAACATCTTATAAGAAGGAGAAGTAATATTAATTGGGCTACCTGAAAATTATGATTAAAAAAAGAGTCTTGATACAGTATTAGCAGAAATTATCAAGGAAAATGGCCTTGAAGTTTCAGAACAAGAAGACAAAGTAGAAATATTTTTTCTGCTTTGTCTTCTTATCCACCAGTCACCACTGTAAAGAGATCCCAGGAGTTGTAGCCAAGTTTCAGAGCTCCCAGGTTAAGCAGAAAATATTGGAAGCAACAAAAAAAAAAAAAACCACTTTAAATGTCATGGCACCACAATAAGGATTATATAAGACCTAGCAGCCACTATATTGAAGGATCATAGGTTTTGGAATACTATAGTTCAAAGATCAAAAGAGCTGGAGTTATGACCAAAGGTAACTTACCCAGCAAAGTTAAATATAATTCTTAATGAAAAAAAAATGGACATTTAATGAACTCAAAGTCTTTCAGGTTTTTGTGACAGAAACCCCAGAACTTATGGGAAAACTTGACATGTAACATCTAGGAGAAATACAAGGTAAACATTAAAGACCAATTATAAGGGACTTAATAAGGTCAGATTGTTTACTTTGTAAATGTGAAAATATTAGTATTTTTATGATTGTCATTATTTAGGTGGTTTGGAAGAAAGACGTGGGCTGAGTTGAGTATTATGGGGTGAGTCTAAAAAAATTAAACTGTAGGAAGAGATAAAAAGGAGTAATCATCTTATACAAATGAGGCATAAAAAGAAAAACTGTTAAAAAAGAAGCTAGTAGGGGGAAGGGTGCACAGTGTTGGAATCTTACTTTCATTAGGAATGGGTTAAAGAGGGAACGACATATATATCTAGAAGAGTATAAAAGTCTAAATTCAGAAAGAAATAAGAAGGCAAGAGGATAGGGCGGGTGGAGATAAGGGAGGGACTCTAGAGGGGTGGGTAGGCTAAGGAATAGGAGAGGGCAAGGTAGCAGGGAGAAGTAAAACAGAGCTGTAAAGAGAGAGAGGTTAAATAGGGTGAGCAGGATAGTGAGGAAGAATAAGGAGGAAGACAAGTAACAGTAGCTAGGGGTGTGAATGGGGTGACTTTGCTTGTAAAATTAAAACGAGTAGAAGATTAAAAACTTGAATTTAACAGTATGTTGCTTTTAGGAAACAGAAATGAAAGGTACAGAGATAGAATAAAGGGTGAGAGTAGAATTTAGTATGTAAAAAAAGCAGATAGTAATCGTGATCTTAGACAAAGTTAAAATAGTTTCAATCAAAAGTAAAAAAAGAGGAACTACACTGTCAGCAATATTATTCAGTATTACTTTAGACCATTTAAAGTAACCATCCTAGACAGTATAAAATACCTGAGAATATACTTGCCAAAGTAGACACAGGAAGTATAGGAACGTAAACATAAAACACTGTTATTACAAGTAATATTTATTATTCATGGGTAGGTGAAACCAATACAATTTTTAAAATGACAGTTTTACCCAGCTAATCTGTTTATTCAATGTTATTACAAATTACTAAAAAAATTATTTTACTGAGTTAGAAAAAAATAATAGCAAAGTTCTTTTGGAGGAACAAAAGGTTAAGCCCTTCAAAGAAGCCAGGGTAAAAAAGATGTAAAAATAGATTCAGCAGTATCACATCTTAAACTGTATTATAAGATGAGGGCATTGTTGAATTGTAAAAAGGATACTTTCAATTATTTTAAATTAGGATCTTCTTGTTTTAATAAAACCTATGTAGCCAAGAATAGAAGGAATGCAGAAAATGGGGGGGAGGTGACTTTCATAGACAGTATCTTAGATAGGATGTAATTGGGTTAGAATATTGCTGTGGTGTGAGAAATGATTAGCTGTGTTTTGAAGAAAAAACATGGAAAGACTTGTACTTAGGAAGATGCAGTCCCCCTAAATAGATAAAGATGATAAGAGGAAATAAGAATAGCATGGTCTTACCTATCATGAGTATGTAGTGTATTTGTGTATATATGCCCATATATATCCACATTTAATTGTAGCCTTCCTCAGGGTGATGGTGGGAAGGAGGAGAAAAAATGAAGTAAAAAATACACAACAGAGAACCAGAGATAACCACCAAGAAAGCAAAGCGGCAGTTTTGAAAATAATGTATAGCATTGTTTATATTTTATGAAATGAAATTTGTTTTCTATTGAATCCTCTCATGTTCTGCTGTATACATGGCAATGTTTTTCTTTTCTTATTTTGTATTTAAGTTTAAAAAAAAAAACAGCTGACATTAAACAGTAGCAAGAAAACAAAAGATTAAAAAAAAAGCTCAAAAAATTTAAAAAAATATATAGGTAATAGCAGTCTGGGATCATTTAATGTAGGCAAAATGCTCCTACATTCCTCAATAATCTGTCGTAAAATATATATCCATAATGATAATCCACTATGTTCTTCAGACTTAAAGTGATGGGGAGTAGTATTAATGTATTTTTAAAAATGCTTCAAAGTCAGTGGTTGCTATGATAAAATTTGATTTATCTGGAAAATTAATTTACTGTAGAGCACCTCCCCAACAATACCCAATACATGTGGCATTACTACAGCAGCCAACTCAGCAAACTACAGGTAGTATGTTTTGTAAAGCTGAAGCACTAAAATATAAAAAATATTTTTGATTAATTTTAATTACAACCTTTCTCTACTTTGTAGACATGTACAATTAAGATAAAATTTTTAAGCTGACAGAAATTCACGAACCAGACTCAAAGGTTAATTTGGGAACTTGGTGTATTTTGCTTGTTTTATGGATCAGGTACTTTGTAGTGAATATTGTGTACAAAATGGTTTCTGTACCAGAGCAAAAAGGCAAGGTGTATACGTGTCATTGAACACCTTGTTTTTGTGCTTTTGGAGAGGCATTAGGGCTGTTTAGTG
The DNA here is from genome assembly GCA_023548195.1 of Bettongia penicillata ogilbyi. Taxonomy (NCBI): domain Eukaryota; kingdom Metazoa; phylum Chordata; class Mammalia; order Diprotodontia; family Potoroidae; genus Bettongia; species Bettongia penicillata. The sequence continues at coordinate 1,513,275 of JAJHZJ010000288.1, read as the reverse complement.
CATCATTCATTTCACATTATTTCATCCAGCCTTCATACCCAGAATATATGACAGACTCGGTAGGAACTAGATATAAAAAGATATATTTCTGTTTTTAATAGTAACTTTTATCATTTTTAAAATTTTTGCTTGGATAAATCTCATTTTCTCTTTCATTGAATCATAATTTTTTTTTTTTAGTTTTCAGTGTTCATTTCCACAAGATTTTGAGTTCCAAATTTTCTCCCCATCTCTTCCCTCCCCCCACCCCAAGACATCCTGCATTCTGATTACCCCTTCCCCGAGTCTGCCCTTCCTTCCTGCCCTTATCCCCATCTTCTCTATTTTCTTGTAGGGCAAGATAGATTTCTATACTCTATTACTTGCATTTCTTATTTCCCAGTTGAACGTAAAAACAATTTTTAACATTCATTTTTAAAACTTTGAGTTCCAGCTTCTCTCCCTTTCTCCCTCCCCACCCATCCCCACTGAAAAGGCAAGAAATTCAATATAGGCTATACATGTGTAGTAATGCAAAAGACTTCCATAATAGTCATGTTGTGAAAGACCATTTCCCTCCGTCCTACCCTGTCCCCCCTTTATTCTCTCATTTGACCTTGTCCCTCCCCAAAAGTGTTTACTTCTAATTACTCCTTCCTCTCATTTGCCCTCTTTTCTATCATCCCCCTCCCCCACATCCCACTTATCCCCTTCTGCCCTACTTCCTGTAGTGAAAGATGAATGATTTTTGACAATTAAGATAAAATTTTTAAGTTGACAGGAATTCACAAACCAAACTCAAAGGTTAATTCGGAAACGTGGTGAATTTTGCTTGAAAATTTATGGTGAACTACTAAGTCTGCCAGAAAAAGTCCTCGCACACTGTGGGTCGTTGCTGTGTGCAAAGTTCTCCTGGTTCTGCTCCTTTCTCTCAGCATCAGTTCATGCAAGTCTTTCCAGGCCTCTCTGAAGTCATCCTGTTCATCTTTTCTCATAGCACAATGGTATTCCATTACACTCATACCATGACTTGTTCAGCCATTCCCCGATTGATGGGCATCCCCTTGATTTCCAGTTTTTGGCCACCACAAAGAGAGCTACTATAAACATTTTGTACATGTGGAACCCTTTCCTATTTTTATGATCTTTTTGGGATACAGTCCTACAAGCAATATTGCTGGGCCAAAGGGTATGCACATTTTTGTAGCACTTTGGGCAGATTGCTCTCCAGAATGGTTGCATCAGCTCACTGCTCCACCAACAATGAATTAGTGTTCCAACTCTCCCACATCTTCTCCAGCATTTATCATCTTCCTGTTTTGCCATGTTAGCCAATCTGATAGGTGTGATGTGGTATCTCAGAGTTGTTTTGATTTACATCTTTCTAATCAATAGGAATTTAGAGCATTTTTTCATGTGACTATGGACAGCTTTAATTTTTTCCTCTGAAAACTGCCTGTTCATGGTCATTTGACCCTTTATCAATTGGAGAATGACTTATAATGCTAGAGGTACTTTCAGACCAGGTTTATGTGCTTAAATGATTTTTTTAAAAGACATTTTTTCTATTGAATTCTGACTCATTTTTTGTTCCCTTGTTGAAACATATAAAATAATTTAAAACTGTAATTCTGTATTATTTCATTGTAGCACAGCTAATCCTTCCAGCTTCATATCATCTGCGGATTTGATAAGCAAGCCTTCTCAATCTTCATCCAAGTTGATTTTACAGAAACGCTGATCAGAACAAGGACAGGACGAGAGCTCTACCATAGACCACTTAAAACATTACTCTTAAGTTGACACTGATCCATTATTTAGAATCCTGAGGCAATCTGCTCTCTATCTGCCTAATTAAAATATTAAGCCACTTATATTTCTCCATCTTTTCCACAAGGACCTAGACTTGTACGAGAATCTCGGCCTCCCTAAAATTCAAGGCTAGCATATCTACAGTAGAAAATGAGCTTAGTGTTTCAATAGTGATTCTCAAAGAGTCCAGCCTTTCCTTAGCAGTCTTTCATTGTGCCTACAAAACATCTCTTGAGTACTACATTTTTTAATTTTTATTGGGCTTGGTGTGAAAGCATAGAATCTTCTGTCCAGATGAGAGGTCACTTTGTCCAATCCTCTCATTTTACAGATGAGTCACAGAGAAGTCATTTACACAGTAAGGTAGTGGCAGCAGCGGGGTGAGTGATAACCTGAGTCTTCTAGCTTGTCATAAAATACAAGTATAGTTCGATTTTATTATTCCATGTTGCCTCCCATCAACCTCATTAGTCTGTAGTTTCTAAAAATCTGCATTTTCACTTATTTAAAAAAAATGAGGCCATTTGCCTGTCTCCAGGGTTCTACTACCCTTTTTTGTTTTATTCCAATTTTCTCAAAGTTTACTGGTGGTAGTTCTGTATTCACATCTGTTAAGTTATAATGCTTTTTAACCAACCAGTTTCCTAACTATAGTGAAACGCCCTTGGAGTTTCTTTAGGGCTTGGATAATATAGCACGAAAAACTGAGGGGAAGTTCTCGTAACTAGCTGCTAGAGCTGGCAGTCCTTGTGACTTTTCAGATCAGATACACGTTGACCCTCACAAACTTTTTCTGGAGCAAATGGGAGGAGGAAGGATGAGTGACAGGGTCCGGCCCCAGGGAGTATACCCACCCTTCCTTTTTCTGTAGCTTTGCTGTCTCGTGCGTTCTCTACACCGGAAACAGATATCATGTCATTCAGACCAAATTTATCTGAAGCTACAGTTTATTTTACAGATGGGGAAATGGGATTTAAGACATAAAGTGACTTGCTTAAGGCTGCATAGGTCGTGGCTACAAGTCTGAGCTCAGGCTTTCTGGTTCCACCTCCAGGGTCATTTCTACCTCTTGGTCCTGTCAGCTTCTGCCTAAACTGTTATAGCCATGCCTCTGAAGGGGTCTTCCTGCCTCTCGTCTCTTTGTGTCTCCAGGCTGTCTCCCATAGCTGCAAAGAGCATTTTCCTAATGCACAGGCATGACTGTCCCCCATCTGCTCCAGAAACTGGGGTAGCTTCCTGTTGCCTGTAAGATTATTGATGGCAACGATAATGATAACTAACATTTTATGTGGTTCTTTTAGGTTTACAAGTGAACACAGTAGGTTCTAAGGTCATTTTCAATTGAGTTTCTGTACTTCAGGCTCCAACCTGTTAGTCAGTTTGTTCCAAGGATGATTTGGAGCTGTCTTGGACACAGTTTATATAGCAAGGACTCTAGTTAGATGTGGATATAGAGCCTAGTGAACATAAGGGAGAGAGAATCTCCAAAGGGAACAAGAAAAGCTGAAGTACAGGAGTGTACAGACAGAGGGCATTGTTGCTAAGTAACTTGTAGGTTACCTTGGAGATGGGAGTGGGGCTGTAGTCTTGCTGATGTAGGTGTGAGAATTGTCAGGCCTGTTGTAGCACTAGCTCACAGTGCCACTTCCTTCTCCCATGTTCTTGAATGAGTTTCCAGCTGTTTCCCTGATACCTGGGCACCCTAGGGTGATTACCTATCATGAGGCACACTGCCTCCTGAGAAGAAGATCTAACATTGGGAAAAGATGATAAGTTTCTGGGGTAATATGCACAGCCATAGAGAAATTGAAAAACCAGGAAATTCTGTTGGCGCCTTAGTAGATTAAGACAACAGAAAATTTTACAAGATTGAAGAACGGTAGAAGTTGTGGGTAACTATAAATTATTCTACTCTAGACCTTATATTTTACTAGATTTGTAAGCCTTTTTCAAATAGTTGAAGAAGATATCACAGATAATTGATCTTCAATTGCCAGTAATTCCTAACATTTTCATTTAAAATTTCTTAGTCTTTCTGGAAATGAAGGAAGCTCTGGGTTTAAAAACGTCCTGTGCTTTATTCTTTTATTAAAAAAATTTTTTTAATTTAAAAAAATCTCAATTTATTAGCCATGCAGATTGCTTAAAGTGTATCATTCATAATATTGTATAAGTGTTTTTTAATGAAATTGCAATATGCGCTTTCTTTGTATAACAGTGCTTCTGGAAGCAATTATGAAAAATGGAAGCACAGCTGCAAATGGCCCCTATTGCCGAAAACCAGCCAGTGGAGGTGACCAGAGCCGACCCGGTAGCACCAAGGATGGCACATTTGCTGGTGCGGAAGGAAAAGCCTATACCAAAGATCAAGTAGATGGAGTCCTCAGGTATGGAGTTGATAAAGCGTCTTTAAGGTTTTGATTGTGATATCCATTTAAAAAGTTTAATGCTAGCCACAAAAGATTCTGCAGTCTCTTCGTAGATAGCAGTGCATATCTGGAAAAGCCAGCTGTTTCCTTGTGTGCTCTGTGATTGTTTTTCCTTATAAAAGCACATATTGGGCATAATGTGATAGTGTGGGGACACCCTCACCAGGCTTTTATGAGGTTCAGATGAGATGAAGGATGGAAAGCACTTTACAGACTTCAAGGGCCTACATGTAAAGTATTACTGTTTTGGTTACTTATGATTACTGTTTTCCCCCATTGATTTAATATTTTATTTTTTCCCCAGTTACATGTAAAAACAATTTTTAGCCTTCATTTTAAAAAAAATTTCAATTCCAAATTCTCTGCCACTGAGAAAGCAAGCAGTTTGATAGAGGCTATCCATGTGCAGTCATGCAAAGCATATTTCTACATTCGTCTTGTTGTAAAAGAAAACACAGACCTAAAAAAGCAAGGAAAATAAAGAATAAAGAAAATAAAGTGTGCTTTGACATGCATTCATACTCCATGTGATTTCTGTTTGTGTTTCCAGTGAACGTTAGCGTGGTTAGACTGGCTCTGGAGTTCAGAAGACCTAGTTTCGAGTTCTATCTCTAACACATATTCTCTCTGTGACTCTGGGCACATCACTTAACCTGTTGAGCCCCTCCAGGCAGCTTCCTGAGATGCTTACATTGGTGGAAGGGATTTTCTCACATATACCCATTTTATCATTGAAATCACAGGTCTGGACCAAACAAGAAAATTAGTCCCCACAGTTATTTACATAACGATAAAAGTCAGCTACAGATACACAGTTGTATGATGAAAACCTCACAGAACAAGAGTTTAAAGATTGCATGATACTTAGAAAGCAAGAGCACCCATATTTTGGAGCGTGGTGGTAAGGGTGGGGTATATCTTTTGTTACAGTACAGACCTGTCCCTTTTCAGAGGAGCTGTCTGTGCATGATGTCTGCCTCATCCTCTCCTCAGCCCCTTGGAATCTGCCACTGCTCTGTCAGCCGTCAGTGACCACTGACTTAATTAGGCCCCTTTTCAGTTCTCATTCTCCTTTACCTTTCTGTACTTTTTGTCACAGCAGATTACACTTTCCTGCCAGATAGTCTGTCATGTCCTTACATCAGACACCTCTCTCCTGGGACACCTACCCCTGGCACACCATTTTCTTTCTCCAGTGCAGTCTTCATTTTCTTCCCTCCTTGGATTGGTCTATACTGTCCTCCCCTCTCCTTTGGCACTCTCTTTCATTCCCCAACATCAGTGGATGCATCTAGGCAAAGGATACCATTCTTGACTCTTATGAATGCACCCCTATGTCTCCAGTTTCTGCCCACATGTCCCACCAGCATCTCAAATGCAACCAAAAACCTGAGCTTGTTATCTTTCCCCCTCGGCTTGGACTGCCTCCCAGATTTCAATCCTTTTGTCTGGTAATTTGCCTTCCCCTCATCTGTCATGTTCAGAGGATTTACTGAGGTTTTCTTTTCTGCCTTCTTCCATGTTCATTCACTTACCAGGACTGCCAAGAGGCTGCCCTCCATTCTCTCCATGTGCTAGACCACCCTATGTATAGCACTGCCAAAATCGCCTCCCTTACACATAGATCAGCTGCCTCTGGCCTCTGGAGCAAAACTCAGACTCCACACCTGCTGTTCCAGACTTTGCACAATCTGTCTGCACCCTCCTTTTCTAGCTTTTTCTCATAGTCTTCTTCCACATATTCTATACGCAACCAATCTGGGCTGCTTTCCTGTTCCCCCCTCAGGCCTCCATGCTTTTGATCCTGTTCTCTAGGTTATGGCGAGAATGCCCTCCTCCAGTTCTGCTTCCTCCATGAGCTTTGGACCATCCCATCGCCTGTAAACTCGTTGAGGCCAAGTGCTGCATCCTATCTATGCTCTGCATCTCCCTCTCTTCCACCACTGTCACCCACTTGTCCTGTCCCCGATTCTCCTTGATCACGTTTCTGGCTCCTTGGCGTTAGGCATTTAATAAGTACGTGCAGATGACAGTGTTTGGTTTCATTGCGTTAATTTAGTTGTGGACCGTGTGTTGTGTCGACTTCAACACTCTAGTGATGGGTTTTGTTGTTGTTTTCCGTTTCACACGTTCACAAGGGATTCTTCTGAAGAAAGATTTGTTATCCTGTTGGTTAGCTGGTGGCTGTATGATTATGCAAGCCAATTGCTCAGGGAGAAGCAATGCAATACTTTTCCATTAGTTGCATAAGTTATGACCCATGAACAGTACAGTTGTAAGAAAACTAATTCTCTGAAGTGAAGCACTTTTCATCACCTTTGAGTTGAAATGCATCTGAAATGAAATTTAACAAGAGTGAAATTTTAAAACTTTAAAGGAGTTTTCCTACTTTCCTTTTTAAAAATTCTACCACATAGGAACATGATTTAAATGGCCAATATGAAATCTTTTAAGTAGGACACCATCTTACTTACTTGTTTAAGCATTATTTTCAGAAAGGCTAATTAGTATGTTATTTAATCAGTTAAGAATTTAGATTTTTCTTTGAAACTTTTAACATTACAAATAAAAATTTAATCATATGTTGTTCAATGGAAAAAGAAATTAATCAGAGCTTTCCAGGAATAAGAAAGCATTTCTTTACCTGTGTTATACATTTCATAAAGTTTGAGTATAAATTTAGTAGGAGCTGATTTTGAATGAAATTGTTATTTTAAGATTTAAAGACATAGTAATAAGCTTTTAAGTAGTTTAAAATTGCACTAAGACCTTTGAGACACCCTGTATATAACTATGTCATTTTAATTAATTCTTGTTCATCATCCACATAAGGAAATTGTTTTTCAGGAATTTTTTTTATACTAAGATAGTGCACTCAATATCACACTAAAGTTTTGCAGAGTGTAAGTATTATTTTCCATATTTTGCGAATAAGGACACTGGACCTCTAAAAGACTTGTCCATGGTTACAAAGCTAGTACACATTTGTAATTAGAATCAAATACAAGTCTCATGGCTCCAGATGTAGCACAACAATACATTCTGTAGTATTGAAAGAGAACATAGTTTTTCTTACTATTATATTACATATGAAAATTAGTACATTTGCTCAAGATATCCATCATATACCTTAAACTCTGGTGTGTGTGTGCGTGTGTGTGTGTGTGTGTGTGTGTGTGTGTGTGTGTGTGTGTGTGTGTTCATTTCTTTATACTGTGGCAAGTGCTTTAGGCAAGAATTCTTTTCTCCAAACTCTGCTTCTAATTTATGGCTTAATACTCAAGACAAAGAGAATGTGGTAGAGTTGGATCCCACTAGAAATGAGCAAAATGGCTTCCTTCCCTTTGCTCAGTGGTCTGCTGTGACTACAGCTTTTAGTTTTAACATCATTGTGTTAAATGACTTTGGAGTTTTTCTGCCTGTTAGCTTCCTAAGTGACCTCTCTTTGTTCATTCTCTGTATGCTCACGAAATGGAGACTGACTTTTATATCAACAGAAAAACAGATACAGGATTGTATATTTAGAAGTGGGAGTAACCTCGAAAGTCCCTAAGTGCAACTATAACTCCTTCACTTTTAGGGCCAGATTTGAACCCAGGACTTCTGCTGAGTTGCCTCTAAAGTGTAGTACCAGAGAGAAGTCTGGTGATTAAAAACTACATAAAAGGCATTCTAAAACTGAATAGAACAGAGCTTTAGGATCACTTAGCATTTGGATTATTAACACTACTCATCCTCATTGTTGTGGATAAGTAAGCATCTTCTGTAGGTGTTCTTGAGAATTAAATTCTTCAAATTTTTAACATCTGAAATTTTTTTTTGGTCATTACAAAAGAAGGCTGGACTTTCTGCCAACTTTTTGTCTGTTTGTAAAAGATCAGAGAAGGGACCTGGAAGCCCTCAGGAATCTCCCCTGTGACTGACAATGCACATGGCCTCCTTTTCTGAGGAGTGCTGTGAAGGAGCAAAGCCAAGGCCTCTAGAGGTGGCCACTAAGAGGGGACAGCCCTCACCTTGAACTTCTCTTCACCTCAGCCCCAGGCCTCTGCGGCTTCCCACGCTGCTCTGGCTTCTCTGTGGAGCCACCTGGAGCAAGTTTGCCCCCTTGCCACAGGACTGCCCTTCCGATGCCTGGCTGACCTGGCTACCTACCCTGTCTTCTCTTTTCTGTACTCAGACATTTCCAGCTCCTTAAATCAGTCCTCATATGATGTACAGTAAAGATCACACATAGTGCAGTATCATTTAAATGCTTTCAGTTGCAGACCTAGATGCATACCTTTAAACTTCAGAATGTTGTTGGGACAGGAGCGATGACTTAAAGAAACAACTTTATCGGTGCTTTTCAGGTTACAGCCATTTCAGACATGTGACTCCTTCCCAGCCATTCTGCTGCAGTCCTCCTTTGACCTTTCCCTGTAACCAGGAGAAACAGCCGAGCAAACCCACACGGCAGAGTGACTGTTTTTGCCCCTTCCTACCGCTTTAGCCCCTGCCTCAGCCAAGAGGAGGAGTATTTATTTCCTCATCTCTTTGTGGACCCAGGACTGGCCATCGCAGCTACTTCATCATGGTGTCTTTCACTCACATTGTCATGGTGTTGTCAGTCTCCTTCTTTGTTGTCGCTTCATTCTGCATCATTTGATTTCTTATTGCTTATAGCATAATATTTGATTACATTAATGTACCACAGTATGCCAGATATCCCTCACTTTTTAACATTATTTTGCTAGGCAAGAAGTAATCCCAGGAATGTTTTGTTATATATGGAGCTTTTCTATCTGTGACTTCTTAGGATGGGATTTCTGTGTGAAAGAGTGAGTATTTAGTCTTCCATAATTCCAGATTATTTACCAGAATGTTTTGACTGGGTCACAGTTGTACCAGTGGTTGTGTGTTTCACTTGTGGTAGTTCCCCCACTTTGATGGAGGAGAGGTGAAACCTCAGAACTGTTTTAAGTTGCATTCATTTTCTTGTTAGTTATTTTTTAAAAATAAGTTTACTCTGTTTTGCTTTTCTGTCATCATTGTCATCATCCTAACTAGCATTTATATAGAACAATCATGTGCTAAGCACTTTTCAGTGATCTCATCTGATCCTTACGACAGCCTTTGGAGGTAGATGATTTTATTAACCATTTTACAGTTGTGGAAACGAAGGCAGACAGGTTAATAACCTGCCTGAAGTCACAGAGCTAATAAATGTCTCAAGGCCCTTCTTGCCTCCAGGCTGAGCACACTACACACCACGCCACCTAGCTGCTAAACCTATCACCTAGATTTCCCAGAGGACCCCCAGAAGGGTTCCTTATAAGAAATAATAAAAAAGGAGAAGACGTAGTTTAGCTAAACTAAGTAGCACATCTGAAGAGTCCAGCATCACTCGTAGGCTTCCCCCGCTTCACTTACCTTCTTATGGCCAAACTTGGTCATTGTAATTTCATAGCATTCAGTTTCCCTTCTTGGGTTTTCTGTGTTGCTTTAGTTTTTATGTATAGTTTTCCTGATTCTGCTTATCTCATTTTGTGTCCGTGCATACGCTGTTCTCATGTTTCTCTGCACTGAGGGGTGTAGGTCATGCATCATATTTGCTGTTGCTTATAAGCATAGTAACATTCTGTTCCATTCATGCACCACAGTTGGTTTAGCCATTTCTCAGATAGTGAGCATCTCCTTTGCTCCTCGCTACATAAAAAGCCCTGATAGGAATATTTGGTGTATGTGAAGCCTTCCTTCTCAGTGGCTTCACTGAAGTGTACACCTGGCATGGGATCTCCGGGTCAAAGGGCATGAATGTCTTCATTTACGTTGCTTTAGAGTGCTTTCCAGTATAATTGAACCAATCCATGCCTTAATTAATGATGCCTTAGTGTTTGTGTCCTCCTGCCATCCCTACAGCTTCAATGTTTTCATCTTTTGTCATGTTTGCCAATTTTCTTGGTAGTGATTTTGATTTGTTTTCTCATTATTAGTGATTCAGAGCATTCTATGTTTTTAATAATTTGAAGTGTTTTTAAGAACTGTTTGCTCACATCCTTTGACCATTTCTCTGTTGGGGAATGGCTTTTGGTCTCACATACTTGTCCGTTGAGTAGCAGACTTTAACAAAGATATTTGGTAAAAGGATTTCCCTTACCCTGTAACAATTTTCCTTTTCCCTCACTATATGGATTTTATTCAGTCTTTTTAAACTTTAATGTAGTCAAAATTGTCTGTTTTCTTTTTTTTTTGCTCCTCTTTATCTATTTTTTTGGCTAAGAACCTCCCTTTATCCAGAAGCGTGAAAGAAACTGCCTTCTATTGTCTTCGGTTTTTAAGTTGTGTAACATTTTCTGTTTATGCCATGTTTCTATTTGGAATTTATTGTAGTTACTGGTATAGGAGGGCTATTGTAAGCTTATTTTCTCCCCAGATGCTTTCAAGTTTTCACAGCAATTATTTATCAAATAGGGAACTCTTCCCTTCAATAGTTTGTTCTTCTATTTTAAACACTGGTCTACTGAATATTGTTTCAGATTTTTGCTTATATCGTCTGTCCCACTGGCATAGTTTTCTGTCATAAATAGTTTTGATAATTACTTTTCATGATATAGTTTTCGGTATCCTTCCAAACCAATTTTTTTTTGTTTTGTTTTTTGTTTTTTTTTTGCTCTACTCTTTCTCTTGGAACTCTAGACCATTCTGGTTTTCAAATGATTTTTGCTTTCATTTTTTTCTAGTTTTAGCCCTCTGTAGTTTGGTATAGCACTAAAATCGGTAATTTAGGCCACTTTTATCAAATTGGCATAGCTCATCCATGTGTAATTAATTTCCTTCCAGTAATTATTTATCTTCTTTAATTTGTGTAAAGAGTGTTTTATAATTTGTACTTAGACCCAGGCCATCACTGCTTCACTTTCTTCCCTTCGCAGCCTTGACTCTGTTGTCAACCAGTTTCAACATTACACTGCTCTCTACTCTTGAATTTATTGGCCCCCATCTCTTATCTTACTACAGTTTATTCTTTTTCAGATCCTAACCTTGTATTCCTCCCATCTCCCATCTCAGCTCTTTCAGTGCTGCATAGAACTGTGGGACCACTGCAGATTTGTTATTGAATTCCAACTGGTCCTTATTTTGTAGCAAGCTGGATTATCTGTTATATTTCATATATCTATTACAGATTCTATAAAAGGTATTCCAAATCTATCTTTTCAGACCATCAATTCCACCTCCATCTCTGCTTTTGCAGTATGGGATTTCACCTCAAAATTTACTGAGAAAATAAGGACCATGCCCCTTGAACCACCTCATTTCTCCTGTTCTCTGTTTCAACTCCTTTAATGTAATTTTCTAATCCCTCCCCTAGTCCCATTCATTACCTCAGTCTCTGATGTAGAGATAGTCCTTCTTCTTGCTGAGGCCAGATGCTTTCTTTGACCTTGACTTCAAACCCCTCTCCCCCGCCCCGTCTTGCCTCTCAGATTGCCCCTACAGTCATATCTCTAGTCTTCAGTCTCTTTTAGCTCCTAGTTTATTCCTTAATACCTACAAATATACAGAATCCCTATGTGTTTTTTAAAGAAATCTTTACTTGATCCTTCCATTGCTTATGCTGTCATCTTATATCGTTCTTCCCTTTCAGTGCCAAATTCTGGCCACCTGTGCGAGCTGCACTTCACTTTCCTTTCACTCATTTCTAAACCTGTACAATTCGGTTCTGTCCCCATCACTTAGGTGTACCTGCTGTCCAAGAGTTGCCACCAATCTCTGACATTGCTTTGTCTCAGTCTCAGTCTTTGTCTTTGGTCACTTCCTGATAGTTGTTGACTCTGCTGACCACCTTATCCTTCATAGTCTCTCTTTTGGTTTTCATAGTATGGCTGGTTCTTCTCCTCCTGCCTGACTTCTCACTGCCTTTCACTCTCCCTTGCAGAATCCTCATATTGTACCTTTAAACTATGGTTGGACCCTCAAGGCCCTGTCCTGAGTCTTCCTCTCTCTATATATTATTCCATATTGCGTCTTGACCTTATCAGTTTCCATGGGTTCAGTTACCGTTTTTATGTAAATGACTCACAGTTCTGTATATCCAGTCCTAGTCTCTCTCCTAAGTTGCCAGTTCTGTATCACCAATTGCCTGTTACACATTTCAGTCTGGTTATGCCATAGTAGTGGCAGCTAGATGGTGCAGCTGATAGAGTACCAGGCTTAAAGTCAGGAGGATTCCTGAAGCACTTCCTAGCTGTGTGACCCTGGGCAAGTCACTTAACCATGTTTGCCTCAGTTTGCTTATCTGTAAAATGAGCTGAAGAAAGAAATAACCAACCCCTCCAGTATCTTTGCCAAGAAAACCCCAAATGGGGTCACACAGAGTCAAACATGACTGATGCAACTGAACAGCAACATGCCAATTATCTCACACTCAACTTACCCTCCACAGAACCCATTATTGTTTCTCTGAAGCTGCCCCCTGTTTCATATTTGTATCTTTTAAGGACAGCACCATCTTTCAGGTGTAGAAGTGGGTAAAGCTGTGCTTCAGGAATTCAGTTTGGTGGCAGATGAATTAGAGACAGTAGAGATGGAGTATAGGGAAACCAAGTAGAAGATCATGGCAATAATTTAGACAGAGTGATACCAGGTCCTGAACAGAGTGGGAAGCAACAGGAAGAGAAGGGAGACAGATATAAGATCCGTTGTCGAGGAAGACGTCCCAGAGTCGGCACTTGGTTGTACCTGTGAGATAAGAGGAAGGGAAGGAGCCCAGAAGGACAGAATCAAGGATGTTAGAGGGATGGGCTTGAGTTTGAGCATGTTGCAGCTGAGATGCCTGTGGTGCCTCCACATGGGGGTGCCTGGCACCCGTTTAGAAGTAGGAACTGAAGTTTAGGAGAGGCCAGTTCGCATAGGTAGGTTAGAGAGAGGGCTCTGGAGAGAGGTGAGGTGGGACATGGGTATTTGAGAGGCTGAACAGGGCAGTCCTGGGGCCTCTGACCTAGAGTAAGGGATTTCTGGCTGACGGTTATAACCGTGTGACCCAGGCAGGTTATTTGTGCCTTGGTTTCCCCTTCCAGCTTTAAATCTATAAACCCCTGATTTCATGAACCCATGGAAGGAGGTAATATCCCTAAGAAAGAGTGTAGAGGGAGAAGAGAAGGCTGAACATGGAGCTCAGGGTGCAGCCATGGGAAAGGGATGGGATATGAAAGGGGACCATAGAACAGTGATTTGGAGAGGATTGGTTAGACGGGTGGAAAGAGAACTTTGGCAAAGTATCGTCACAAACAAATACTCCGGAAGGAAGGAAGGAGGGGCTGCGGTGTCAGGTGCTGCAGAGGTCAGCAAGGACGTGGGGCTTTGATGATGTTGGACAGAGCTGCGTCTGTCAAAGTGATGGGCTGATAGGGTCAAGTAAAGATGTTTTTAAAGGATCTCTTGTCTTCAGATTTGGAATGAATGCAATTATTAGCAGATTTTCCCTCTAGGGGATCTTCTTAACTACAACTTTACCTGATGCTAAACAACCTACTTTTGAAATTTTTAATGGTTCACTGAAGGAGCTACAAGCCACTGTAGGGAATTCTTATAAGTTAATAAAGAAAGAAAATATTCAAGTCACAGGCTTTCAAGGTTCAGTGGAAGAATGTCTCCTGGATGAAAGCAACCTGCTGATCCCCATAGCTCTTGGTGGCCCTTGCTGAACTAGTCCTCACTGTTTGGATTGCTTAGCGTAATGGAAGAAAGAGAACTCTTGCTGAGTATCAGACAGCTTCATGATTGCAGTTATTTATCCACTACTGTAGATCAGCAGGGCTTGCAAGAAGCCTGGGGTTCATTTTCCTGAGTTTAGAGTTGATGTGCAAAGGGAGGCATACTATTTTGCCTATTCTTTTCCCCTCTACACTTTTCTCTCCTCAACCAAAATCTGCTTTATCAAATTTGAGGTCCATCTTGAGCATTTTACTGTGCACAAAAGAGCATCTTCTGAAATGATGATATTCATTTTTCTAACTGGTTAAAGATTAATATTTACCAAAGCAGACATGTAAGCGGTAAGCTGAAGTTAAGAGTACTTTTCTAAAATGGAACTGACTGCATTGTCATTTTAATTCATGGAATAAAACAAGCCTTTCCATATCATAGTATGATAAAAAGGTGATTGTACATGAAGCTGCAAATCTACTATGCACATGTTGCTATTCCTTTTAAATATACAACAAAATTATTGTGTAAATTTCTTTTTTTCTTCCTTCTCCTCTCCCACACCATAGAGATGGCTATCATTAGACACAAAATTATTATGTACATACATCTGTTTATCACTTCTTTCTCTGGATTCAGATAGCATCTTTTTTCATATGTCCTTTATAGTTAATTTGGGTGTTTATAGTAGACAAAATAAGTTACACAAAGTCATTCTTAAAACAATATTACTATTGCTACATACAGTGTTCTCTTGATTCTGCTCATTTTACTCTAAATGTCCTCTTTTTAAATAAAATATGAGGTGAAGTTCTCATGGAGGCGATTTAGAAGATGTGAGAAATACAATGTAGTTGATCCAGGAAAAGTAAAAGGATTGTTGTACAGCAACAAGAGGCTAACTCTATAACCAAGATTTCTAGTGGACCCAGTCAGGATAGGCTTGTTATTTTCTCAAGTAGGCTCTGGAGCAAGTAAGGAAGAGCAGAAAATGTGGGTGGAGAGAAGAGTAATCCAGGGTTGGGGTTTGGAAAGGGAACAATGGAGCAGGGGATTCATTCAAGGGCACAGGGTCGTTGAAAGTTGAAAAGGTCTAGAATTTGAATGGAGCAATGGAAGGCCAGAGCTGTTAGGATGGCTTAGGAAAGCAGAGAGGTCACATGACTAGGCATGTGATAAGAATGGGTGAGAGGAGAGATAGATAAAAAGCTGTGAAGAACTTCAGAATTACAGACCTTGGAGGTGGAACATTTTATTTGATGATAAGGTCAAGACTATGACTGTTCCTTTGTGGCTGAAGTGGAATGAAGGTACTAGAGTTTTCAGTCTTGGGAAGCAAAGATATTTGAAGGGACATCAACATGTTATTTGAATTACCCAAGTGAAAAAGCAGGGATGAGTGTGGAGAAGGAGACTGTGAGTCTGGTACTAAAGGGAAACCTGCCTGGAGGCCGATAGAACCATCTAGATGTTGAGAGATGGATAAGCCAAGAAATAGAAATTTAAACCAGCGACAAGACAGGGAACTGCTAAAGCATTTGTAATGGGTGAAGAAAAGAAGGGGAAAGGGCATGTAAGTGGTGGAATGTTCTGCAAGCCTGGGTCCTGGTAAGATAAGGTAAAAACTTACCTATCAGCAGCAGAACTCAGGTTTCTGGTGGGAAAGAGATGGGGAGTGAAGGCCAAAGACAGTGAGAAAGGGAGATGAAAGCCTATATCTGGGCAAATGTTTTTCCACCTCAGTCTCTTCGACGGGGGATCATCATGCAACCTTCTCTGCCCATCCAATGTGGATCTCCATCAGGGTTCTTTATTCCAAAATAGATCACAGAGATTCTCTAGTCCGATGAACAGTAGGAAAAAAATTATTTCTCTTGTATCCCTGACAAGTTGTTATGCAGTTTTATTTTAAGATCTCACTGAGGAGGAACCTGTTTTCATAGGAGCCAGCTCATCCCACTTTGGAAAGCTCTTGTTTGGTAGTAAGATATTCCTAACCTCAAACCTAAATTTGCTTCTTTGCAACCTAAAACCATTGTTCCTAGATATACGCTCTGGGACTAAGTGAAATAAGATTAATCCTTCCATTTGATAGCTTTTCTGTCTTATTCTTCACCTTCCCAGTTTTCTAAGTTGTTGAAGTATTTTTGAAACCTGAGTTCCCTAACCTAATCAGTTTCTATTCTAATCTATATAAATGACTCCCAAATCTACAAATCCAGCCCTAATGTCTCTCTAGTTTACCAGCTTTGGATGCCTCGTAGACATCTCAAGATGGACCTCTTTCTTTTTCGCTAAACTTACCACTACTCCAGACCTTCCTTATTCTTTCATAATCTCTCTGCCTTGTTTCCCTCTTGCTTACTCCCTTCATGTTCTGTCAGGTGGTAAGCTTTGATAATTCTACCTCCTGTCTTCTCTTACCACCTGTCCCCTTCCTTCCGCTCTCACAACCACTACTCTCCTCATCACCTTATACCTGAAATTGCTGCAGGAATCTCCTGGCTGTCCTCCCTTCCAGTGTCTTCCCTTTCTGGTTAATCTTCCACAGTTTGTCACATTAATGTTCCAAAGGCCACAAGGCTGTCCACTTCACTCTGTCCAGTTTTCTTCAGTGGTTCCCTGTTTCCTCTAGGGGCCAATATGATCTCTTCACACTTGCATTTAAAATCCCTCTCATTTTGGCTCTCAGCCTTCTTTCCAGACTCATTGCATGTTTCCTAAGTGCACCAAGCAAAGTCCTCTAGGACTTGCCTCTGTACTTTTGCACAGCCTGTTCCTGCTGCAGAGAAATGCATTTTTTCCTCATTGCCATCTTTGAGAATCTTGGTCTTGCCTTTGGTGCTTAGCTGAGTTGCCACTTCCTATATCTCACCTTTCTTGATTTCTCCCCAACTCTTCTCCTTCCTTCCCCATTTCCCCCAGTTTTTAATGCTTTCATCCTCTGTGATTTATGTTTACTTACTTATGTACATGTCCTCCCCATGGTAAAATAGGTACCCCCTTGAAGACAGGGACTTTTTTTGGTCTTGTCTTTTATCTGCATTGCTTAGTGTAGTACTTAAGTGTTTGGTGAATTGAAGTAAATTGGTTTTCTTTCTGGGTATTATAAAATACAAATGTGGATTTTAGTTCTGTTCTTGGCAGAAAAGTGAATTGGTCTGACTTATTGAAACCATGTAGGTTACCACTTGTTACCTCCTACACTGCCCCTTTGATGATTTTTCTAGGAATTTTATCAGGAATCAATATCAAGCTCTTGAATCTATACTTGAAGTACTTTAACAATTCAAAGAATTATTGATGCCATTACTCCTCCTTCCCAAGTGCAGAACACAGTCCATGCATGGCCCTTCATCTTGAGTAATTCTTTGTCCATGTCTTCCCATACAACATCCCATGAACGTGCTGGACGTTTTCCCCTAGGACTTTGTTTGGCCTGGCTTTGCTTGTGCTGTATTCATTATCCTCCCCCTGAACAGACACTGTCCTGGGTCCTGAAAGAATTTGTGATACTGATTGCTTCATCATCTCTAATCTTTAAGGAAAACTAGTGGTGAGATAGAAAATATCCAATTCAAAAAGGGGAAAGGAGGAGATTCTTCTAACCATCCTTTCCTTTTAGTGTATTTTGGATCATTTACCATTTTTTCCTCTTTGAACATGGAGACATTTCTCTTCATTCCTCATGTAGTCTCCAAAGATTGCAATTCAGAAATTAAATTAGCATCTTCTTCCAGTTTTTTATGACTGTCCATCATTTGTGTCTGTCCATGCCAAGTGACTTGAACTCACTTTGGGGCTTCTGAGTGTTCTGTTACCATATTCTCACCTAACATAAGTTTCAGGTTCCTTTCTTCTTGCCATCTTTCCTAGTCATAAGATTCCATCTACTTAAGTAGATCAATTCTTTCATCCAGGGGTGGGGAACCTGCGGCCTCAAAACCACTTGTGGCCTTCTGGGTCCTTGAGTGTGTCCTTTTTTTTTCAACAATTTTTTTTATTATTATTATTTTTTTTAGTGTTCTACAATCACTTCCTTAAAATTAAGCTTTTATCTCCCCCACACACACCTTTCCCCCACTACCCCCGCTCCCTCCCCACGACAGCATACAATTCTTTATAGGTTCTACATATACTTTCCTATTGAGTACATTTTCACTATAGTCATTCTATGTAGTCGAACTAAAATAATTGGAAGAAATCATATAACAAATCAAAACATAATACACTAAAACCCACACACATACAAACATGATCTGCTACATTCTGCGAATGATTTCCATATTTCTTTCTCTGAGTGTGGAAGACATTTTGCCTTAGAATACCACCATTGAGTATGTCCTTTTGACTGAGTCCAAATTTTACAGAACAAATCCTTTTATAGAGGGGATTTGTTCCATGAAGTTTAGCTTCAATCAAAGGGCCATTTTAATGGGAATTTTATCTATATAAAGGAACTTCCCTTTCTGCCTGTCCTCTACCACTTGGTGTTAAACCATATGAAGATTC
Source organism: Bettongia penicillata ogilbyi (assembly GCA_023548195.1). Lineage (NCBI taxonomy): Eukaryota > Metazoa > Chordata > Mammalia > Diprotodontia > Potoroidae > Bettongia > Bettongia penicillata. The sequence goes on along the minus strand of JAJHZJ010000288.1, from coordinate 1,494,859 downwards.
AAATTTCTTATATTTGTTTATGTTACATCTTCAATTCTTGCTGTTGATCATTCTGATCTAAAAATGTACAAGTAAATGAAAGTTGCAAAGTGTTTAGAAATTTTTGCTCATGTAATTATTGTAGTTTCAAAGAATTCTTATTACCAAATATTTCAGTGTGTTATCATCTATCTTTCAAATGTGATGACCTTTGAGTTGCTTTTCTTAAAAGCTCTCCTTGTACAGAATATTTATTCTTGCTTGGTTCTGCTGTTTATGTTTCCAAAATGACTGATCGCAATTTAGGTATAATATATGGTCTTGGGACACAGTGAACACATTGAGAAATCTGTGCATCTAATCCATGACCTAGGTCTCTGTGTGTTTGGTAAGCAATGGAGTGAAAATAGTTATTTGTATTTTTCTAATGATTTAAAAGTTCATGTAAGTTGCACCAAATTTTCTTCTGACATTTATTTTACCTAACATTCTCGTTGACAGCATAAACAAGTGTAAAAATTACTATGAAGTACTGGGAGTCACAAAAGATGCCGGTGATGAGGATTTGAAGAAAGCTTACAGAAAGCTTGCTTTGAAGTTTCATCCAGATAAAAACCACGCACCTGGAGCAACAGATGCTTTTAAAAGTAAAGTAAACCTTTTCAAGCATTGTACATAGTTCATAAGTACACCGACAATAGTGAGCTAGTAGCCCGTTCGTTCATTTCAGAAGGCTTCTGAATATCAGATTGTTTTTAGAAAAGTTCATTAAGATGTTCATATCAAGTTCTTTAGAGAAGCATGGAAGCCAGGCATAAGCATAATTGTATTTGACAAAGGTAGTTTGTACGATTTGATGTAGATCTAAGTAAATTGGTTAGGCTAAACATTTCTAGGCCAGTCAAGTCTACTAAACATAAATATTTAAATAAATGCTTATACATGAACTGTTGGCAGGCTGCCATTGGTTCTGTGTTGATAAAAAGCAAGATGTTTGACATTTAATATATATTTTATGGGCTATTATGTACTATGGTATAGAGCCACCGACATCCACTTGTCCATTTTCCCCAGCTCATTTTTTTATTTGGTGTTTTAAAAAATTGTTTTAACCAAAGTTTTTCCCCCCTCATTTTGTTGGCTATTATGTTTATTCATGTTCCTTTTTCTTTTTTTCTTGATACTTTTGTCTTTTGATGAATAATGAATTAATGTGCCATAAGACTGCACTTGCTCTTTCATACCTCTTTGTAACACAGTTTGGTTCTAATAAGTTCTGCTTTGCAAGAGTGTAGTTGGGTTTGTGATCATCATTCATTAGGGACTGGGAAGTTTTAAGCAGTATTTTGTATTTACTGTTACATTGTTGGAGCTATATTGATACCCACCCATAATAAATGTTCTGAAGAGGGTGAAAGAATTAGTCCTAAGAAAAGACTATATCTGCTTTTAAGAAATATTTCCAAGTAAGAGTTTTGTTTCTTGGAAGTTTTTGTTAAGAAAAGACAATTAAGGACATTTGGAGGTGACAAACACACATAGGTAATATTTGGGTACTGAAAAGGCACTAGTGATATAAATAAATTTCAGTGTCAGCTGTTTTGGTTAGGCTTCTTTTCCCTTAAAGTAATCGGTTTTATGGAGGAAAAACTTTTATTCAGAAGCAACCAAATTTTAGCTGACATTTCAGTTTGTTCGTATTACCAGGCTGCAGATAGCTCTCTTGGGTCATAAAGAAACAGAATTAGAAAGCTGGTCAGCTTAACTAACAAATACTGATAACTTTTTGCTAATGAAATATTCTTTAAGAAGTATGATATCTGATTCAAGATAGAGTTTTAAATTTTTTAAAAATTTGCTTACTTACTGAAAGGCATCCATCTTACATAAGAAAATTATCTTACATTTTCCCATAAATCCAAAATATTTATCAAGTAATATTAGTTAATAAGTACTTCAAGTACAGTCTTGAAAAATTTATGATCTTTAAATCTTTTTTCTATTTGAGAATTTCCCAACTGTGAGAAGTTAAAAACATTCTGACAGCTGTGTTGTTTGTCTTTTTTTTAATTATTTGGAAACGACCATTGTAGTAGTTTTTGATTATCCAATGACAATTAATATTAAAATCACCATTTAAGGAAATAAGCTGCTTTTTCCTTCAGCCTCTTCAGTGAAATAATATTAGCAAAGCATTAACAAGTTGTACCCAAATAACTAACATGAATGCTTATGTAGAGAACTGTTATAGTTTATTGACATCTAAAATTTTAAAAAAGTTTTAATAAGCTCCTTTATTACAGATGTAATTTTCCTTCAGAAAATTTATCTCCTCAAGAAGTAGAACCCAAAGGGGTAATGTGTTCAGTCCTGAAGATTTTAAGTTACCTGTGTGGTTTGACTTCTTTATGATGTTTTGTTAAATCTGTTTCCTTTCAAAGAATAGAATTTAATAGAATCACAGAGCTGGGTGAGAATCTAGAGATAATCTAGTCCAGCCCCTAATTCGACAGATAAAGAAACTGAAGTAAGACAAAGTATGGCCAAAGGTACTAGCACTTAAATCAGGTCTTCTGACCACTGGGCCAGGGCTTATTGTATTGTATACCACTAAGGAGACATGAACTAAATAACTTCTCCAGATTTCTTGTCACTCTCATTCTGAATATAAGTGTACCTGGTTTTAGGTAATACATATGTTCCTTAAAAATTACATATAAATTAGATTTTTATAAGTCAGATCATTTAATATCATGAGTTTTCTTGGGCTTTTAAAGAAATTAGATGGTGAATTCTTTTGTAAAGGAAATGATCACAGACACCCCATCCCTAATTTCTTTCTTTTTGAAAATCCAGATTTTCATATAATGGGTTTGCCTAAATCGAGTTCACCTATAAACAGGGATGTTGTTCTACACCAGGCATTGGCAGCCCCCTGCAGGTGACAGAGGAGATAATGGCATCTGGGGCAGTTGTTGCCATCAGGGCCCTAGGCAGAATTACAAAGTAGGTGAAGTTTGTTCTCCCTACCCTCCCACCTCCCTTTCTTCAACCTTTTCTCACTGCCTTCTGTGTCCTCCCTTCTCCACCTGCTTCCCCCAGCTACTTAGAGTCCTCTTCTCGTTCGTTGATTGCTTTATCTGTTTTTCCACTTTTATATCCAGCCTAGACCAGAATCCCTCCAAAACTCCCTGTGCTCCAGAATTATTAACTCTCCTGCATCTTCTCTTCTCTCCCCCCCTCCTCAAATAAATGAAAATTTCCTCAAAGTAGCCTATCTCAGCTCTGGGTTGGGAGGAAGACACTTGGATTATGTTTTTGAAATGCTTTACACCAAGGAATAAGTACATAATAGATTTAATTCTTCCTAAAATATATTCTAAAATGTGTGTATATTTTTTAAACTTAAGATGAGTTTATTTGACCAAATTAACATCCATTTGGTGGAATTTAGAGGAATGAGGGGATGGAGGTATGTTTCATCTCGGGGTTTTGCTGGATCCCTTTGCCTGTCCTGGGCCATATTGTTTCCTTTAACTTGAGGCAGAATGGTTAGTGGAAAGAGCCCTGATTGTAGGAGCAGGATATCAGTTTAAATCGTTACTCTAATGTTTACTGAATGTGTGACCTTGGTCAAGTAATTTTGCCCCCGGACCTCTGTGTCCTTGGCTGATAAATGGATTGGATAAGATAATCTGTATCTAAGATCCTTTCCAGTTCTAAATCTATTGACATTCAAAGCTTTTCACAATTTAACCCCAAACTAATGCTTGCAAATGCTAGTTATCATTTAGTTCTACTAGGTTTTTTCCCTAAGAATGAAATTTTAAAAATCATTTTAGTGTTAAAATGAAATATGAAAAGCAAGTGTGGTATAGAGACTAGCAGGCCTGGGAACCTGAAGACCTGATCTCAAATACCACTTCTGACGCATATTGGCTGCACTATGTGAGGCAGATCATTTACCTTCCCTTTGCTGTAGACAGCTCTGTAAATTTCAAAGGTGGTGCTGATCTGCATTGGGAAAGGGAGTTTACTCATCCATGGATTCCTCATAATAATGAAATCATAGGACCAATCTAAATTAAAAAAAAAATTTAAAAACTTTTCCCAGGCAGAAGACAAACATTTTCCCACTTCTCTTGTTTCTGAATTAGTTATTTTTTGTTTTCTTACATTATAAGTAGAAAAAATTTCGCATGATCCCATTCATGAGTAAGGATTAAGTCTTGTCCACATTTTTTTTTTTATAACCCAGTATTTATAACCAGTTAGGCAAAGTGGGAAAAATTAGAAAAAGGCAGTTGTTACAGTGGAAAAAACATGGTGGCTCTAGAGTCAGACAGTCTGGTTCCAAATTCCATCTGAGATGTTTACTATACATATGACACTGGACAGGCCACTTAACTTCCCTGGGCCTCAGTGTTGTCGTACATAAAATAGAAGGGGTGATGTAGATGGCCTTTGACATCCTTTTCAGCTCTAGATCCTGGAATGAATGCTTACCCATGCCCAGTCTGGAAGTCATCTTCCTTTGAATTGATCCCTTGCATAATCCTCTGCAGCTATTGATTAATGATTGTTCCGTGAATGAACCTGAGATGCCAATTTTAGATCCTATCATGCCCTTATATGAAATCTCCACTGCTGCCTATTTTTATTCTTACAATGCAGTGGGTCAGACACATTCTTCCTTCCAAACCAAATCTCCTTTAAATTGTCCTCCCTTTTTTTGTTCTCCCTGCTCATCTCTCGTGAGCCAACTCAGGTCTCACTTCCTTCATGAAGCTGACCCTGATCATTCAAACCCAAATGTGTCTGTCTCCTTCATTTGACTTTTTAAAACACGTATTACCTTCAGTTGGAACTTAGTTGTGTACTGTTCTGTACCGTTTCTAAAATGGTTGTTTTTGTTATTCAGTTTTTCATCTGTATTTACCTTATCTCTCCAACAAGAGCATTGGGCACTGAAAATGCTACGCACAGAATAGGTATTCAGATGTTTGTTAAATGAAACAGTTTCTAAAGTCCCCTGTTCCTGGAGTTATATTCCAGAAATTCTTTCACGATGACTTTACTAGAGGAGATTTTCATTTTAAAGACCTTTACATATTTTTTGGTGCTGCTTGAAAAATAGCTAGACTCATTAAGAATACAGAAATGAAATAAGCATAGATTAATTCATTGATCATTTAATATGGTGGTAGGCTGGAGCAGAAGCTTGCCCATGAGTGCTCTAGCATCTGAAGGTATCCCCAAAATGGCACATGAGCATGATGGGTCAAAGTTCTCAAGGAAGATTTCATAGAGTTGGTGAAAATTCACACTGTCTTTGAAGGATGGCTGGGTAGAGAGGAGTCAGAGAAAGTGTGCAGTTAGGGGACGATGGTTTGAGAACAGGTTTGGAGAGGTAACTCCAACCTGATTGGACAAGTAAGGTGAGGCAGTATTAAAGAGGACTTTAAATGGAACTGGTGAAGCATAGACTAGATTTCATAGTGGTGGGAAGCAGTAATAGCTTCTTGAATAGGGGAGTAATATGAAAGCTGTGAAAAGCACTGCCTGTCAGATGAATATTCTAAAAATTGAACACTTTCAGCATGAAGGTAATATTCCAGGTATTTTATAAAATGACATAATAAAATATATCAAAAGCAAGCATTTATGTTTGAAAAGTATTTCAATAAAAACTTTAATAAGATAGAGGCTTTTTCTGTTTATGTCAGTAATTAAAAAAGAAAACTTTCAAATTTATAGGAATCAAATCCAATCGAAGTCTGAATTTGGAGCTAGGTTTTGTCCTAAAACTAATATAATGTCTTCATGAGAGAGATGACAGTAGATGTTGGTCCCTGGATAGGATAGTATTGACAGAGATTAATAGGTAGTCTGGAACATACCAAAAGTTCATTTGTAAGTTGTTTGGAATTTAGAATACTTTCCCATATAAATAGTGATGCTTAGTGGTGGAATTGTGATTAGTTTCCCAAATCAGGCCAAAAAAGTCTATTTGACTCATAGTGTCCAGAGTGATCACTTTTTTTTTTATGGAAAAATGCACTTAAGCTGGAGCTTTGCTACCAATCATTTGTTATTGCTCTAAATTGTAAAGCAAAAAATACCCCTGTATATTTGCATAAGAAACGTACCTCCCTAGGTCACTTATTGTACCTGCTATTCTGAATTGGCAGGTAGAATCAGATTCCAGCTGAGTCCATTGAGAGAGTGGAGGCAAAGGCAGACATGGCCATTTTATCTCTGCCCATCAGAGATTGCTTGTATTTCATGAAATATTTAAAATGTAAGTTGCTTAATGCTTAAAAATATAACCCCTCCTTTATCTGGAAAACACTACTGGAAAACACTAATTGATCCTAAAATTTTTCTTGTAATTTCTCTTCCATTCACCTATACAAATATTAAATAAGACAAAACAATTCCACCCACTGAAATTGAACTGAAACTAAACAGATTAAAATTGAACTTCCTATTAAGATAATGCCATTAAGAACACAGGCTGCCCAGGGTGAGAAGTACAGTAATATGTGGAAAATACTTTGGAAACCTTAAGTGTTATATAAATTGTCAGTTATTTTAACAGTACAATTAGTGCTGATCCTGTTTCAGTGAACAAATTAACTCAGGGTTTACCTTAATGCTATTTGGAACCCTGAGGAAATGAGTCTTTCTGATTAGCTGAAAAATTCTAACACTTTTTACTCATTCATGATGAAAATATTTCCAAAATATTGTACATTTTTTAGTCTCTTTCTGGAGGATATATTGAATATGATACAGTCTTTTCTTGATGACTTGAGATCATCAGTTGATAAACTGTGGTGCCCATAGGAAGGGGGTTTATTGGTGTGTATGGTACTATTTCAATCTTAAATGAAATATCTAGAGTGCTCCTTTTTGAAACCTGGAATCCGTTTTTCCTAATTTTTATGACTATTTCTTTTACTCTTGACTGTCATTTCTTGTCGTTAGCTATGCCTGTGTAGCAGACCCACAATGCCTTTTTAATTTGCTGCTATGCAACAAAAAATTGCATTTAGAAACACCTTTCATTAGGACATGAGGGGCACATATCACTGTGAAAAAAGTGTATATATTTTTGTACATGAATTTTACAGCCATCTACATAACTGCTCAGAGGTCTTTTTTTTCCTTTCTATTTCTTATGTTCAAAATAGGATGGATTTTGGAAACTAAATTCTAGATAGAGGAAGATTATGTATTTTTAAAAATAAAAATGAGACCTTGGAGTCAGGAAGACTGTTCAAATCTTGCCTAGGATGCTTCCTAGTTGTATGACACTGGGAAAGCCACTTAATTTTGTTCTGTTTCCTCATCTTTAAAATGAGGATACTGTTAGCACCTCCCCCACAGGATTGTTGTGAGGATGTAACTTGAGATTTAAAGCTCTTTACGAATCTTAAAATGCTTTATAAATTTTAAAAAGAGTAAAAACAAACTTTCTAGATGTTTTTAAATTTTGATATTTGTTTTTTAGATTTTATACAAAGTAAATATATACTGGAGCATCTAGCTGGCCTGGTGGCTAGAGCACTGGGCCAAGACTCGGGTAGATCTGATTTCAGATACAGCTTCAGATACCATGGCCCTTCTGTTTGTCTTAATTTTCTGGAGAAGGAGACAACAAACCACTCCAGCATCTTTGCCAAGAAAACCCCATGGACAGCATGGGGTTGCACAGAGTCAACCATGACTGAAGAAGAGCAAGATGTATATAGAGGGTATGCTCACTTGATGAAGGGATCTCAGTGAGTCTGACGCAGCCTAATTAACTCTGCACATTTGTTTCCTGTTCCCTTTCCCAAGCAAGGAAAGCAGTTCTGTAACGTAAACCTCTTATTTTCAACCCAGTCTTTATTCCTTCAGAAGGTGAGGGAGAACACTGAGGAATATGTCCTGAAGGATGATAGACCCTTCACAGTTGCCCATTTTCCTAATTGGAAAACTTAACTTTCAGAAGATGAGCTTTACGAGTACAGTCAAAACCATGTTCTCCAACAGTGTAATCACAAAACGAGGGTAGAGCTCACAGCTTTAATGGTGACTTCATCCCAAAATAATTCTATAGTCATTTGCTTGCAGATGAGAACATCATACAGACAAAGGTTTAAAATTGAACTGTTCAGAAAGTTGAATTTGTTGAAGCAAATTACTTTAATTGTGTACTTAAAGAATTTTCTTGATTAAGGTTTTGTCCCATTAGGTGCTGCTAACACGACAGGGAAGGAGAGGAGGATAGCATTTAAAGCCTGAAGCAAACTATAATTTCAATTTCCAATGACAACAGCAGTGTTTAAAGATGAAAATAAATATAATGGTGGTAGGGCTCAACTTAGACAGTTAAATCCATTAATAAAATAACCTACAGAGTGCTGAGGCTAGGATGGCAGTGACTATGTGTCTAGGACCCACTGTGGGCTGGTGTTACATGCTTCTCGAAAAGGACCTAGCTTTTTAAGCATTTAGAGGGAAAACTTAGACACAGTCCTAGACTGGGGGTGGGGCGGGGTTACGTGGTGGTTCTCAGATAGCTCGCTCTGTTCTCCTTAGATGTGTTAGGCATTCCCTTTTTAAAGTTCTTAGTTCTGTCTTTCCTTCTGCTTTCTGGTACTTATCGAGAGACCACATTCTGTTGATCTGCAAGGTGCTCTAGGCTTTGTCAGGTCCTTAAAGCTTTTGTCCTCACCACCCTGGGCTAGCATTTCTCAGACTAATTTAACCCCAGAGCATTTTGGAGCTTGAAACTGTGTTGATGCAACCATAACTAACAGACAGAAGGTATGGGTCACCATTTTGGGGGAATAGGATGAAGCCACACAGAGTACTTTTGATGAAGTAGTTTCATGTTTTATTGCTTAGCAGGAAGATCACTAGCATTAGTATTCTTATCATCTGGGAACAACAAGGTTTTGCAGAGGACAGTTTGAGAGATGCTGCCTTATGCTTTAACATGATGGCATTGTCCTGCTCTCAGTATCAGTATTACAGTCAGATTCTTTACAAAAGATAGATTGAAATTTTTATAAAACAAATATTTTGTTTATCTCTAGCTGGTGGCTCACTTATTTAATTTTTAGTTTTATTAGTGCTTTTTGTTTTTTACACCACTGCCCCTTCCCAATCTTATTTCCACTTTTTATCCCCAAAAGACTCCCTGACAACAAGAAAAAAGTATGAGGGGGTTTGTGTCATCATCAGGTCTCTGGAACCAAGAGTTGAGATTGTATATAATTTAAATTCTGGTGTTTTGAGTGCTGTTTTCATTTACATTATTACATTATAATACAATTATTATAGTTATTTAATATCTTATTCCATTGGTTTTGCTTTCTTTGCCTCTCTTCAGTTAATATGTCTTTCCACATTTGTCTGACATTTCTTACGGTGTAAAAGTGTTCTAGTTTCTATTTCACTTGTATCTCACAATTTTATTCAACCATTCTTCAGGTGATGAACATCTACTTAGATTGTAGTGGGCCTCTTAATTTTAAGCAATATTGAATGAAACAATTTCAGTATTATAAGAGGATAGCTCAAGGGATTTATTATAAAGAAGAATCAACATATATTTCCTTCCTGATTGATGCAGTTGAAAACTTACCCCCTGTGTGATCTTGGGCAAGTTAGTTAACCCTTCTGAGCCTTAGGCTCCCAATCTGTAAAATAAGGGAGAAAGAACAAATGATCTTTAAGGTCTCTTCTAGCTCTAAAAATTTTGTGATTAGCACATAAATTCTCTTTTGAACAGACTTTCTAACTGGATGGAAAATTCGTATAACAGATTCCATTAGTTTTAGGTCTTGGCAAGCAATATAGATTTAGAATTGTTTTTAATTATAGAGTTTCCAAATAGATGTATGTCAGAGGAATGTTTGACTCATTCATTAAAAACGAGAATTTATTGAGTGTTCCTCTATGTGTAACCACTGTGGGAGATAAAGATGAACTTTTAAGTCCACAAGAAGTAGCATTTACTTATTGGGGTTAGAAACGCTTAAACTTTAGTTAGGGAAATTAGGCATATTATACTTCAGTGGATTTGTGATCTGATTTGAATACTGCCTCTAGTTATATACAGTACAGTCTATCCCTTCCTTTTGTTCTTTGGGACCTTCTCTGCGTCCTCCCTTCATTTAGGATCTACCTGATGTTGTGGAAGCCTTCATTGTAGGTCTTACAATATTATGAAATATTTAAAGAGCACTCATTTACTGTTGTGTATTAAGTACCACATTTAGGCAGGACTAACTTTGGAACTTGGTGTGTTTCTGCTTGAGGATTTAGCTGACCACAAGATGGAATTATAACCATGTATATCTTGGTAACTTTGGACTGGCATTGGTGAAAACTGGTGGATAAACATTTAAGTCAGTGAAAAGTGAAACAGGTCCTTTAGGCACCATCAAGTGAGCAGAAAAGTGAAATAGCAAACTTCAGAAAGTCGAGATCGCCTGTCTAGAATCGCAGAGAGGAGGGAGAGCTGTTGTGTTCACTCTAGAGGACCCTTGAGCTAAACCTGGATGAGTAACAGTCCCAGAGGAAGAAGGGCTGGTACAGATAGAAAAGTAACATCAGCTGGGATAGAAATGGGAGTCAGTATTTAGTAGATTAATGTTGTGAAGTACCTGGAGACTGTGTAACTGCGGAAATAATGGAAACTTGTCTTTGAAGGATAACCATTTTTACTGTCTTCTGGATTGATCAGCATTTTCTTGATTTGAGTTAGATATCTGTAACTTAATATATCTGTTGTAATGTGGTTTGCTTACTTTTATTCACTAAATATTTCAGAGATTGGAAATGCCTATGCTGTTTTAAGCAATCCTGAAAAAAGAAAGCAGTATGACCTCACAGGCAATGAAGACCAGGCGTGTAATCACCAAAACAATGGTAGATTTAATTTCCACAGAGGCTGTGAAGCTGATATTACTCCAGAAGATTTGTTTAATATATTCTTTGGTGGCGGATTTCCATCAGGTACTGTAATAGTCATTCATATACAGCTTATTTATTGAAGTTAGAGATTTTCAATTAAGTCTTTTGAACAGTTTCATCTTTGCTAAAGATGCAGAGTTCTGAGCAAGTCTAGGACATGGAAATAGGTGTCTATGACTGCTTTTAATGTCATCTGTCTTCTGAGGGCAGTGAAGCTCATGGCTCTTCTCTGCAAGAAAAGCTATAGAGGGAAGCAGCAGGAGATTCCATAATAAGTAATACTTTAAGGATGTACAGTTGGCTTTCTGAATGCTACTAGGTATAACATCTAGACAGCACTTTATAGACCTTCAAGCTCAATACAAAGCTGCTCCTAAAAGATAAAAATACTTTGGGTGTAAGCTCTTTGTACAGGAATTATTTGTTTGCACAGGTTCCCTGTTCTTATAGCAAATTATCATTAATGGTAATTTGTTAGCAAAAAGGTTGGCCCAGATATTTATCTAAATACAATTTTATTGCATTCAAGTACATAGAATAACTGGAATGAAGCTGTTAAATTGATGCCTAATAGAGGTTACAAACAGCAATAAGATAAATATAATTAACACATGGTGAGACTTTGTAGTGAAGTGGATAAGACACCAGCTTCTGAGTCAGGAAGGCCTGCCTCTGACACTCCCAGAGTGTCAGGTCACTGAACTGCACAGTGCCCCAGACAGCTCTTGTAGACTAGGAGATGTAGAACAGCTACAGATCAGCATTGAGAAAGGAAGCTTGCTAACCCAGGGTTTGCCAGTGAAATCCCCTATATATTTGTGTATTCACGAATTGGACAGCCTTATCAATTAGTCATTGGCATTGCCACAGCTTTAACCTAGTAGAGAAGATCTAGAAGATCTTTCCAGTTCGGCAAAAATTGTATCCATTACTTATTAAATGTCTATTATATGTAAGAAACTGTTCTAGGTACTGGAGACACACAGGCCCTACTATGAAAGTACTTAGATTCTAATGAAGGAGAAGGATAGGCACACAAGTAACTGTGATACAAGATAGAATGAGAAGTACATAGACAAGATCCAAAGTGCCTTGAAAAATTTGAGAATGAAAAAGATGGATTTCACCTGGGCAAGTCATTGCAGGTTTCATGAAGGAATTGACAAGTTAGTTGGACCTGTAATAGGAGGAAGGATTGGGGAAGGGAGGGCCATGACCAATGAACTGAGGGAGAAGGTCTGTGCCACGTGTGAGGAAAGGAAAGAATGATGAGCAATGAAGAGCAGTCCATTAGCTGCACCATAGACTGACTAAAGGGGAATATTATGAAACAAGGCTGGAAAGGTCAGTTGGAGCTAGATTTTAGAAGGCATTATGTATCTGCGTCAAGCCTTTATATATATACCTTATACCCAGCAGTAGAAAATGGTTATGGGTTTTTGAGAAGAGAAGTGAGAGAACGTTTCAGTGTTTCAAAAAGATGACTCAGGCTTTGGTGTAGAGGATGGTGGTATTCAAGGAGAAAGAACAGTTAATAGGTCATTTATTGCAGCAGTCTGGATGAAAAAAAGATGAGGGTCTCAACCAGCATGGTTGAGATAAATGGAGAAGAACAGCCTTACTCAATCAAAAAATATTTCAGGGACAGTAAGTATTAAAATAATATTGTTGAATTAATACGGTTATTTTAGTTTGGTATTGGGCAATGGGAAAAATCAGTGGTGGCATTAATAAGGAGAAGAATTACCTTTTGACCCAAAGATAATGAATGAATTTGGTTTGGGGAAATACTGAGTTTGACATAATGGTAAAACACTAAGTTCTTATGAAAGGGATGCCATGGGAGTGAGATCTAGAAGTGTCTACAGGGTCTTTGTGATATCCTTATGTAAGATGTTAAGCTTTTAAACTTGAATAAAGATGTGAACCTCCCTTCCGCTAGCTGTAGAACACAGGTCCATCTTATACATGGTAACCATTTTTCTTTGATACACAATTTGAACGAATACAATGTAATCCATTATGTTTTGTAGCTGTCTTAAATTTTGTTGCTAAATACCATATATTTATTGTTTCTGTCTCACCTAAAACCTGTTATTTAAATTTAAAAGTAGCCTAAAACTTTGTAAAGAATCTTTATAATTGATATGTATGGTCTGCTTAAAAAAACGCTTTGTATTTGACCTGTAGATGTCACTTAAACAGTGATTGTGAATATTCTGAAGGATAATAATTTGATTATAGTTCCTGAGTTTAGGATTGATTTTTTTTTTTCAAAGTTTTTGGTCATGACTTCTATTTTGGCTTAGCATTTCTTTTAACTCTTCAGGTAGTGTACATTCATTTTCTAATGGACGAGCTGGATATAGTCATCACCACCAACATCGGCATAGTGGACATGAGAGAGAAGAAGAAAGAGGCGATGTATGTTTTGGAATATAATTTCATGTATTTACTTTGTTCCCAGAAATTAGCTGAAGTGGTATGATTTGTAGAGAGGGTTATATAAAAAATAAACTTAAAAGCAAAATTCTTAATGAAACTGTCCACAGCATCCACAAATAAGAAGGCAAATCTGCATTTACATTTGGTTACTTCTGGTCCCACCATCAAAGGGAATATGGATTTTTCTACTTCCTACATCTCTGAATCACAGCCTGCTACACCTCAGCCCTCCTGTCCTCCAGTGCTTTCCCATAGTCCTGTCCTAAGTAGACCAGAAACACCTTTCAAAGCCGTTTAGTATTCAGTTTTGCTTTAGGATAGTGTGAGAAATCTTGGGAGTACATAGTTTTTACTTTGTAAAATAATAAAGTTAATTACAAGTATAAAACTTCATTACTTAATAAAATTTAATATAACATGAAAGATCTTGTTTTTACAGGTTCCACCTATTTCCAAAGTTGTGCAGCTGTTTTAAATCCATCCTTAAGGAAAACACATTCTTTCCTTGCTCTGGGCTTCGGGCCCAGCCACTTGGTTTCATGTCAGGGCCTCCTCCACAATCACCTGAACCTTGATTTGGCTTCCATCCAGCAGCGCCTTAGCAAGTCTCTCCCAGGGGCTTTTCTGCATGAGGAAAGAGCCCTTCTAAGACTACTCCCCACTAGGAAGCTTTTTTTCTTAACTGCTCTGAGTAGTTGCTGCTTTCATATTTAACATAGATCAGTCATTGTTTTTTTTTCTTTCTCATTCTCCTTTCTCTTCAAAGGTTTCTTTGTTTCGCTTTTACTCTAGCCCATCCGTAGGCAGGCTTTCCTGTCAGACACATACAACTTTATATCATGTTTAGATACCTCTCCACCAATTCCTGGCTAATGGATAAACCTTCATTTAGATATTCACAAGTACCAACTTAAAAACATGCCTACGGTAATTTTTTTCTGTGATGGAAATGAGGAATACAGGTTGCAGGTATGTCACCACATATTTGCTAGTCTTCCACAGCAACAAATTACATGAATACCTGTTCCCTGATCACTGTCTCCTCACTTTTCATATTTAAACATTTTTTTATTGAATCTATCCAGTTTGTGCACTCTAGAGTTACACAGTTATCTAAAAATCTTCCCTGGAACCTTAGCCCAGGAGAGCCCTGATGGAGAATTATCCTGGCCTGCCACCTTTTCCTGGAAGACTAAAATGGGTTGATGAGGAAGTATCTGCTTTGTGTTCTCTGTGAAGGCAGAGGGTAACAAGATGCTGTTTTGTCAGTTACCGAAGTGGAGGGCAGGAGATCTTTGTGTAATTCTTTCACTAACCAGCTGTACATCCTTTTCCTCGTCTGTAAATGAAGACTGCAGTAAATTATCCCTATCGGCCCCTTCTAGCTCTGAAGTGCTGTTTCCAGGCTAGCTATTTATTTTTCAGGTACCAATACAGTGAAAGCTTCCTATTTGGTCAGAAACTTCCGTTTGCCAGGTTAGTTCTTAATGCTCCAAATAGCTTTTTTATTTAATAGGGTATATTTAGTAAGATAAACACTACTAAAATTAGTAATTACAAATCTTACATATTTCCTAGAATTTGAAACTAATTTTCCATAAACATGGCATATAAAACTTGAGCGATCTCAGGACACAACACTAGCTGACCTTCCTCATGCTTGCCTTCAGGGCTCCCAGATGCCCTGGGACACAACATGTCAGGCTCTATTGTTTCCTTCCCTAGGTTGGATGCCCCCAAGGGACAGTAACCCTTCCTTCTTTGAGGCTAGGCATGTGAGGGCCTGAACTTGATGAGTAGGGCAGAGGGAAATGGAAACCATGAATCTTGTGGTCACCTGCCTTTATCAACAGCCAAAATCAATGACCTGTATCAGACATCTACTGATACTCTGCTAGTACTCACTCCCCAGTTGTTGGCATATCCTCTGATCCCTAAGATAGTGAATCCCTGATGGCTGAAGAACAGACTCCCCTCCCAACCCCAGCTGCCCTCCATCCTCACTTACTTTAGCCTGCCTCCCTTATGTCCCACCATGGATCTGCTGCCCCTTCCCCCACTTTTCACTGTGCCTTCTGGAATCCTAGAATTAATATGTTTTCTTTCATTGTAGGTCTCTTCCTCCCTCTTTTCATCTTTTGATACTCACTTGAGTTCTCCCCTCTGGGAAGTACATCACTGACCATCCTTGGCTGCACTAGTTGCAACTTCCTTCATACCCTACAATTTTCTGGTCCCCATGTGTCTGAATTTTCTTTGTTCCCCATTACCACTTTCAGAGTCTCCCTCTGCCACCATCATTCAACAGCCTCTTTGAGGTTTGCTATAACCAAATTTATCCCCCAGATCCTGTTACCTACTGGCTTTCAAGGCATTGTACCCCTTTACTCAATGAGTTTAGTCTTTTACTAGCAATTTTGTGTGTGTGTGTGTGTGTGTGTGTGTGTTTCCCCACAGTTTTCCAAATACCCAGTTCTTCAGTCTGTTCTACTTGGATGATCTACTTCTCCGTTTCATGAAGTGATGGTCATACTCTCAATCCTACCTTCCCTATAAACACTCTTTTCCATGTCACCCAGCACCAACTTTCTGCTCTCTGATCATGCTCTTATTCTGTCTCTCCCTGTGCCTTACTCCTTCTCCAGCCATTCTTCCTTCATCCGCACTTTCTGGGTCTGTTGCCCCTGCCCAGGGTGTACTCTCTTCCCTTCCCAGCTCCTTGGGGACGCAGCTCAGGTCTGCATGATCCTTCACCATTTAATCTCATGCTCCCTTGTCTAATCGTCATGTATATCTTGCCAAGCCCCAGCTTTAAATTATTTTCATTGTGCATCTTCTGCTCGTACTCACATGCTACTGAATGGCATGGGTGGAAATCATGAAATGAGGCCAAGTCCATTACAGACTGGTTCAGCTGTCATATCTTGTTATTCTCTCTCTACAGCATCTCCCTTTCTTACATGCCCACTACCCTGGTTCAAGCCTTTATCACTTCTCTCCTAATTTACGGCAGTAGCCTATTGCTTTGTCTCTCTGTCGCAAGCCTTTCCTCCCAATCCGTCCTTCGTGCAGGTGCCAAAGTGATTTTCCCAAAAACCCAGATCTGATCATATTACCCTCCTCCCCACTAAGCTCCAGTGAATCCCTATTAGCTTTAGAATCAAATATAGACCGTTTGGCATTGGAAGATTCTTGCAAACTGACCCATTTCTGTCTTCTTACACATTATTCCCCTCAACATCCTCTCTTCCAGCCACATCTCACATCATGATGCTTTGTGGTGGTTGTCTGCCTTGTACAGAGCATTCCTCCACCTCTTAAAATTCCTGGCTTCCTTCAAGATTTAGAACAGTGAGCACCTTCTTGGGAAGGCTTTAGCACTCTCCTCACTTTGGAGCAACTTTCTCTTTATACTGTATGTGCCACTTTGTTCCCTTTCAGCATGTAAGCTATTCCAGGGTTCAGGGCAGGGCAGGGTTCTTTGTATCCCTCACTATTAACAGAGTACCTGGCACATAGGGAGGGCTTCATAAATGCTTGTTGATGGAGTGAATATATTACATTCCTTGCCTACTGTTTTGTGAGGATCAGATTAGATTATATATAAAAGCACTTTAAAAATCTGGAAAACATCATACAAATGTGTATGGTAATGCTATTTCTATTTCTCTTATTAATACAGTGGATGGTTAAGCCTTATTGAATTTTTACAAGTTTCTGTTCTAGGAACACTTAACATACTATTACTATTCTTCCTAGTAAATTCCTTACTTTCAGATCTATTTTTCATTCAACTGTATTTTTACACAGTGAGATGAAACACCACGTTATATCCTACTTGGTTTCAAGAGTATCTAGTTTCCCAAATAAATTTGAGAAATTTAATGAATAAATAAATTTAATAAAGTTTCCTAGGACTGTCTTCCTGCAGTTGTAATTTTTACTTAAAATGAAATACTGTTTAGCTTGCCCTGGAGTTACCTGCAGTGATAAAATCAGAAGTCTGGACCAAGACAGCTTTTTGATTTAGGCTCAGACTCACATCACCTGCTCTCCAGTGTTCCGTGTGGGAGATCTTGTTTGGTTGATTTTATAAACCAGCTCACAGGCCTATCCAGCCTCCCTGTGCCCTCTCCCCTGTTTCATCTGTAACCTTTGACTGTGACGTCATCAGATCCTCATAGAGAAAAATCTACTTAGGAGGTTCCAACTTCTAGGTTATCTTTTAAGCAACCTTCATATGCATGGAAATCAACCCACATTTTTCTGCAAATAAATTAGGGCATTTGAGGAGAGGGGTAATTGTTCACATTTTTTTCAAGTTTTTTTTTTTACACATATTCACCAGCATATATCTAGATTATTCTTTATTAATTGATAGGTTGAGTGGAAAGAGTAGAAAATTTCTTTGTTATGAGATGTTAGAAACCAGGGCCACTTTAATCAGAAGAGAACCTAGTTGTAAGTCAATGAGGAAATAATCCAGTTTTCAGTTATTTAGCACAACTTTTTTTTAGAACTCGAGTTATGATACATATGTATGATAAAGTATGAAACACAGTCTTCCTCTCACACAGCCTAAGATTGCTGTCAATCTATTTAATATTAACTTTTAATTACAGTTCATTTTCTATGCAGAAGCTAGACTATGCACATCATGCTGCACTAGGAGTGTGGAGGTGCCAGGACTAAGTTCTCCCAGGAGGTCCCA
This sequence comes from Bettongia penicillata ogilbyi, assembly GCA_023548195.1. Lineage (NCBI taxonomy): Eukaryota > Metazoa > Chordata > Mammalia > Diprotodontia > Potoroidae > Bettongia > Bettongia penicillata. Next base: position 1,476,750 of record JAJHZJ010000288.1, on the reverse strand, counting down.
TCTGTGACCTGAGAGCGCTGTTCCTCATAGAGCCAGCTGCATGTCACTGCTCTGTGAAATGCACAAGTTGGATTAAGACCTTTTCCATTCTGAGATTCCTGGATGTTGTGTAATTTTTATTTGTGAAAACCTTTAGGTTCTTGATTTGCTGTTGTTTTCTGTTTTGCAGGGAGGCTTCTCTGTGTTTATACAGCTGATGCCCATTGTGGTGCTGATCCTGGTGTCGCTGCTAAGCCAGTTGATGGTCTCTAATCCTCCTTACTCCTTATACCCCAGATCGTGAGTAGTTAGTTATTTTAGAATGAATTGACTTCCTTAGCAGTCTTAACACCACTTGAATTACCAAAATAAATTTAATATTTTTCATAGCTTTTATCAAATGAATAGTTGTGGAGTATATTTTATATTTTTATTTTCCAGTCTTGCTCATTTGGTTGGATGAAATCAGTAAAGAAAGAATTGTTGTGATTAAATTCATAGCTATTTAGTAATATGATGACATATTGCCATAGTACTTTTGTACTTTCGAGGCAAAATTAAAATTATTTTCTTCCTTCCTATAGGTACAAGGAAGTGAGGAAACAATTTCATTTTCCTGTATATGTTAGCATGTATAACTATTTATCCAGTATGGAATAAAGAGAAGTTGATTTTATTCCTTATTTACACGAGGCTCACTTTCTCACAGAATCTGAAACAAATCTTGGATTGTACTATTAAATTCTTTATCTTTAAGGCAATTTTCTCTGGTATTCCAAACAAAGTTAGTTTTGTTACCATCAAGCTTGTTGATTGGGAAAATTAGTGCACATTTATTTTGCCCTTATTGAATACAGATTTTAAAAGATGTAATGCATTTACGTGTTTGTCATTAAATTTACCTGGGCTAAATACCATTTATCACTGCTTAAGTAGGAATTCAGACAATGATATAGTTTTGTTTGCTTTTAAAATAAAAAATAAAACTTAATTGTATTTAAATTATTTCATTTTAGAGAATGATCAGAATGGCTTTTGGAAATTTCAGGATAATATAATTTTTGAATTATGTGAATTATTATCAATTTCATATTTTAACTTAGGTTTTTTTCTAATTTAGTTTTAGTTTATAAAATTTTGGTCTTAATTTTAGTTCATAAAAGCTAATAAGCATTTATCTGTTTTGCAGTGGTTCAGGACAAACCATTAAAATGCAGACAGAAAACTTGGGTGTAGTTTATTATGTCAACAAGGATTTTAAGAATGAATATAAAGGAATGTTATTACAAAAGGTAGAAAAAAGTGTAGAAGAAGATTATGTGACTAATATTCGAAATAATTGCTGGAAGGAAAGACAACAAAGTAAGTTGAACAAATAATTAACATTTCAAAATTTTTCAAGGGCAGATTTACTGTAGATTTCCTGAATTGATCTTTGTCCCATGCTGTTTCCCTTGTGATCCTCATTCTTATTCTCTACCTGCCCCTTCCCTCCCTCCTGCTCTCCCTGTCTTTCTCTCTCTCTCCCTTCCTTCTATTTCTGTGGCTGTCTTTCCCCCTCTGTCTGTGTCTCTAACCTCCTTATGTATTGATTTATTTATTTTTGGTCAAGATCAATGTAATATTTGTGTAACTTCATGTAGAGCTTAGATATTGATCCAGATGCCAACAAAATTTATCCTGATGTATAGATGGTTCACTAAAAAAGTCACATAAGTTGAAGAAAGCATCCATATGGATTGTCACCTTTCTGTTATAGATGGGTAGCTGCACTATTCTTATCTGCTGCTAAATTCTCAGTATTTCCAGTTAGCATTGAATGAGAAAATGTTATAGAAAAGAATCCCCTCTGCCTTTGGCATCAAGAGCCCTGGGTCTGACAGCTGACTGAATTTAACTGGCTGTGACTATGGACAGGTATCTTAGCTTCCTCATCTGTAAAATGGGGAAAGTTCATGCTTCAGTTAACTTCCTCAGATTACAGGGTGTTGTGATCAGAGAGTCACTCCATGAAACTAACGGTGTGCTGTGGTCAGATCATTTCACCACTATGAGCCTTACTTTTTCACTTGCTAAATGAGGAGATTCTGTATCCTGTAAGGCCCTGAAATCATTATTTTTTTAATAATTATCTTATAAAATAGTCTGGCATAAAGGAAAGAACATGGATGGATTCAAATCCCACATTGACCATCTGCATGGCCTTAAACATAGAATCATATTTAGAGCTTGAGTCTTACAGTAAAACAAATGTCTGACTTCGGGTATTCTTCATTTTCCCAACCTCAGGAGGTCTTTTGGTAAGTATTGAAATGTCTAAGAGATAGATTAGTAAGAGGAGTTAGGTGGATGAATGGTTAAATAATCAGCCATGGAATAACATTTTGGTTTTAGCTGTTCATTTAATTATTTTAGAGAAGCCCTCAAAAGTAATATGTCCATTTGATGATTAAAAAAAAGGCCCCCACCGATAACCTTCACAAATTTTTGCCTTGTGTTATAATTGAGAAAATGTGCTCACGATATTATCTAATATTTGGTAGTTTATGTTAAACTGTCCTCAAGGTCACAATGAGTTCTTGCAGTGTCAGTAGCTGTTAACTTTAACTGTTAACTCAGTACATAAAGATAAAAGGTCAGTGTGATATTTCTTGCAATGATTGTAGAATTCAAGTGCAGCCAAGTGGGGCAGTGGATAATGTACGGGGAGCCAGGAGGACCTGAGTTCAAATACAGATTTAGGCACTTGTTAGTTGTGTGACCTCGGGCAAGTTACTTAATCCCATTTGCCTTCCTCCAAAAAAGAAAAAGAAATGATTGCCGAATTCTAAAGGGGAAGGGACACCAGGAACTCTATCAAAAAGTATTACTGGTTTTAAAAAGTCATAAAATTTAGAGCCAGTAAGAATCTTAGAGATCATCAGCTCCTGTCTTCTTGTGTTATAGACGAAGAAATTAGGACCCAGAACATGTAGAACCTTGTGCTTTCCCTGTAGTTAGAGTCATCACGGCAAGACCTTGAAGTAAAGGCCTCTCCCCCTCTGTGTCCCTTGAGCACAGACTTAAACATCCCTTATGTGTCTTTCTTGTGATCATTGTTCAGTATACATTTTGGTTATAATGGATAACATTCTTATCCTTCCTCACATCTGTATTGTTGCAAACAATTAAATTTTTGCCTTCTTTGGGTTTTTTTCTTTTTCTTCTTAAGGCTTTTGTATATCATATTTTTAACCTTTCAATTTACTTGACACCAATGGCATTACATCAGCTGGCCCGCTCTTCCTCTGATGAAGATATCAGGGGAATGTGGCGGGAAGTTCATTGAGCATCTGGCTCCTACTTGCTGAACTTTCTTGTTTGTAAGAGTTCTTAGACTTCCCAACATAGCCAGCTGTCCCAGGAGATGAGGTTCTGAGAAGTATAGCGGGCTCCCCATCGGGGGCAAGGGTAGTGAAATAGAGAGGAGCCTCCTTAGCTCATCTCTGAGAGCCTTGGCTTTGCCCAGGATGACTCAAGGAGTGGCCAGCAGAACTATGATCCAGACCCGAATCCAGATTCAGTGCTTGGTGCTTCAGGGGGAGCCAGCACATCTTTATTGAGTGACTGTAAATGACACTGTATTTTAGAAACGTAATTGTTTGGTAAATTTCTAAAAATCTTTTTGTGTTTAAAGAAACAGATATGCAGTATGCAGCAAAGGTGTACCGGGATGATCGACTACGAAAAAAGGCAGAATCCCTAAGCATGGACAACTGTAAAGAATTAGAGCGGCTGACTAGTCTCTATAGAGGAGGATGAACTGGGATTTTCATTGATGTCTTTAGCACACTTTTTTTTTCTGTACAAGAAGAAATTTAGTTTCGTTGTAAAATGTCAAAAAAGAGTTGGATATTAGAAACTAAACTTCTCAGTTATTCCCTGAAATCTTATGCTATAGGATGCAAAACCGTTAATGGCTTCTTTACATAATAAGAAACTGAAAACTGAAATTCACGATTTAGTTATGCATCTCTTCATTGTCATTTAGTTTCACTTCCAATGCTTATCTGATTCTTTAATTACAGATTATTCAGAAAAGGATTATCACACCTCTAACAGTTCTCCAGTGACAGTGATTCCCTTCTTCCCTTGTCATGTAAATATTTATGAAAAAACATTTTTGTGTATATACAAGTTATTGACTTTATATTTAAAAATCTCAGAAGTTTAGCTCCATGAAACACTTCAGCTCACTGATGGAAATATCTGTATGACAATGTTACTTTTTCCTTGTCAGGTGTCCAGTGTGTGGAGTTTAAACAATGATACTTTTTTTTTTAAAGGCAATTTAACTTTGTGTAAAAAAAAAATCTTCTAGCTGTATCTGCTCAGAAGAATTTAATATTTTTAAATGTATATTACTGAATATATGTTGACATGAATTGAACTGGTGTAGACTATCAGTTTGCCACTTAGTTTTATGAATTGCTAAGCAATGTGAGGAAATGAAAAGCTGTCCTGATTAATTTAAGAGTAAATACAGTGAAAATGATGTACAGATATTTCATGTTGACATTTCTTGAGAAGCAAATGTCAGTTTTGAAATTATGAAAGTAAATCTATCCCTTTGCCCCTACCCCTAGCCAAGTTATCTCAATTTAAAGGAAGACTTCCCTCCCCACCCCGCTACAGAAATTTGCATTTTTTTAGTGCTCATTTCATGCTTGGTCTCAAAAGTAAATTAATTCTTTTGTAAGCAAGTGGTAAGAAAAGTTAATACTAAAATTAAGCCTTATGCCTTTAACACTATTGCCAACTACTGAACTTTTAGATAGATAACTTGCAAAATTATTTGATTTGTTTGACTATATGCAAAAATGAGCAGAAATATAGTGGCAGGTAGAATAGTCATTTACAGGAAGTCTCTGTAAATCTTTCTGTAGTGCCACTCTGAGCTTAGAATCAATTCACCATTTGAAGTAGTCAAATTTAATCTTAATAGAAAATACACATTTTTGTAATGAAATCCATTAGCATAAATTAGAAAGAAATATAAGCAGTTGGATACTGGTTTTTGTGCCTGTAAATTGAGTATGAGAGTATTTTATTTGAGGTTTTTCTATGTTGAACACTTGTCATCTTTTAATCATTTTGCTTCATACTCATTTAATGGAACAAGAACAAGTCTGACAGTTTTTCTATTTGATGAAAATGCTAGAAATTTGGTAATAGTAGCAGTGCTCATTGTGTTTAGAAATTATTTCTGAATTTAGCTAATTTATTGTCAGTCTAATAAATTCCTGCTAAAATGACCATTCTCCTTAAAATTGTCCTGTTGTATCTCTTTCCAAGTGACTCACTAGAATTGCTTGGTTGCATCATAAATTATATAACAGCATAGTAATTAAGAATAGTAGAAAACCCAATCAACTTTTACTTAATTTTTAGAGATGTGGCCTTTAGAATAAATAGCATATATAAAAGGGAATTACAATTTGAAGTATTTCCTTTAACCTATGGAGTGGGCTGTTAACAGATAAAGAATGTAAAATTATTGTAAGAGATTATTGTTATTTCTTTTGAAAGTGTTAGAGTCATTAGAAAACACACAAATTTGGATTAGAATTACAATATTTTCATCCATTTCTTTTTCCAGTTTTCACAGGAATGGTGGGCATAAGTGGGGGTGGGTTCTTTGAATTCAACCCTCTTGTTTAATAATTCTTTTTCTTTTAATTTGGAGTTTGAGGATGTTGATGACACCCTCAAATTGGTAAAGTTAAGTGAAGTTGTATAATGCTAACTTACACATGGTTCTAGACAGTGTTATGCTTTTATTGTATTGATATGTTCCATTGAATTTTATAAAACACTAAGGCAAAATGTGCTTGGAAAAAGAACATTTTAAGATTGATTGTAATCACTAACAATGGCTGAGCAAATTTTAGGGTGCCCTGCTGACCAAACCTCAGGAGCTTCTGCTTTGTACTCTGGGGGTAGGGGGTGAGAAAAGTTGAGTTTTCTATACTGCCTGCATGCTGGTTTAAAAAAAAAAGACCCATGCCTTTTAGTATTTTAAGGTATGCAAGGCAAGATTTGGCCACCTTGAGGTGGGAGATTTTCACATTTGACACCCATTTCAAAGAAAATATTTTTGCCTGTGAAATATTATTTATAAAAAAAATGTGTTTATCTCAGATTGCAAACTAAAACTTTTCATCATTGTCCAAAGGCTCCCAATTATGGAGTAAAGCTGTACTGTAGTATAGATATTTTATGCTATTTTATTCCATTGGCATCAAAGAAATTTTTTGTACCATGTCTTTAAATTCCTCACATTAGTAAAGCCAATTATTAAAGCTTGTGCACTCTTTGGAAATAAAATACTTTAATGTCTTTGTGAGTGAATTGAGACAAAATAGAATCACACTCCTTGACTTGGTCACTTTTGTTGTCCCTTGCCGTATAGTTTACAGATGGATTGGTGCTAGGTGCCATGTTGGCTACTTTTTAGAATTGTTGAGGATTTCACTCTCAACATTGTACAGTAGTTTCAGGTTAGTTCTTTAAAAGTGAAAATAATTCATTTCAGAACTAATTGGATTTGGATGCATCTGTAACTATTTGTTTCATACCCTTAGCATAAAATATGAATAAAATATGCAAATACTATGGAAGAAGTAGTGAAGCCCTTACATGAGCATCATTGCACTGATTCACTAGACTAATGTGCTTATACTACCTCTACTTCGATTGGTTTTCTACTTTTCCCCCCTCAACACGCCCTACCCCAAACCATAAAACCAAGGAAATCTTCATCTCCAGTCCTGCATGTAACAATTAAAGGCCTTGTTGCTGGAGTTGGACTGATGCAAGACACTTTCCTCTTGGTCGTCAATGTTTTAAAATACGCATGTCATCTGGCAGTGTAACGCTACATGATAAAACATGTTCTGGTTTTTTTTGCAAAATTATATCTGAGTTTAATCTTCCACCAATATTAAGGCAGTAGCAGAAATTCTTGGTTGTTTGCCCAGGTTCTAATCAAGGCAGCTTTACTCTTAAAACAAGTATTATGTGAAAGAATCAAAAGGTTCATTGAAAAAGTTATTTAGTGTCCCTGTGGGAGACTTGGACCCAGTTAAGTAATCCTACAACTCCTTAGCCTCATACTGAATAAGGCAGAAAGGAGAACTCGGTGAATCTTCCCTCCCGACATGTGCAGGAAAACAGTGAACAGGCTCATTTGCCACTTTACAAACTATGTGACTAAACAGATGAGTACAAAAAGAATAGTCTGGCAAATACATTTGTCATTTAAAGTTTTAGTGCCAGCAGATCCCTTTATATATTTTTAAAAGAAAAAAAATAAAATGAGGATCCCCTTAAGGAAGTTTATATATCATTGATCTATTGGGAAACATGGTAATAGATTTCAGGCTTCTTTTTTAGTTTGATTACTATAAAAATACATAATTCATGTGAATGGAAGCAATTTTCTTTTAAATTACATTACTTTAAAACACTCCTTATATTAAGGATTGTGTAGCCATTTTTTTTTTACATAAATTCCCTTTGCATGTATAACTTTTCCCTGATGAAGATAAAATTTTTCTTTTCATTTAATGCCAACGTTTGCTGGTCTTGGGGCCATTAGATTTGTGAATACTCTGTGTATTGTGTGTGTGTGTGTGTGTATAGGTGTATATATTTTTTTCAGCTATTACCTCAAACTTGTGATTGTTTAATTAATACCACAATATGTTTGCACAGAGCAGGGCTTCCATTAGCAGAAGGAGTCATCTTCTAATACTAGGCATTCAATTGAGAACCTTGTTAAACATCAATTCCAAACCTTTTCATTAATCCTTTCCTCCCCTTGAGTATAGCCATTCCTATTCTAAGTTCCATTGTTGAAAATAGCCTGTTACCTGTTTCTCTTCAAAGCAATCTGAAAGTCTGTGATGTAAGAAGCATTTCTTAACATGTCTCCATCAGTTCATTATAATTGATATTTGAGACTGTAACTCACCAACATTATTATACCAAGAAGATAATTAACATCTGACCCCAGACATGCGTCAGTGCTTCTGTGGGTCGAGACCCGCAGTTTAAACATTTAAGCAGCCCTGGAAATAATTCCATTTCACAGAAGACAATATGCCTTATTAAAACATTCCAGTTTGGTAAGCCACTTTTCCACTCTCACAAACTGAAATAACGAGACTTTCATATGGGTAACATTCAACTCTATGCGGCATGGGTTTTGATAATGGAAGAGTTCAGTTATTGTTCTAGCTAGTCATAATGATGAAACAAAACCAAGAAAAGGACTGATCATTTATTGATATTAAGAAATGCTTCTTGCCTTCTTGCACCTTCTGTCATTCAGTATACCTCTTGTTAGTCCAAAGTTTCGTTTGTATGTTTTGGAAAGCCACAGATAATTTTCCCCATATATGTAGGAATTTTAATGGAAGCCTTGTAAAGAAAATTTAATGAAGTGAAGCTGGCATCTTATATAGGAGATCTTATTTTGTCTATATAGTGCATTCAAGATTACAAAATGAACTGTCTGATTTGTAACATTTACTGTAATATCAGACTTATATCAAAATAAAATTATTTTCAGTGTGAGAACTGTGTTAAAGAAATGGCATTTGATTTTACTTTTGTAAACTTGTAAATTCTGTTGAATGCTTTGTGATAAATTTGTTTTTCAGTTCCTAGTTTTCTTGTCTTACAAGGTGGGAACAAATTGAAATATATTATTCTCCCTGCAAAAGATTACAATACACGTTCACTTAAAGCGTTTGTTGGTTCTTGTGATTCCTGCCTTCCTGTAGTCCCTCCACCATCACTGCAGAATTGGAAGAGAGTTACATAGAACTAAGGGTCATTTTGTGTTTTCCTTTGTTCCATGGGTTACCACTGGCAGAAAATTTATCACCCACCACCTACCTCACAGGTAGTTGTGAGGAAAGTACTTTGCAGTCTTTTAAAGCACTACTTAATAATTTCATCCTTCTGATAAATAGACTGGACCTGGGAAATCAAATAAGTAAAGTTCCTTTGAAAATGACCACATTTGAAGCCTTTCCAACCTACCTGAAATCTTGTGAAATGAATTCTAAGCCTTTTCATGAATTTTTTTTTTTTTTGCAAGCAAAAAATAATGAGTCATTGTAAACTTTTTGTGGAGATGTTAAAAAGTCATATCATACATACATGATATGTTATAAGTGCCACTTATATAATAGCATACCTGCACAATCAGGGATAAATGCTATAGCTTCAGCTAGGTTACAGACCTCAGAGTTCTCTCAGTCCCTCGTTCGGGGCCCAGAAGCTAGTCTCATTTTTTGTTTGGTTTTGTTTTTAGAAGGCCATTCAGTCCTGATCTTTAGCATTGACCTGGAGGATCATATATTCTTGTTGACTGTCCAAAGCTGAAATGAAACTGTGTTGGACAGTTGACAGGTTAACCAGTGCTGAAAATGCCAGGTATATATCAGGTCTTACTGTGAGTGTGACACATAACATATGTTTGAATATATAAACACATACGCAAAGAAATGGGGATCTATTATTCCAGCATTTGTGCACCATAATAATTTATTGTTCTTTTAGGTTCTTCTAAAATCCTTCACATAGCTGCCAAAATAATTGTTCTAAAGCACAGGCCTGATCTTATCCCACTCTGACTGACCTCCTGTTGTCTGAAAAAGTACAAAATCCTCATAGTGTCACCCTCTAGCTCTAGTCTAAACTATATTTCTAGACACTGCATGTTACTACCTATTACACAGTTTTAACTAAATGGGCCTCCTAGTAGTCATAGGATCAGATCTGGTGATAGGAGGAACCTTAGCACATCTAATTAGAGGAAATTGTGTTGTGGCCAAGATCATACAGGTTTATCAGGCACATTTGAACCAAGGGACTCAATCCCCTGGAAAGAGCCAATGGTCTTCCCCAGTGCCACATTGTCTCTCCAGTTTCACCAGGCCTAAAATAATCTCCCATATAGCACTAACTCTTAGAACCCTTAGCATCCTTCAAGCTTTAGTTTATGTATTTTCTCTTAACAGGAACCATCTCCTGATACCTTTCGTTACTAGTGTTCCTGCTTTCTAGTTTGCTTGCATTAACTGCTTAGACAGTGAACTCCTTGAGAAAAGGGATTGTTTTTTGCATGTCTTGTATCCTCAACACTTAGTCCAGGGCTTAGCAGATCATAGGTACTTAAATGCTTGTTGACCTAACTTGTTGATGTATTTTATCCATCACTATGGATCAGTCCACAGGCATTTATCAAATTCTGCTGCATGTTTGTCATTGGTTCTACAAAAAATAGGAAACAGTCCTGACCTCAAGGACATTCTTTCTTAGAAATATAATTTATGTGTCTATGTATAAAATATGTACCTGGAGGGAAGGTATCCAAGAGGTAGAGATGAGGAAGGATTATATCCTAGGCATGGTGAGGCATCTTATACAAAGACATAAAGGTTGGGGATAGAATATCATGGGGGAAGAGAGCAACAGGGTCCATTTGACTGAATCATAGAATGCATCATATCATCCCAGTAAGCAGATCAGAACCAGGGTGCAGTAAATGCCAGCAGTGCCCTAGACCTTCTTTGACTTAGGATTGACACGATCTTCCCTATGCTTTAGGAACAGCAGTCGGGTAGCTCTATGGAGACTGGTGTGGAGAAGGGAGAAGCTGAAATAGGGAAACCAATATTGCTGCTGTAATAGTTCAGATGAGAGGGTGAGGTTCCAAACTTGAGTGGTAAGCCATGAGAATGGACCTGATGTGATCAGTGGGGAGTTAGAAGCATTGTATGGAGGCTGATGGGTTGAGGGAGAGAGAAGAGTCAATGGTGATTCAAAAGGTTGTGGATCTGGGGGTTTAGAAAGATGCTGTTGTGCCCTGAAAGAAAAAGGATTGGCATAAATGACAGAGTAGAAACCGCCATATTCTAAATGTAAACAGATCATAGCCTACTTGAGAACATTATTTTTCAAATGGTCAAAGCAAAAGAAACTTGGTTTCTTTCCCAAATGTAGTGAGTTATCGAGTGAGAACTCAGCAGTTTTCTTTCTGTGCTTCAGTTTCTTTCAGAAAGGTCTGTTGTATACAACGTTCTCTCCTTTATTTGTCAGCCTTGTGGGTGCTTGAAACAACTTCACCCAGAGCAAACATGAAATATAATTTTTGTGATCATTTCTCCCTTCTCTATTACCGTATGAGATGGTCTCTGGACTTCTCTGAGTGACTAAAAGCCTTTTGTACTCATGAAGCCATGAATAAAATTACTTCACAATCAGTAATGGTTTTACTGAAAAAGATAAGGCTTGAGGTTTCAGAAGCTCCCACTACTCCCTTATGATCTGAACCCCAGAGGAGCAAAAGCAATCACCAGCAAAAATTACCCAGTCCATAGCATCTGATTTCAGGGAGCTTCAGACAACTTGAATATTAGTATATTGGTCCATTTAAAAAAAAAAAAAGTTTACTTGTCCACAACAGATTTGCTTTATCTTTTTTCTGACTCTATATAGGTGCACTATCGTTTCGTATTTTGCTTTACAAAAATATTAGAGTTCATGTACTCAGCAATACTGTGCTAGATGCTTTTGAATATTATGCAAGATTTAGGACAACTACTGCCCTCTTGGAGCTTACAATCCATTTGAGATGTAGCATGAACACATATATATGCATATTCATTGGTTATGTGGTGTGACCAATGACAAGCACACATCATATGCATGGAGTTCAGATAATAGAGGCATTTGGACAAGTCCAGTAAATTTCTTAAGAATCTATTTGTATGTGGAGCATTATGTTAGTGATTGTGGCAAATAAAGTTTAACAAAAACAGTCCCTGCTTTCTGGGAGTTTCTGGTCCAGTAGAGGGATATCCTAAAAACAACTATATTGGAAGGTAGTACATGACAAGTGTCCTAGGTGGGGCAAACTATGTGAACTCCATTGGGAAAGGATGGGAATGTCAGCAAGGCTTTTCTATAGAAAACAGACTTTGAGTTGGACTTTGAAAGAGAAATAAGGTAGGACTGCAGCAGACAAAAGAGGTTGGCATCATAGAAATAGATCTGAGCATGAGCAGAAACAGCAAATCTCTCATAGTGTAGGTCTAGTGTAGGTAACACAGTAGGTCATGCTGTATTTAATGGGGACCATGACGACTCAAGTTGTGGTCATGCTGAGTTTTAGATATTGGTGGCACATCAATGTAGTCATTTCCTAGAAGCAGAGAGGTGGATCAGTAATTCACAAGAGGCCACGACTGGAGCTGTGGATTCTGGTGTCATCTGTAGAGGTGGTAACCACTTCAGGAGAGTGAAGGAAATTGCGCAGGGAGATATTATAGAGAAGATACCTAAGATGCATTGGAGAACAATCCCACTAGTGATTAAAGAAGGTTTCAGAAAGTAGCTAAGATTTATACTGGACCTTGACAAATAACCAGGGGACTTTCATTTCAGAACCATTATGTAACCATATGTTACAATGATATACTTACCAGAAAGATGACTTTCAATTTCAGTTCTGCTTTGCTCATAGTGCACATCCCCTACTGTTATAGGCATGCTATGCTGAGTGGTCCTCTACCAGTGTCTCCCTTGTCACACAGTCCTGAAGTTCTTGAGAGACCTTGAGATTGTCCTTGCATTGCTTCTTATGTCCACTATGTGAACGCTTGTCCTGTGCCTACTCCATAAAATAGTCTTTTTGGCAAGCATACATTTGGCATTCAAACAATGTGGCCAATCCATTGGCGTTGTCTCTGAAGCAGAGTTTAAATGCTTGGCAGTTTAGTTTGAGAAAGGACCTCAGTGTGTCTGGTACCTTATCCTGCCAGGTGATCTTTGGAATCTTCCTAAGACGACTCAAATGAAAGTGATTCACTTTCCTGGCATGGCCCTGGTAGACTGCAGGTTTCACAGGCATACAATGAGGTCAGCACAATAGCTCTGTAGACCTTCAGTTTGGTACTTAGCCTCATACTTTTTCTCTCTCACACTTTCTTTGGAGCCTCCCAATTAGTGAACTAGCTTGGGCAATGTGTGTGTCAACCTCATTATCCGTGTATATATCCCTGGAAAGTATACTACCAAGGTAAGTGAACTTAACCACAGCATTCATAATTTTTCCATTTGCTGCAACCAGTTGTTTCATGTGTGGATGGTGTGGTGGTGGCTGATGGATCACTTGTGTTTTCTTGGTCTTAATTGTTAGGTCAAAATGAGCACAGGCAGCAGAGAATTGATCCATACTTTGCTGCATCTCAGCTTCAGAGGCTGCATTGAGTGCACAATCATCTGCAAACAGTCATGCACCTACCCTTCCTCCATTTTGTTCTTGGCTTGCAGTCTTTTCAAGTTAAGACTTCACAATGACAGGAACCTACATTCCACCCAGTGCTTTCTAACTCCATGCTTGGGGCCAAACAGAACAAATTTAATCTCTAGTCCAGCTAAGTAGATACAAAATAAAGTGAGTAACAAAAAACTTAACAGGTAAAATAAATACAAAGCAGTGACCTTCAGCAAGGGAAACACTAACAAAATGGGCGATTACAGACTCTTGCAGGAGGTGGGATTTTGAGCTTAGCAGTGAAACATAGACTTGAGAACAGTAAACTCAAAATTGACTTCTGCATGATTTACTTTTGCATTTAAATATGCATTAAATAGGTCTTAGGGATTGGGGGGTAGTTCAGCTATAGTGTAGATGTACAGGCAACTAGGTAGCACAGTGGACATAGTACTGGGATTGGAGTCAGGAAGACTTGTCTTTTTTTTTCTTTTTGTGTTTAAAAATATTTATTTAACTTCTTACATTCATTTTCACAAAATTTTGGGTTCCAGATTTTCTCCCCTTTTATCCCCTCCCCCCACCCCAATACACCGAGCAATCTAATTTTCCCTATCTCCAATCTGCTCTCTCTTCTATCATCCCTCCCTTCTCTTGTCCCCATCTTCTCTTTTCTCCTGTAGGGCCAGATGACTTTCTATTCCTCATTAACTGTATGTCTTCTTTCCTAGTAGCAACAACAATACTAAACAGTTGTTCCTAAAACTTTGAGTTCCAAATTCTCCCCATCCCTCCATCCCCACCCATTCCCTTTGGGAAGGCAGGCAAGTCAGTATAGGCCATATCTGTGTAGTTTTGCAAATGACTTCCCTGATAGTCGTGTTGTGTAAGACTAACTGAATTACCCTCCATCCTACCCTGCCCCTCATTGTTTCTCTTCTGTCTTTTGATCCTGTCCCTCCCCAAGTGTTGACTTCAAATTGCTCCCTCCTCCCTTTGCCCTCCCTTCCATCATCCCCCCCCTTGCTTATCTCCTCCCCCACTTTCCTATACTGTAAGATAGGTTTTCATACCAAAATGAGTGTGCATTTTATTCCTTCCTTTAGTCAAATGTGATGAGGGTAAACTAATTGTTTTTTTTTCTCAGCTCTCCTCTTTTTCCCTCCACTAAGAAGTTTCCTACTTGCCTCTTAAATGACATATAATTACCCCATTCCATTTCACCCTCTTTCCTCCCACTACATTTCTCTCTCACCATTTACCTTAATTTCTTTTAAGATATGGTCCCATCCTATTCAATTCACTCTGCGCTCTCTGTCTCTGTGTGTGTGTGCATGTGTGTATGTGTGTGTGCATGCATGTGTATACATGTGTGTGTGTTGTCCCACCAACTACCAGATGCTGAAAAGTTTTAAGAGTTACCAATATTGTCTTTCCATGTAGGAATGTAAACAGTTCACTTATGGTAAGTCCCTTAAGACTTCTCTTTGCTGAAAATGAATGTAAAAAATTAAATAAATAAATAAAATTAAAAAAAAAAAAGAAGCACCTACCCAGCAAAACTGAGTATAATACTTCAGGGGAAAATATGGCCTTTCAATAAAACAGAGGACTTTCAATCATTCTTGATGAAAAGACCAGAGCTGAAAAGAAAATTTGACTTCCAAACACAAGAATGAGAAGCATGAAAAAGTAAACAGCAAAGCTGGGAGTTCTGGAATTTGGCCACAATGTTCCTAGGAGTTTCTCTTTTTGGATCTCTTTCAGGTGGTGATCAATGGATTCTTTCAATACTTATTTTGCCCTCTGGTTCTAGAAGGTCAGGGCAGTTTTCCTTGATAATTTCATGGAAGATGATGTCTAGGTTCTTTTTTTGATCATGACTTTCAGGTAGTCCCATAATTTTTAAATTGTCTCTCCTGGATCTATTTTCCAGGTCAGTTGTTTTTCCCATGAGATATTTCACATTCTCTTCCATTTTTTCCTTCTTTTGATTTTGTTTTGTGATTTCTTGGTTCTCATAAAGTCATTAGACTCCATCTGTTCCATTCTAATTTTGAGAGAACTATTAAATTCAGTGAGCTTTTGAACCTCTTTTTCCATTTGGCTAATTCTGCTTTTGAAAGCATTCTTCTCCTCATTGGCTTTTTGAACCTCTTTTGCCAATTGAGTGAGCCTATTTTTCAAGGTGTTATTTTCTTCAGCATTTTTTTGGGTCTCCTTTACCAAGATATTGACCCGTTTTTCATACTTTTCTTGCATCTCATTTCTCTTCCCAGTTTTTCCTCCACCTGTCTAACTTGCTTTTCAAAATCCTTTTTGAGCTCTTCCAAGGCCTGAGCCCACCTGACATCCCCCTGGGATGTCTGGGTTACCGAGGCCCTGCCCTCCACGTCTTTCCCTGATGGCAAGAATATGTCCTCGTCATCAGGTCCGAAAGTTGGTATCATTTGCATCTGTTCAAGAAAAAACTCTCTATAGTCTTATTTTTGTTCCCTTTTCTAGGCATTTTCCCAGCCAGTTACTTGACTTCTGAGATTCCTGTCCACCCCTGCCTAGATCCGCCCGGCTAGTGCTTGGGGTCTGAGATTCAAATGGGCTTTCCGCGGCAGGCACGGCTGCTATTCAATGTAAGCTTTAGTTCTGGTGCTGGGGTCGGGGCAGGGCTGCCTCCCAGGCTCAGTTCCCTCAGGGGCTTTATGCAGAGACCTTCAGTAATGGGGCAGGTGGGGGCAGGGCCACCTCCCAGGCTCAGCTCCCTGAGGAGGTTTATGCAGAGACTTTCAGGAATGAAGATCTTGTCTGCTGCTGGGAGAGTCCTGGGGGCCGCCGCCGCTGCCTCCGCCACCACCCCCGCCTCTGCCTCCACCGCTTCCTGCCCCCGCCTCTGCCTCTCCCGCTGCCTCCCGAGGGGGCCTGAGTCACGGAGACACTCCGCTCCCCTCTCGGCCAGCCCAGCCATCTCTCTCACTGACCTGTAGGTTCTGTGGGCGAAGGGATCTTCCAGGCTGCTGGAGGTTCCGTCCCTGAAGCCTGCTCGGATCAGCTTCTCTGGGGCCGTGGCCAGGGCAGCACTGGGGTGGGGTCCGCTTTCTGGGGTCTGATGGACCCTGGGGATGGCTCTCCAGGGCTCTCTGGAATGGAAATGTCTTCCACTATGTTTCTGCACCCCCTGCAGTGATCCAGAACTTCTGGGGAGCTCTTCTTACATTAAATCTATGGGCTGTGGGTTCGGAGCTCGCATACATGCGCCTTTCTACTCCACCATCTTGACTCTGCCCCGAAGACTCTTCTTTCTGAATTGTGATCTTGGCAAGCTATTTAATCCTGTTTGCCTCAGTATCCTCATCTGTAAAATGAGCTGGAAAAGGAAATGGCAAACCATTCCAGTGTCTTTGCCAAGAAAACCCTAAATGAGATTACAGAGTTAGACACTACTGAAATGAATGAACAGCACAGCCATGGTAGCAGATATATTCAGAAATATATTCAGACTCCTAAACTATGTGAAAAGCTTTTGTGAAAGAAAATAGTAAAAAGTTATTTATTGAGAAGAAAATGAAGTTACTGTTTTTTATTTTTCATTTTTAACACAGTTTATAACAGATAAAACAACTCAAACTTTTGGTCAGGTGGTACTTCTTTTTAAAGCATTCACCATACGGACCACAAAAGAATTTTTTTTAAAAACATTAACCAAATGAGAGACAAGTAACATTTATGTTGCTAACTTCACAAGCCCTTGACCTCATTGTCTCCACAGTATTACTGAGAATTAAAGGACCCTAACTTGTTGTTGGTCTAAAGTCCTATGCCTAATAGCTTAATTTTAGACTTAACCTCAGATGTTCCCCTAATAATATATAATTTAGTAGGTCTGGTATTAAGCTTACAAACCTTTTGATGATAGGAAATTGCCACCAAGAGCAGGGACATTGCAGGGATACAATATCTCCCCAACTTCATGTCAGTTCCAGGCAGGAGTTGATTGTCCACTTACATTCGGTCAGGCTTAAAGTCTGCCAGGTGTCAGTGGGGAAATTGAGTCAGGAGAATCCTACCTCAGCCCAGGCTGAACAGTTGCTCTCCCACCCTTCCCATGAGATCACCTTTTGCAGTTCATACAAGCGTCTCACCAACTTGCTGTCATCATGGATTGGAAGCTCAGATCGCTTTTCTTGCTTCCCGTACCTGGAGTTAGACTCAGAAGAACAGTCACTTAATAGTCCCATAGCATCTAAAAATGGGAAGTTCCAATAACCACGTTTCAAATATGATTATAATTTCACTTTGGCTAAGGAACGTCTTTTGAGGCAAGTCTTAAGTGGCTTACATGCCTTTCTATACGTGTTCTAGTTCCTGATTGAATAGCAATCATAAAATCAAATTTACCATTAAAACCTTAACTTTTCCATCAATGCCAGATTTTACTTAAGGTTACCTTCCTCTAGGAAATTTAGACTAAAATTCTTTTCCCCAAACTAAAGATGTCATTGATTTATTCTCAGTAATTAATTCAGCCAGTTGTTTTAATACTAATTGCTTTTACCTCACTTTGTAACAGGTCCAATTTTTCTCCCCATTACTCCCCTCCCCCCACTTCCTAATACCTTTCATTCTGATTACTCCTTCCCTCAATGTACCTTCCCTTCTATCACACTCCACCCTTCCCTTATCCCCATCTTCTCTCTTGTAGGGCACGATAAATTTCTATACCCCATTCCCTCTATTATTTCCTAATTACATGCAATAAAAATTCTCAACATTTGTTGCTAATACTTAGAATTCCAACTTCTCTCCCTCCCCAGCCCCACTGAGAAGGCAAGCAATTCAATACAGACTAAATATGTGTTGTTTTGCAAAAGACTTCCATACTAATCATCTTGTGTAATACTAATTATATTGCCCTCTGTCCTAGTCTATCCCCCCTTATTTTTCCCCCATGATTGACCTTGTCCCTTCTTGAAAGTGTTTATTTCTAGTGACTCCCTTCTCCCATTTGCCCTTCCTTCTAACATTCCCCTCATCCCACTTGTCTCCTCCTCTCCTACTTTCCTGTAGTATGATATAAATTTTCATATCAAATTTAGTGAGCATGTTATTCCCTCCATCAGTCACATGTGGAGCAAGTAGCTTCATTTTTCCCCTCTTCCCTTCTCCCTTTTCTTCTCCATTGAACAAGATTTTTCTTATCTCTTATGAGTTTTAGCCTGCCCCATTCCATTTCTCCCTTTCTCTTCCTGCTGTTTTCCTCCTTCACCCCTTAACTTTTATTTTTTTGCGTGTGTATATCATCTCTTCTGATTCAACACACCATGTATTTGCTATCTGTATATGTGTGTGTATGTATGTATGTACAATCTCCATCTATCCAAATACTGAGGAAAGATTCAAGAGTTATAAATATTTTCTTTCCAGGTAGTAATGTAAACAATTCAGCTTTAGAGAGTCTTTTATGATTTTTCTTTTCCTGTTTACCTTTTCATGCTTCTCTTGATTCTTGTCTTGGGAAGTCAAATTTTCTATACAGATCTGGTCTTTTCCTCAATATGGATGATTGAAAGTCCTCTATATCATTGAATGACCATTTATTCCCTTGAAATATTATACTCAGATTTGCTGGGCAGGTGATTCTTGGTTTCAATCCCAGTTCCTTTCACCTCTGAAATATCCCATTCCAAGTCCTTCAATCCTTTAATGTTGAAGCTTCCAGATCCTGTGTTATCCTGTTTGTTTTTCCACAACACTCAAATTGTTTCTTTCTAGCTGCTTGCAGGATTTTCTCCTTGAAGTAAGAACTCTGATATTTGGCCACAATATTCCTAGGAGTTTCTTTGTTCGGGTCTCTTTCAGTAGGTGATCCAGTGGATTATTTCAATATTTATTTTGCTCTCTAGTTCTAGAGTATCAGGACAGTTTTCCTTGATAATTTCATGGAAGATAATGTCTAGGCTCTTTTTGATCATGGCTTTCAGGTAGTCCCATAATTTTTAAATTGTTTCTCCTGGATCTATTTTCCTGGTCAGTTGTTTTTCCATTGAAATCTTTCACATTATCTTCTGTTTTTTCAGATTTTTGGTTTTGTTTACTAACTGCTTGGTTTAACTCATAGTCATTCATTTCCCTGAACTCAATTCTCTCTTTCAACAAATTGTTTTGTTCAGTGAGCTTTTGAACCTTCTCTTCTGCTTTTTAAAACCTCCTTCTCTTCATTGGCTTTTTGGACCTCTTTTTCCATTTGACTTAGCCTCTTTTTAAAGCTGTTATTTTCCTCAGCATTTTTTTGGTTCTCCTTTAGTAAGCTGCTAACTTGTTTTTTAAGGTCTTCTATTGCCTGAGCCCAATTTAAGTTCCCTTTGGAGGCCCTGGAGGCAGAGGCCTTGAATTCCTCTGACAGTATGCCTTGTTCTTCCTCATCCGAAAGGATGGGGGGAGACACCTGTTCCCCAAGAAAGTAACTTTCTATGGTCTTATTTTTTTTCCCCTTTTTTGGGCATTTTCCTTGCCAGTTACTTGACTTCTGAGTTTCCTCTCCACAACTACCTTGCCTCCAGTTCTGCCAAACCAGCACTGGGGGCTGAGATTCAGATGAGCTGCTCCAAACCCTCAGGGACTTTAGGTGAGGGGGCCTAAAGATTAAGATCAGCTGCATGAGATTAAGATCAGCTGCTCAGGTAGGGGCAAGGCCACTACACAGGACTCAGTTCCCTCAGGGAGTTTATGGTGAGACCTTCAACAATGGGTCCAGGCTACTGCCTGCTTTGGGAGCCCTGTCTGCTGCTGCCTCTACTGCTGAGGAGGCATGAGTTATAGAGACACCCTGCTTCCTTCTCAGCCAGTCAAAAAGACCCACTCACTGACCTTTGCTGCCTGTGTGTTGAGGGATCTGTGCTGCCACTGGATATTCTGTCCCTGAAGCCTGCTCAGATCTGCTCCTCTTTGTGCCCACATGGGCAACGCTGGGCTGGGCTCTGCTCTGCATCTGGTGCATGACAGACCTTTCCCCGTCAGTCTTTCAGGCTACTTTTGGCTACAAATATCCTCCACTCCGTTGTTCTGTGGCTTCTGCTGCTGTAGAATTTGTTGAGAGTTTCTTTACAGGTATTTTATGGGCTGTGGGGTAAGAGCTAGCATACGTGTGTCTTTCTACTCCGCCATCTTGGTTACACCCCCCAAAGTTATTTATTGAGAAGAAAACAGGGGCAGTAGAGGACATTTCAGGTATGTGGGATAATACTTGTCAAGTAAGAGAGAAGCTGTTAAAACTTCAAAATTTAGTCAATAAAGAAAATCTGAATCCAACCCACAAATCAGTTGCATAATAGGTCAAAACAAAGAAGCAGCAGCAGTGATAAGAGCACTTGGTTTGGAGTCACAGCCCAGAGCTTTTAAGTCCTGGTTTTGCCACTTCCTCCGTGACCTTTGACAAGTCGCAACCCCTCTGGACCTCAGTTTCCTCATCTACAAAATGAGGAGATTGGATCAGAGGGTCTGTAAGATTCCTTCAATTCTGAATCCACCAATCTTTTGATCCTGCAAGATAGAAACAAAGATGAGAAAGGAATGTTCCTGACCTTCATCAAACTTACAGTCTAAAATGGAGATTAAACATTTGCAAGTTAGAAAATGATGGTGCACTGGGAAAGTGAAAGATGTGACCTGAGAGAATCAAGGAAGGAGAGAGGCCTACTAAGAGAAGGGATCATGGAGGATGGCCCTATATGTCACTTAGGATTTTAAGAAGATGGTGGAGAATCACTACCAGAATGTGGTGGTATGGAGAAAGCGCTGAATTTGGAGTCAGAGATAGAAATTGTACTGGCTATTCCTTACGTAGGTGACAGTGGGCATTTCCGACAGCGGTACCTTGGGAAAAGTCATGTATTTTAAGTCTGAGAAGCAGGCTTAGAATCTCAGTGCTGTCTCTTAATGCTTATGTGACCTTATGTGGAGTAAAGTACTGTTTGAAATCAAAGGGCAAAAATCAGCAATGCGTATTAATAAGACTTTTTGTAGAAAGTGGTCCTTGACTTGGGTGTTAAAGGATGAAGAGGTAATCAAGAGTCACAGCATATAGGCAAAATCAAAGACTATCTGAGAGATTCAAGGCGGGAAGGGCGCTTCCAAGAGAGGCCAGAAAGGAAGGGACCATGGAGGATACCTGTTATGTCAACTTAACTCAGAGGTTAGAGAGAGCACTGTAACTTCCTTAGTTCTCAGTTTCTAGCAATCAAGTGAGGGTTGGACTATATGGTCTGTAACGAAGGTCTCTTCTGTCTCTAAGCCTATGGTTTATCATTTCTCCACAGCTCCTGAACAAGATTTTCAGCTACCTATAGGGAATATTTACCCACTTGTCCCACCAATATCCCAAACTCGGCATGTCCACAAGTTCTGGTTCCTACTAAGACTGTGTATGACCTTCTGTACCTCCCTTGACATAAGGCAAGAAAGTAAAGATTGGGATCGAACTGTACAGTTGGTGTTACTATGGAGATGTTTGAGCAGAAAAATGACCTAAGCATTGGCTGATAGACGGTGTGGAGCTGGGGGAGAATGGAAACGGAAATTAATTAGGATGCTAAAGGATCCAGAAACTCAAAACCTGAATTATTCTCTACAGTATAGTATAGCAGAAAGAAATGTACTTACTCTGCCACTAAACCCTCCTACAGAAAGGCTATTACTGATACCCTCTTCTTGAAGAAGTATCTTAGGTTCCACAAGTTCAAGGTCTTTTCCTTTAAAAACAAGCAAAACAAAACACAGCAGGCATTCATGAAGCATAAAATCCAATTCAAACTGCTTTAATAATTGAAGAGTAAAAGTACATAATAGGTAAGAAAGGGTATCAGAGACAACTCTCCTTCTGAAGTCACTAAATCAGGAAATGAAAAAAGCCACCAACAGGCAGTCTGACCTCCAGAAAAGCATTAATGACAAACTTCCCTTCTTTCCCCTCCCAGTGTGTAAAACACCTCCAAGGTTGGGCAGGGAAGAGGACCAGCTGTGGCTACAATAGGAATCCAGCCAAGCTCTTATTACAACTTTCAAAATATATTTTAAGTCTATTTTTACGTTTACCTTTTGTCTCCCTCATAGAACATAAGGCCCTTGAAGTCGGGCAGTTTCCTTTATTTTTCTTTTAAATATATGAAGCCCAGGCATCTACTTAAAAGTACCAGAAACAGATTCAACTTATTGGTTGACTGCTTGATCATGTGACCTTGGGCAAGTCACTGAACCTCTCTAGGCCTTACTTTTGGCATCTATAAAAGAAGAGGGCTGGGCTTCATGGCCCTACAGTTCCTTTTAGCTGTAGTCTAGGGTTCTTAATCTGAAGTGCCTGAATTAAAAAAAAAATGTTTCTGAAAACTCACTTTCAACATTTAATTCAACAAACATTTATCAAGCACAAAATTATGTGCCAAGCACTGGAGACACAAAAAGAAGCAGAAGACAATATCTGCCCTCAAGGAGTTTATAATCTAATGGAGGAGACAGTATGCAAACAAATACAGAGCAACCTATATAATTTAATTCCATGAACATTAATTAATTACCTGTTATGTGCCAGGAATAGTGCAAAGCACTGGGGATGCAAAAAGGGGTAAAACACCGTCCCTATCCTCAAGAAACACCATCAAATGGAGACACCACTAAAATATATATGTATATACACACATATATGTATATATGCACATATACTTGCACACAAATACATACATGTATGCATACTACACGCACCTATGCACAAACACGTGTGTACACACTGTGCACATATTTGCACACATGTGCATACATGTGCACGATGCATATATACCTATAAACACACTCATGTATATGCACGTGCACATACACATAACATAAACATATATACACACCATATACACATATGTGCGTGCATATAAGCATGTATACCCACACATACCTTTGCATAATGCATATATACCATACATATAAACATGCATGCATATACATGCACATACATATACACATGCATACAAACACGTATGCATATACATACACATATATTTGCACAATACATATATGCACATGCCTATAAACACCTGTATGTATATACACACATATATATGCGCATATACATGCAGATTTGCACACACATGCACAAACACATGTATGTACACACACTATATACACATATATGCTTGTATATAAACACATCCATGTCTATGCGAGCACACATATTTGCACAATACATATACACGCATATGAACACATGTATGCATGCACATAAACACACATGTACATGCATGCATGTATTTACACAATACGTATATACACATGCATATGAACACACGTATACACACATATGCATGCTTATAAACACGTGTGTACATACATACACACATATGCTTGCATGCACACATATACACCCCTAAACACGTGTGTATACATATTTGCACACACCTAGACACATGTATATATATTTATATACACACACATTATACATATATATGCATGTATATATCAGCCTCCATGCAGGAGGGAAAGCATTCCTTAGTCATCTCATGGATATTTTATGCATTAAAAACATGACTGAACAGGGTCCAAGACTTTCCCAGATGGTACATGATGAGAAAAAAAAGTGAAGGTGGAGGGTGCTTCCAATTCGACACCTAAGGCGTGGTTTTCCTAACGTGCCCCTTGGCATCTAGCCAGAGGGACGGGAATATTTTAACAAATTCCTTCAACATCCCTCCCTGGACGAGTAAGAAAGAGACAGGCGCATGCGCAGCATTCTGCTGGGAGGTGGGAGTAGTAGGGAGAAAGGACGAAGGGGGCGCATGCGCATAACCCCGGGGCGGGGCGAGGAGCTCAAGGGGCAGGTCTGGCGCATGCGCAGGACTCCGCGGGTGGAGGAGGGGAAGAAGAAGGGGGCAGACCTTTTATCGTGGCAGGTCCCCGCGGAGAGCGGGGCCGAGGAAGCCGCTTCCGGTGTCCTTCCCCCTTTCCCCGGAAGCAGTGCGTCACGGGGACAGGGCTCAGGCCGGGCTTCCTGAGAGAGCGACAATCATGTGACCGCGGCTTCAAGAGGAAGCGGCTGAGGCGGTCCGAGCTACCTGCGGCGACCTCGGCAGCCTGAGCCAGGTAGGTCTCGGGGCCTGGCGGCGGGGAGGGGCGGCCGCTGGGATGGGGGCGGGGAGGCGATCCCGGGCCCGCCCCCTTCACTGGGTGTTTGTCTTTCAGGTGCGGGGAGCGTCCCGGCGGGAGGAAGGGGCTCATCATGGCGGATGTGAGTGAGACCACCCCCCAGCTGGGGGAGGGCCGCGAGGGGGAGGGAGGCGGGGGATGGAGCCTCGGAGGGGTGACCCCCACCCCCACCCCGCTGCCGCGACGCCCGAGGCCCGCGGGGCCTGTCCCCTTCCCCGGGGATGGTGCCCCCCATTCCATGGTGCCCCTCCTTGAGTGCCGGAGCCTAGCACGCAGTAGGTGCCCCATAGATGCCCACGTGCGTGGAGAAGCGCTGTACCACGCCTGTCCTTAACCCCAGAAAGCCTGTCCCCGGGCCGGGGTCCTGGGCGCCCCAGCCCGCAGCGCCTTGGCACAGGTCAGTCATCGTTAAGTACAGAGAGCCGCCGCCGCCTTAGAACGTGCGGGCAGTCACTATCTAGAGCCCGGTTATCGGTCAGCGTATCCCGTTGGAATTAGAGCTTGAATGGTGGCCTTAGAGCTAGGCAAGTTCAGGTGGACCTTTGGGAAGGCGTGCTGGACTTGGAGGCCAGGGCAGACTCGTCTCGCCGAGCCCAGATCCAGCCTCAGGTGCTTGTTAGCCGGGTGACCCTGGACAAGTCATTTCACCCTGCTTGCCTCGGTTTCCCCATCTGTAAAATGAGCTGGAGAAGGAAATGGGAACCCACCCCAGTCTTTCTGCCAAGAAAACCCCAGATAGGTCATGGAAAGTCAGAAGGGACTGAACCCCGGCTCACCTTAGGCCTGCTGTGTGAGTCAGCAGGTTTCTTAATTTCTTTATATTTTGGTTTCATCAAAAAAAAATGGCAGTAATAATAACTTCCAACACACAGGTTGGTTGTAAGGAGGGCTTTCTTGAGATTTGACCTGAAAGGTCCCTTCAGCATGAATGATTTGTGTAAATGTAAGTCATGTGAGTTAGAGCTATTAGTTCTTAACTCTGGCTGGATATGATTGTTGTACACTTGACGGTGGGGACCTTGCTTTTATGAGGTGTTTAATGACGATGGATAGCTTTAGGACAGAGCTGGTGAACTGGGTTCCGGAATTGTTCAGGTCTGTGGGAGGGATAAGAATAGGTTTCAACTAGGAATTGTTCAGGCCTGTGGGAGGTTCAAGAATAGGGTTTGAATTGAAACTTGCTTTGGGAAATTTTTTAGGGACTCTGGTGAGGGAAGTTAGGAAATACCATTCACTCAGATTTGAGGAACTTCCTAAGTGTTTGAAACTCTTGTTTTCCCCTTGTGACATCTTGTTACAACCGTGACTTTGTATCTCCTTTTCTAGGATTTGAAGAGATTCCTCTACAAAAAGTTACCAAGGTAAAGGATAATTAGTGTCACCCTGAATTCTGAATCATAAAGTCTCACTTTGTTGCCACCTTAAGATAAAAATACCGAAACAAATGGTTTCACTTTTAGATTTGCTCTAAGGTAAAGCTTTTATACTGTGCTTAGAAAGGAAATTAAATTGACACACAGAAAAGATAGGAGAAGTATGATTCTACTTACAGATGTGCATATTTTTCACTTTCATCATGGCCTTTGCTTCGTATTTATGACATTTTTTGTCAGCTTATTTCCCTTGTGGTGTTAGATGTGGTATTTGTCAGCTGAGCCTTTCTGCTTTTGCTAGGAAGTTCATCTGAGGTGTTCTACTAATGAAAAAGATTTGGATTTCTGTTATACTTTCAATTCAAATACAGTTTACCTATGCATCCATTTTTAAAAATAGGAAATAGAGACTGGAGCTGTTATGTGACATAGGAATTCCCAGACAAGGAAACTCCCTTTACTAATGCAACTTCAGAAAGTTCCTGAGAGTTAGGACTGAGTTATCTGGTAACCTGATCTGTCTAGCTGTCTGTCAGATCTACTGGATCCTGAGAGACAGGGAGGGAGAAAATGCCATGAGACATCACTTAACCCATTATGTGAAAATACTATGTATAATTAAATTCTGACTTCATTCTTATACCACACATTATGGAAAAATTCTCTGGGTTGAAAAGATTTAAATGGTCAAAAGGGAATATCATAGTACCGCTTGATGGTGCAGTGGTCTGGGCTCAGGAATACTCGTTTTCCTGAATTCAAATCCTGCCTCAGACATGTACTAGCTGTGTGATCCTGGACAAGTCACTTCACCCTGTTTGCCTCTGTTTCCTCATCTGTAAGATGAACTGGAGAAGGAAATGATAAATCATCCAGTATCTCTGCCAAGAAAACCTCAAATGGGGTCAGAAAAGGTTGGGCAGGACCAAGTAGCAGCAATGGGAATATCAGCATTTGTTCTAGGAAACAGCTGAGTCATCAGTAAGGAGACTGAGTTTTCATGCCTTCTGCCCTGGGCAACTTTGTCTAAGCCTCTTTCTCATATAGAAAACAGTAGTGCTTAGTAACTAAGGTCTGTCCACTGTTTATGGATATAAAGGTAGAAGCTTCTAGGTTGCTTATTGTTACAGAACTGTAGTTAAGGGTTTTCTGTTGAAACATCTTTAAATTAATTAAAACCTTTCTAAAGACCTGATTTCATATATATATCTATATAGATATATATACACATGTGTGTATATATATGTGTGTGTACAAACATATACATATATACACATGTGTCTATGTGTGACAGAGACTAAAATCTCTAAACATATCTCAGCTTCAGTTTCCTAAATTGTAAAAATGGGATAATAGCACACACATATTCCCTTCTGTCCCCCCTCCCCCTGGAGATATTTGCAAAACAGCACCACAGTACCTAACAGTAGGTCAGTTAAATAAATATATGTTTGTTCCCTCCTCTGTTAACCTTTAGGTATGGCATGTACATCAAATTGTAGTCATAGTGGTGATGGGTTTATACCCTAGCCTTCCTTGTGACTGTCTAATTTAAGACTATTTTAATGCAACAGATCATAATTGTGACAAGGTCACTTGAAAGCTAAACCTTGGACATGATACTATTAACATTGAGTTAACTAGGCACAAACATCACCAGGGTGTTGAAATTTGAATTGTTTATACAATTTCAAAATATAAATAACTGGTGGTTTCCAAATTATAAAATTTTCTTAAGCAATTGTTCACCAGCTTAGGTTTTATTATAAATCTGTCAAAATGTGGCTTTCTCTAGTTTGTAGTGGGGAGGGGGAGACAGCTCACTATTCAAAATGTAACAAACAAAATAAGTAAAATTTAAAAAAAACCAAAAAACAATTTGGCCCTAAGAGCTCAGTTTGACCTTTTAAAAAACACTTAGAAAATGAAGAAGGGCCTCTTAGAGCACTTTATCCACATGAAGCCCATCCAACTGGAAGTATCATTTCATGAAGTCTTAACTTCTCACTTCTTACTAAAAATCTTGTGCTCCTATCTGTAGTACCAATAATTTCAGGTATTAGTGAAATCTGTGACATTTCCCTGTGACAGTCCCCAGTACAGTTCATTTATCTTGAATGTCAACCCGAGGCCTATTACATTTGTCAACTGATTTCCTTCAGACTCTACTTAAAATATTCTATGAAGCTTTTGTCCTCATTTTCTAGGACTTCTGTTTGAGATCCATTAAGAAGAAAAGACTTTTATTCTTATTTCCTCCCTGTAACATTAATTGGTCCTCTAATTTGAATATCGGAGAATATAAAAGGAAAAGAAACTCATTAATGAATCATTTTTCTGATACTTTTAAATTACTTTTATTTATTTCAAATTCAAACTAAAATGTATATATTTTTAAGTGATAGATGAGTTTAGGATGAAAGGATATTCAGTGGAAAGTAGCATCACATTTTCTGTACACAGTTGTTTCATGTGTTTTATAAGAGAAATGGAAGAGGTTTCTAACATACATAATAGATTGTAATTTTTCCTGATAGGTGAGGATCTCTTTTAAATGACTTTATCAATTATTCCTTATGTTACTATGTGACATGATTGATGGGTTTGATAACCTCAGGCACATAGGTACAAAGTTTCCTGTTTGACCAGTGTCTTTCCTCCACAGATAGGAAAATTGGCTTTTGCTGTGCCATTTTCAGTATTTGAAAATGATGGCAATTTTATGGGTTATATTATGTGATGGAAGTTTTTTGATTTTTCTTTGGATCACAATTGTGAGTTTGTTGACATAAGGAACTTACAGTCTAAAAACTCCTGGCTTGGCAATGCAGGAAGGAAATAAAGGAGATACCCCATCTTCCCTCTTTCCTGTTTCCCAGTCTCACCTCTCCATGCACCTTGAGGACTTTGGGCCCTACTTTCTGCTGCGTCATTATTCCCAGACTTTTCCATCCCTCCTACAGTTGAACTCATATGTATCTCCTAATATGAGTTCCTTGAGAGTAGATTATCTCTTTGTTTATATCTCTAGCACATAGCAAAGTGCTTGGCGAACAGTGAGCACCTAATAAATATTTTTTTAGTTCATTAAATCAGATTGGCACTTATCTGTAATTTACAATCTTTGTGAGTTTGCCTGGGGCACTGAAGGTGAATTGACTTGACCATGGTCACATGGTTTGTATCAGACTCCAGAGTTTTCAGTTGGGCCCACCATGCTGCCTCTCACATCACATCACAGTTGTACTTAATTATAAAAAATTATCCATAGCCCAGCAATTAGGAAACATTGAGGGAGTGAGAGTGGATTATCTTTAAGGCATCTCTTAGATCTGGTTGACATCCTTGGTTCTGTCTTTCTTTCGTGGATTGGACGCATGGAGATCCTGGGTTCCTAGAGGAGCAGATCAAAGAGGAAGAGGCTGGAAGTCATAACATAGTGTCTGCATAATAGGATTTTTTTGTCTGAAAGGAATAGAAAAACCAGCATCCCACAGCCACGTATCCCAGCCAGCCACAAAACGAGCACTAGATTTGGACTCAGGATCCAGGTGTTATGCTGAGCTCCACAACTTAGTATCCTGCTGTCTGTCTCTGTGCCTTTATGTTATTTATATAATTAATATTATTAATGTAATAATTATTACATCATTTATTATTTAATAAGGTTTGCAATTATGTACTTGAGCGTTCCCTGCCAAAATAGTATGAGGTCATTTATTGTCTATGCGTGTCCTGCCTTCTGTAACTGTGCAACAGAACAATCATAACACTTTGTGGTGTTTAGTGAAATTGAATGTGTAATCATTTTAGGACTTCATTTAAAGTTAAATGTTAGCACATAGTCAACAGTTGGATCTGGCTGATTTTAAGAGTTTAGTTGTATTTGCCATGATTGTTAGTTTAAGGTGCCCAGAGTTTTGTTAGGTATTATGTGGGAATAAAACATACTAGTGTTGTCTGACTGTAAGTCATGAATGGTTCCACTATTTGAAGTGTTAAAAATGAGCATCAGGCAATCAGATACTGGATATCTGTAAGGTGAGAAGGTGGCAGTGCATAATAGGGAAGTCTGAGAAAGAAAGAGCGAAGGATGTCATCAGAGAAGTGCATGCCCAGAACTGAAAGCAAACTGATCACTTGTGAGTTCAGGAGCTATCGAGGAGAGAGTCAATCCCTGGGGCTCTTCTGGTCATTTGATTATAACGGAAGTGCAGACAGCCACCCCCACCTTAATGCGAACTTATGGGAGGCCTGGGACAGGAATCATACAGGCAAGTCTGGGCCAGTATCTTCGCGGTGGAAAGCAGTGTCTGAGTCCGTGAGATCATAAGTCTGACCTAAAAGAACATATGAGAGAGAGAGTGAGAGTGTGTGTGTGTGTGTGTGTGCGTGTGTGTGTGTGCGTGTGTGCGTGCACGCGCACACCCAACTTCAGGCTCACATTTTGAGAACATTTAGTGTAATGTGTTATAACTAAACTTATTTTATTTCTCTAGTGTTGAAGGTCTTCATGCCATTGTAGTCTCAGACAGGGATGGAGTGCCTGTTATCAAAGGTAACATCTAAGTGGAAATTTTGTTTTCTACTTTGACTAAAACATTAACAGGTTTTACCTGGTGTGGGTGATAAAAAGAAAATCAAGAAGCTATTTTAATAAGTGGAAGAAGCTTGTTCTTGGGCTTTGAGAAGACATTTGTTTTTATATTGTCAAGGCAGTCTGTTTTTAGAACTTATTAAAACTGGCTATTGGGCCTGTAGTTTATCATGTCAGGTTATTTTATGTAGCCAGTGTTTGAACACAGGTTTTTCAAAGGTCTGGTTCCCCACTTAAGGCATTTATTGATATATGATTTGCTATTAGTAAATCTAAATTATAAGAGCCAAGTATACAATTCAGTACTTAAAACTAATAATAAATTGAAAAAAAAAACCTTCAAAGACCTTTGTTTAACAGTTCCTTTCTTGTAGTAGGCATTTAATAAATGTTTGTTGAATTGAAACCCCATTTAATGCTCTGAGGAAAAAGTTAACTTTTAAAGTTTATTCCCTTTTCTGCCTTCTTTCTGAAAATTACCTATTCTTAGAATTTTTTAATAGTGAAACTTGAGTTAACCAGAACCCCAGCAACAAAAATTCTTAACCAAAATTTTATTTTTGCATTCCACTTTCAGGAGAAAAGGCAAATCACAAGAAAACAAGCTTATAGCAGAGATTTATATAAAACGAAACTTCTAGGGTCAGTATTTATTCAGCCCAATTACCTAGTTGCTTATGCTCTTTACATCTTCTAATATTGTATGTTGAAAATTGATATTAAGAATGATGACCCATTGATACTGTTAGTCATGAGGGACAACTTAATTTGTTTTCATTATGTTATTACAAATGAAAATGTTCTTTTACACAAGTGGAAATAATCCCTTTTTACTTTATTCTTAACTGCAACATATTCCTTGAGCATTTTAATTTATTTAAATCTTCCTATGAATACTTAGAATATACAGGTACTCATTATGAATGTTTTACTGTGATGAAGACATTCAAGGGAAAGTTCAGCAGTTTCTTCTTCAGTTATTTATGGGCTTTGAGCATGTGATTCAGTAGGCCTCTCTCTCCATTGAAATGAAATGTCTTTTGACGTTTCATGAGGAGTGTTTATGGGTTTGTGAGGTATAAGGTGTTGCTTGTGTTGCTCCATTTGCTTTTAACCTGATTTCTTGTATAGGCTCTTCACAGCCTTTATTAAAAACTTACTGTCTTTTTCCAGTGGCGAATGATAATGCTCCAGAGCATGCGTTGAGACCTGGTTTCCTGTCTACTTTTGCACTTGCAACGGACCAGGGTAGCAAACTTGGACTTTCAAAAAACAAAAGTATCATTTGCTACTATAACACATACCAAGTAAGTGCCTAACTAAAGAAAGCAATTAGATTATAGCTATCATTACAAATCCTTTTTTCCAAATTAAGTGGACTCCATTTGTTACAGTAATTCTTTATCTACATAACTTATAACTCAGTCACATTGAAGTCACTTTATAGTGAAATCGAGTGGTAAGGAAAACCACTTAAAAGATTTGATAGTCTGCCCAGTAAGAAGTAGAAGGTCAATTCAGATCACTTACTTCCAGCAGATAGTGCGCTTAGCTAACCAGCTGTGAGGCACTGAAATCATCTTTTCATTTATATCTTTATTGTTTGCAGCTAAAAACTTTGTCATGAAAACCTAATGGTAACTGTTATGTAAATTTGAATGAACAGTTATTGCACTATTTTAGTTTTGTTAAAAAAATAAAAATCTAGGGACTTTGGTACTAACTTTTTTCTCCGATGTCACTAACTTTTTGGTTTTTAAATCTGACAGGACTATATTTATAAGAGATAAAGTTCAGCATCCTCAGTTTTTCTAACCTTGTCTCATAGTACATTGAAATGGGAGTTACTTACACAAAAGTGGGTAAATGTTCAAAATACACAGAGATATGTGGTTTCAAAGAGTAACCCGTTCTAGACTGCTTAACTTTTATTATTAGAGAAACAAATTAACATTAATTACAGTTATTCATAGAATCACATTAGACTTGTTGCTCATTTTAAAATTACAGGGTAAGTAGAACATATATCAAGACATTTCATTTTCATTTTAGAATGTAAGATGTTATACTCTGTTTCTCTAAAGCAATGTATAATTTAAAACCAACCTTCCCCCTTTTTTTAAGGTAGTCCAATTCAATCGATTACCATTGGTGGTGAGTTTCATAGCGAGCAGCAGTGCGAATACTGGTATGTTTTCATTATTTCAAATATAGTTTTAAATTATTGAGATATTGTACTTGGTGTTCCCCTTTCTATCCAGCGTTTCAGATAGTCTTATGTATTAGATATGCTACACCTTGTATTTATGTTTTGTTTGCCTCTTGTTAAGCAAAATAAATTTTGTACAGGGCTCTTTGATATTCTTTTCCTAGGAAGAGAAAGGAGGTTTTTTTATTTATTTTTTCCCAGTTTTACTTGTGCTACCTTTGGAAGCAGAGGTACATTCCAAAACACTTTGGGAGTGTAGCCACAAACCATGTTAGATCTCCCAACTTTCAAACTATTGCTTTATCCATTTTTTAACAGTTATTAAGTATATTCTAAAAATTAATCTTTTCAGTTTATTTACAAGTATAGCTTGTTCTGGACCCTGTTGTCCAAGGCCCAGCCACACTGAGTTTGGTGCAGTTTGTTCATTCTCAGGACAGCCACAGGGTGACGAGTTGTTCAGCAGCAATGAATCTTGAAACTAGCCATCTCTTTAGTTATAGAGGAGCTGTGATTATAATAATTATAGAAATCATAATAACCAACATTTGTATTAGTGCTTTAAAGTTGGCAGAGCACTTTACTTACCTCATGATTCTCACAGGAATTTGGTGAGTCCACATTTCACAGAAGAGGAAGCTAAGGCTGACACAGGTTACATGACTTGCCTGGGATCGCACAGCTAGTAGAGATTTAGAGCAGGATTTGAACTTGGATCATCGTGACTCAAGTACAATGCTCTACCTGCTGTACCATCCAGGTGCCTGGAATCTTCATCATCAACTCTCGTGTCATGTGTCAGAGATAGTGTCTTCTGTCCTCACAGTAATGCTGTAGAATAAGCACTATTTTACAGACAAGAAAACTGAGGCAGACAGAGGTTAAATGACTTGACTAGGGTCACACAGCTCTCAGGGTGTGAAGCAAGCCTTAAACTTGGCTCTAACTGACTCCCAAGTGCGTAGCACATCCATGCTGTCCCCGGGCTACCTTGGTGAAAGTTACAGTTTTTGCTTGATGCTGTATGTGGGAGGGCTTGGTCAGTCTGTGACGTTGCTCTGCCTTGGCTTTTTGCCCCAAGAGGTCCATGTGATGTGATAAAAGGCCAAAGGATCTGGAGGAGAGTTTTGAGGGATACCAGGAAGATGCAGGTGGCACAGAAAAGTTAGTCGATACTTTAGAGATTTATTATTCTAAGAAAAGTAGCTGGCAGACCTCAGACTCTGAACCCCACCCAAGACAGTGGTGGTGATACTTTTAATCCTAGGTTTAGTTTTTCATAAGAAAATTTGGGATCTTCCTATATCCATATATGCTATATAAAGCAAAATATAGGGATACTTTTAGCCAGTATACTTGGAGGCCATGGAACATAATGTGACCTCCTTAATTTAAAGTGTTGCAATAATTTTTTTTCAGATAATTAAAAACTTAAACTTTTATCTTCAAACATAAGATTATATGTATATATATATATAATATATATGACATATATATAAAGAAAACATAAGTAGATATTGTCACAAAGGTCACTAAATGAAAAAATTAAAATAAGAGACTTCACTACTTCAAAAGATCCTCAATTTGGTGTTAGGTATTGCCTCGACTGACTAAATTTTATCCCTTCTACATCATAGGTAACTATCATGAATTGCTGTAATCTCTCTTCCTCCTTCCTTCCCTCAATAAAAATTGACCTGGTAATCAGCCTTTCCAGGATGAGCAGTTGAATTTACCTAAACACAGTCTGTCACCAGGTCTCTCCTTGAATACTTGACAGTTTCATAGCAACTTACAAGAGCTGTGCCTTACTGGCATAAGTTTGGAGAGCCGTGGGTCATCTGAGTACAGTGGCTGCATGGACGCATTGGATCAGACCTATAAGATGAAAGCGTCCTTAAATTCTGGTGCTTTTTATCTGAAAAATGCTATAGATTTTTTTTTTAATCTTTGAACTCTAACAGTGTAAAATGCAAATGGATTTCAGCATAGGTAGGATTAGAGTATTTCATGCTGTTCTTAATTAAGAGAAATACATGTTCCTCTCAGCAGTGAAAAGTACGAAACATTTAAATTCATGTTTTGGAATATATTCTGAGCAGCTCAGGGTTTTTTTGTTCTTGTTGTTTTCATCAGTTGCAATGTTGTAAAAATTACCTTTTTTTCTTTGATGTAGGACTGATTGTCAGCCTAGAGAAGGAACTTGCCCCCTTATTTGAAGAGTTGAGACAGGTTGTGGAAGGTTCTTAACCTGACTGGCCTGACTCTGGCCTGACACTGGTCGTGTTGTGATCCCACTGAGTCCAGTCCAGCAACCTTGACTTCATCAAGTAACGTGACTCCACACACTCAGAAAAGACAACTTTCCCCAACTTAGACTGAAGAAGAAGATTGTATTTATTATTTCTAAATCGACGGACTGTTGTGTTGGGTTTAGGCTCAATTCTTCTGTAGTATGATTTCTGGGGAGACCACTAAAAATGGTTCAGTATCTATCACAGCTCCCATGGAGTTTAGCTCAACCACCAATGAGGGATGAGATTCTTATCCAGTGGATCAGAATCCAAATGAGCCACTTAAAGCTCCCCTGTTGTGTACAGTACATGTAGGCCTGCAGTAGGTAGGCCCTGCTTTGTATATGCTAGCGCTTTATTGTGAATAAGAGAGAACTTCTTTTTGTGTGTGCCATGTTGTATGTCTGCACTGAGTGAGAGGAAGACAACCTGTAACAGCAGTAATAAACCAGTACAATCACTAACTACCCCTGTTTATATCATTGTGAGATAGAGGATTTAAGAAAGCATTACTAATTGGTATTTCTCGTTAAAGTATTGTATGTCTAAAAAGAAATCTCTTGCTTTGGATTTACTTTTACATTCAGCTCTCAATAACCAATCAGTATTTTGATGTTTTTCTCTTTGTACAATTTAAATGTGAAAATCAATATCAAAGCTTTGGTTTGTGACATTTATATGAATACCCTAATACGACAGTTCTATTTCTTTTTCCTGAATAAGGATCTAAATAAAATAGTATTTTGTAAAAGTATAGCTTGACTATTTAGTCATGTAGTATTGGGGGAAGGGGCAGGAGGTGAATGAGGCCTGCATCTAAGGATAAGAAGATCATAGGGAGTTTCTCCTTGTGGGACAGTGGCAGAGCCATGAACCTGACTGGTCTAGACAAGATGTGATCAGGATCTGAACTAGCATGGCTGTGGGGGGACTAGGGAAAAAGGGGGTACTGAGAGCTGGATCTGTGAGACTTCAGGAGATTGTGGATGTCCCTGGGTTGTACCCAGGCATAGAAAGTCAGACCAAGATAAGGAGACTGAGGATGTAGGGAGAGAATCAACATAGAGAGCTGTGTCAAACGACTGAGGCAGACCAGGTATCCAGAAGACAGACGGTGTCATTCTACGTTCAGAGGCAGAAATGAGGGTTTGACAGCACCTGACCCTTACTACTGACTAGTGGCTGGCACGTTGCCCCACAGGATTCCCCACACATGATGCTGTGATACAAAGGATTGAATGCAGCATAAAGGGCCAGACAATGCGCTCTTAGGTCAGGGAAGGCTTCATGGAACCTGAGTTGGAGAAAGGGAAGAATACCAGTCAGAGACTAGGGATGTGAAGAAGGAAAGTCTGTTCCAAGCTTGGGGAGACACTGAGAAGCGTGGAGACGGAGGCAAAGAACAGAAATGAAGGACAGAGAGGAGTGCTCCTCTGTCCTGACTAGGGAGCTGGGATCCCTTAATGCTGCCCTGAGAGCTTGGAACTGGCCTTTATAAACAGCTTAATTAGAGTTACCGGTGTTGATTTAGGGGAGATGGTTTGTACTACCCGAATTGTTATAATGACCTTTTGTGCCATGATGGAATTCTTTCTTTTGGATACTTGTAGAAAAGTACATAACAATGTTTAATCTTTGCTATCTTTGATTCTACATAATGGGAAAACACTCATTTTTAATGGGATGCATGTACTTATATATGTGTGTATGTACATATATATATGCATAATTTGTATATACATATAGTCAACGTAGTTTAAGCTTTAATAAGCTTAAATTGCTCTTAAGATTTTTGAGATGTCCTGTAAATAGACATAAACACACATTTACAAACAACTGGCAAGACCGGCATTTAATGAATGCCAGTTATTGTGAGGAGTGTGTGGTGCAGTGGAGCTCTCAGAGTTCAATTCAGGAAGCCCTGGGTTCAGGTTCTGCCTCGGACACTTCTGGACAAATAACTTCTCCAAGACTCATTTTCCAGTAAAATGGGAATGATAATAGGACCGATAGTATTTCCCTGGTTGTTGTGACAATCAAATCAGATAATGTATGTGAAGTGCTTTGTAAACTTTGAAGCGCTAAATAAATAGCAGTTGTTGTTGTGATTATCATGTGACACTTTGAGTGTTTATGCATATCGATATCCGGAAATTGCTGTCCATGTAAATTTGTAGATTTAAAAAAAATTTAAGTATCTTAATTAAAATGTGATACAAGAAATGCCATGAAAAGCAAAAAAAATTATTTTCTTTTATGCTCTCATCCAGGTGAGTTCCCTCATCTGTAAAATGGGGAGAATAGCTTTGGACTCCTTACCTCACAAAATTATTGTTAGAAAAATAATTTGTAACCTTAAAGACTCATGGGATGTAAATTGTTATCAGTTGTGTTTTTAGTCACTAAATATTGAAAGCAGAGTCAAAGAACACATGTTGGAAAATAATGCTATTTTTAATAAGCCGAGCAAAAATATATAAATAAATACATAACATCCTATTAAAATAGCAAAGAATTGATTCTAAAACATTGTGGCCCACATAAAAACCATCCCTTTTTAACCCAATCAACTAGATGTTTAAAAAAGCCTAACTTCTCTGTGAATACACATCCATCCTTGCTCAATTTCTTGTACTTTTAAGTCTCACCCTACTCAGGTACAGTGTGAACATTTGCTCTTATCTCATAGCATCCAATGTAATAAAAAAAAAAAACCTCATTGG
Organism: Bettongia penicillata ogilbyi; assembly: GCA_023548195.1. Taxonomy (NCBI): domain Eukaryota; kingdom Metazoa; phylum Chordata; class Mammalia; order Diprotodontia; family Potoroidae; genus Bettongia; species Bettongia penicillata. Next base: position 1,439,067 of record JAJHZJ010000288.1, on the reverse strand, counting down.
AGCTTTGCTTTTAGGTGCAGAATCCAACTTGGGTCCACATGTGTCCATCTCTCAGGGAGTTGATAATAGGAAATAAAACACAACTTGGTCTCACCCACAGTGTGGTTTCAGTGGACAGGCTGAGCCTCAGTTCCCAGGACTAAAATCTTTTCATTGCAAAATTCACCTTGATATTGCTACCTAGATAAAGGAAAGTGTCAAAGTATATGGAAAGGGCTAGAGTCTTACCCTATGACCTTTGTTTCAGTGGTACTTTTAGAATCATGGAATACAAGAATTTGAAGCTTAGAAGGGATGTGCAAGATCTAGGCCAACATACTCTACAAAGGAAGGCAAGGTGAAGTGAATGCCCAGGACTATAAATCCAACATTTCCTCTCTCTATACCCTCTTCACTCAGTTCGTTCTGCTTTTTCTTAGCTCTTAATCGTTCTGCATGCCTATTTTTAATGTAAATCTCGTGATATTGCATGTATCTTCGATGGAACAAATCTGGTTTGAGCTCTTTATAGGCAGTTGCATTGGAGACATTCCTATACTACAAGGTTGTGAGAGCTTAGAAATCTTAACATCTTTGGGTTAATACCAAAACAAAGGTTATAGGGTCATTAGAGCTCAAAAGGACCTCATCTAGTCAATCTGGTTTTACAGAGAAGGAACTTAAAGCCCAGAGAGGTAAGCCCACTTGCCCAAGACTATGTAGACAACAAGCAGAATTTGAACCCAAATCCTCTAACCTCTGAACCAATGCACTTCCCTCCATTCCATTCTGAGGGAAGGAACTTTAAATAATAAATCCTTTGGATTTCTGTTGGCCTGAGTCGAGGAGTAGCTGCTATGATGAATTTATTTAATCCTTGCAGTGGGACCATGTTTTTGACATAGTCAAGTTCCAGTTGGTTTCTGACGCTATAGTTTCCCACTAGGTAGACAACAACCCATAGAAAAGCATAAAAAAGTGTTTCTTTTCCTTTGTTTTGCTTTACCATATAAACAGTGCAGTAGACCTCAAAGCTATATACTTGTGTTTATCTTTCAGGTTATGATTTTTGAAAATGTTTCTGTCTTTTTCATCAAAATAATATTTTTGGTAGCTATCAATTCTAATTCCCGTTACAGTTCTCAGAACACCATAGGTACTCAATGAATGTTTATTGTACTGAAAGAAAATGGCAAATTGATCTAGTATCTTTGCCAAGAAAACCCCAAATGGGGTCACGAAGAGTCAGACACAACTGAACAACAGCCTCACTGAAAGGAAAAAAACCTACATTCCCCAAAGTAGCATATTCCCAGATAATAGGGAGTAGACGAACTGCCTACAAAACATGTTGACTGTAATTCTTCCCAGCTTGGCAAATACAACCAGAAAGAAAAGAACATTTGACTCTGGGGAAGTTTTCATCATAACAACGAAATCACTATAGGTATCCAAAATTTTAAGGCAATGTTAGCAGATAGGGTATATAGTCCAGAAACCTAAGTTCAAATTCTTCCTCCGATAAATGACTGACTGCATGAATCTGGGCAAGTCACATAACTTCTCAGAGCCCCAGTTTTCTCATCTGAAAAATGGGGAGATTAGTAGCACCTACTTCACAGGAGTGTGGCATGGATGAAATGAGAGAATGTGTTGAGCGCTTTGCAAAACTTCAAGCGCTGTGTAAAAGTGAGCTATTTTTATTATTATCAAATGCATGTTTCCACCAACATGGTAAGTGGGCGTGCCAACTCCAGGAGATAGCAGTATCTGAACAGGACAGCCACTTCTGTGCTTCACCGCATGCGTCATATTCTCAAAGAACCCAATCAGGCATCCCCTAGTTGTCCTTGGAGTTCGATTGTCTTGTAAGTCCATCCACCAGCATTTACAACGTTGTGAACAGTCTGCCTCTGGGGAAGAATGATCATCCCTTGCCCGAAAGCGGCTACTTAAAAAGGAAGGACTGAGACCTCATGGTGCCACCGTCCTGCCCCAACTGCTTCCTTATTTGGGACTGAAAGACAGAACCAGAAACAAAGAGCACATGCGCATTTGTGAAATTTATTTTATGTCGCGTAACTCCAGTTATAATGTTAACATCTGCAGCATAGTTGGGCAATTCTGGATTTTCTAGATTTATATCTATGCACACACGCCAATCCTGTTTATGTAGTTACTTCGATAACTAGGGAAATGTTTTGAAAGCACACACACACACACACACACACACACACACCCCTCCCTTTTCACACGTATCTTCTGCTACTCCTATGTAATCTACCCGTCAGAGAAATTGGATATCTCCCTGTCTGTCAATCGTGACCTGGGATTTATCTTTGGGAAAAATAATCCCAATGACCTATTTGATCTCTACATCTCAAATGTATTGGGGAAACATAAGCATGACTGCTGAGGGTATTTAGGTTATGCATTGAAGAAAAAAAAGAAAATTCCTGTGTATTGTAAACAGTAGTTAGCAAGGTTTCAGGTTCTTGAGGATAATATCCTTACTTTTTTTTGGTAAGGCAATTGGGGTTAAGTGACTTGCCCAGGGTCACACAGTTAATAAGTGTTAGGTCTGAGGCTGTGTTTGAACTCAGGTTCTCCTGACTTCAGGACTGGTGCTCTCTCCACTGCACCACATAGTTGCCCCTGATGTCCTGACTTTTGCAGCATCAGGGAATTTTTGATGAGGATGATAGATATTTGAACTAAATGCTAGTGGGTAATCATTAAAACACATACATATATACATATGTATATACGTACACATATGTATACATGTATATGTGTGCGTGTGTGTGTGCATGTGTGTAGTGTGGCCTTAGGAACTAAGACTTGGCCAGCAATTTGAAAAAAATTACAAACAAAACAAAATGCAATAACTATACAAAGGCTTGCAAAGTTTTCTATTATAAATCACTTTACCTACCTTCTGGGAAATATCTACAAAGTACAGGATATGAAGTAAACTTTTTTTCCTCAACCAGTACAACTGGTTGCTAGCTATGGATAACTGGTCATTTTTCAGACTGCCGTTACAAGTATCTTTACCTATCATTAGAACTTGCATCCTGATGTGGAGAAATGTGCCACACTCTCATCACTGAATTCCCCAATCCCCACTGTTATCCACCTGCAGACTACTTCTATAAATCAGACTGGGCTGGTTTCAAGAGAATGCAGATCAGCATTAAAACAGCCTTCCCTCAGAAGAATGAATAAATTACAAAGTTGTTGCACAAACCCATCCACACTGGAAGAGGGAGTGACCTTACCCTAGAGTTTCCTGAAATGAATTAAATCATATACCCAATTTTCTATCTCCTACCCCACAGGTCAGACTGCAAGTGATCAGTTTCTTTCTAAGTTAGTTTGAAAAAAAAATGCGATTGGGGTTTGAAAGAAATACAAAAATTTTAAAAGAGCTTAGCACATTAGTGAGTCTGGATAAATTACCATTTTCCATCGTAGTATCTTAATCCATTCATCCGCTTCTACTCCTGTTTTTGCACATAAATAAAAAGTCCTATACGGAAACACTAAGCTGTGAGGAAACAAAAAAAAGGAACAATTTAGATATCTTTCTTCCCCTGTTTCCTATCTCCTACTCCCATTTTTCTTGAAGGAAAAGAACTTGATAAAAGGTTCAGTTAAGGTTTTGGAAGGACTGGGATCTAGGAAGCAATTTCTTGAGCATACTAAGGCTACCAAAATTCCTGTAATTATGACAGGTCATATTCTTGTCTAATAAGAATTCAAAGATGAGAAAGACAAAGTCTAGACTACTTCCAAAAACCTTTCCATTAATGCTCTCACAAGTCCTTCCATAAGATGAGCATAAGGTCATAATTTTCTTTTCATCCATCTCACCCATCAGAGGATTCCTAGTGTGAACTGTTATTTGATTTGAAGAGTAAACCAAAACAGAGAAAGACATTGCCTGTTGCTTGCCACGACTACCAAGGCCAGCGTTTCCCCATAGAAGCTTGTAGACTCTGTTTGTGTTGATCTGGTGCGATGAAGGGTTATCCTTCATATATGAATGTAGTAAATCCCCTCTCAACATTCAACTCAGTGAGAAGATCAACTAGCTCCCTTGATCTATTTATAGAACAGGCAGTTCACTTATCTATCTCCTTGGTTACAAAGTTAAAGTAATTTGATTTACAAACCTGGCTCTGGCTTTTTTCTCTTCCCTTGTTACTGTCTCAGTAGCTATTTCGGACAAGCAAGGAAGCAATCAGCAAACATTAAATGCCTACTATTTGTAAGGCACATGGGAATGCAAAGATAAAAAGAAAGTTTATATTCCTTTGGGAGCAGGGATAATATCCACCTTTAAATAAATGGAATAGAAAGTTGATACAAAATAATTGGGAAGTAGAGATAGTATTTGTGGAGGGTGAGAAAAGATTTCATGGTGGAACTAAACTTTGAAGAAAGCTAAAGATTCTAAAGGGTGGAGCTGAGGAAGTCACATATTGCAGGCACAGAGAGATAGTATTGGAAGACATGGAGATGGGATTGTTGTGTACCAGAAAGAGTAAGATCAATTTCACTGTATGATTGAATGAATGTGTAATAAGTCTGGAAAAGCAGGCTGGACCCTGAATGGGAAGGACTTTGAATGTCCCCCAGAGGAGAGTAAGTGTGTTTTAGAGGCAATGGGATGCCAATAGGATTGTCTCAGTGTTAGGAAATACTGGGTGTGCAGTTAAAATGAGAAAACTAGAATACCCTTCCTGGATGTTTTCTTAGGGTCTCCTGGTCTTCTAAACATCACAGGTTGGGGGCCGCTGAGACCAAGGTCGCAAACCTTTCAACACATTGAGACTATGGGCTCATAAAAGTCTATGGGCTTTTATTTTTTTTGCAAGAAAAAGGATGGGCAAGAATTTTCTCTTTATATCACAACTTACCAGAAGCAGTTGACTCTTTCCTGTGTGTAATCAAACTGCACAGCTGAGCATTCTGTTAGATCTAGTGTCCGAATTGGCTCTGGTGTCTGGAAAATAAGATAGGGTATCATGTCTGAATTTGAAGACTCCTGGAGCCTGTCCATTGCTCATATGTATGTAAGCCCTTCCCAAGATGACTATGACAGCTTTTACTTCCACCAAAGAGCACTGAAATAAGAAAGTACTTTTTATTTGGAGGAATCACATGAGAAAAGTTTTCAAAGGCTCAAGACCCTGAGCATCAAAGAGAGATGGATTTGGATTTCCCACCTCAATTTCATGTGGAAGGATTCTTACATATTAGAGACAGCCACTTTTTTCTCCCACCTTTTGACTCAGGTTCCATGAGTCTAATGGAAAGAGTGGGCATCCCAGGGTTCTAGATCTGCTAACTATAACCTGGAGTGTCTTCATGTCTGTGGATCTCAATTTCCTTATCTAATCCAACATAACCAAAGTCTTTGAATCCCTGTGGATCTCAATTTCTTTATCCAACCTGATCCAACCCAAGTCTGTGAAGCCATTTGAGTTTCAATTTCTCATCCAATCCAACACAACCCAAGTCTCTAAATCCATTTGAGTCTCAGTTTCTCATCCAATCCAACACAACCCAAGTCTCTAAATCCTTTTGGGCCTCAATTTCTTCATATAACCTGACCCAACCCAAGTCTGTGAAGCCATTTGAGTCTCAATTTCTCATCCAATCCAACACAACCCAAGTCTCTAAATCCATTTGAGTCTCAGTTTCTCATCCAATCCAACACAACCCAAGTCTCTAAATCCTTTTGGGCCTCAATTTCTTCATATAACCTGACCCAACCCAAGTCTGTGAATTCATTTGGGCTTCCTTCCATTTCCTCATCTAACTGAACCCAACCTAACCCATCCAAAGTCTGTGAACCCTGGCACTGTGCATACAAAAGCAAAAAGAAGAAAAAACAATCCCTGCCTTCAAAGAACTTCTGAATATATGGTAATGGTAGTAATACAACATGTAATATTATCATATGCATGATAATTTGAAGATGGAGACAACAAGGCAGTTGTCAGAAAAAGTTTGCTGTAGGAAAGGGGTCATCAGTAAAGTGAACAGGATGGAATCTCTTTCAGCTGTAACATTCTAGGATTTTACCTCCTGAGGGAAGAAGGGAGAAATGAAGTAGCAATAGGTGTATGAGCTAGACAAATGATAACTCAATGCTTTATATTTGTTTAAATGCTTCACAACCTAGCATTGATAGTTTTCATCCACGCCGGTTCTCATTTGCTCTTCCCAACAATCCTATAAAGCAGGTATAGGAGCTGTTGCTATCCTCAAGTTATAGATGAAGAAATAGAAGCTTAGACATCATTAGATCTAGGCAGGAAGGGATCTCTGAGGTCATCTAGTCCAACTCCATTTTACAGATGATGAAACTGAGTCCCAGAGATGTGAAGCTTCTCACCCAAGAAAAAACATACAACTAATTAGTGGCAGGGTGGGAGAGCACACTCTTAGGAAAGAACTTCATAAATGTTTGTTGATGACTTGCATTTGAGATCAGATTTTCCACCCTGGCTCTTCTATTTCCTGTGTGACTTTGGGCAAGTCGCAACCCCATTTGCCTCAGTTTCCTCATTTATGAAATGAGATGGAGAAGGAAATGACAAACCCCTTCAATATCTTTGCCAAGAAAACACCAAAATGGGTCGTGAAAAGTCGGTCACTACTGAAGATAACTGAACAAGGGAGCAGGGGAAGACAGAAGAGAGCAAATATTTATTAAATACCGACTATGTTTCAGGCACTGTGCTAAGTGCTTTACACATATTATCTCACACTGTCATCAGTGACAGTGGATGAGGAATTGAAATCCAAACTCACTAACTGTGTTACCTGTGAAATGAGGGAGTTGGATCTAAAGTCAGATTAGTCTAAGATGCCCTCTGTTTATAATTTCCATGATGCTTCATTCTGTATAGTCCCTAGATAATGGGCTGAAAACATAAATGTGTTTGTTGACTGGCTCTGCTCAGTAGAATCAGACCCCCCAGTTATGCCCTGGATATTTCAGGAAGAGTAATAAGAATTTCAGAGATTTAAGGGATTTCAAAGATCCTGTTTTCCTCTATATTCTTTTTTTTTTTTTCAAATGATACTCCATTGCATTTGGTCTACTCACCATTTGATCTTTGAAGTATTTCAGTTCATTCCTATGCAAAGTGAACCACCTGGTTTTCCAAGTCTATGGTGAGTGGGGAGGAAGAAGAACAAAGAAAGGAAATATGTAGGTTTTGAATGAAAAGAAGAATAATATTTGAACTGAAGTATTTTCTTTGTTCCTTTGTTTAAAATCCTCTAGATTACATAAAACAATATAATATATATTTAAACACAGAACTAAAGAATATTCTTATAAGAATCACTTCAGAAAAATGTAACTGAATGTGTATTCAAATGGGAAATATTCCATACCCCTGAGTGTCCTGTGCCTGTCATTGTAGATTTCTATAGACAAGGTCACCCCAGATTCAAGGAACTCAAAGCCATAGCTCATGAGCCCCACTAATGTACTAATATACAAAGGCATATAATGAAACAGCATAGCAAAAAAACCAAAAAAGAACCAAAAAAAATTTCCTGTCATAAACCCTGGGTCTATTTCCCACAAAAGATACTCCAGTGGTGGAAAGAGTAGACACTACGTAATGAATATTTTTCTGTCTTAGTAACCCATGGTAGAAACTACTAAGATTGTGATCTGTTACTCATGGATAGAAAACCCACACAGCTGAATCACTGATTCTCCCAGCATGTAATTAACAAACTACCATACAGTAAATCTGTAATGGTCAACATGCCAAAAAAAAAAAGTCTGTGCAAATTTATAGATAATGTGCTCAGATCAAATGCAGAGAGATGATTCAGTGTTGAATAAACATTGAAATTACTTTTCAAAAATACACTGTAGAATTTAAAAACATGAACTAAAAAAATTAAGCTTATGAAATACTATTGTCAATAGTTTAAAATATATTGTTTCCTTGACTCCCGAAGTAGCTCAAATGATGGAGGCATTTTATGTTGTATTAAGTAGGAAGTGGTATTGAAATACTGCAAAAACTAGAAGCATTATTCCCACCCACCTCTTTTCTAAGATCACAGGAAGAAGATCAAATTGTGGGAGGTGGGGCAGAATCTAGGTCTGGTTCTGCCTTTTGTTTTCTACTCCCTTTATTTTATAAGATGTTTGTGGCTAGATAGACCCATGGAAGGAAAATCTTTTCAATTTCACACAGCACAATTCCTAGGAAGTAATTCATGTCCCTCACCTTAAAATTGGGTAAAATAAGTTAGTTCATTGTCCACAGACATTTTCAGGGAATATCAAAGTGAAACACTGAAAAGCCCATAAATCAGGGACAATCAAATATCCTAGTTCAGTATTATATTAATTCTGTTTTCTGGTATTTCTTAGACAAGGTGTCATGGCCAAATAAGCCTACTGGAATTTTAAAGGAACTGAACTTGTACCAACCGAACTTTTAAAATAAGATGTCAAAAATTAGACAGAGGGAGCTTTCTAGAAATTTTTCAAAAATATATTTGCTATCCTTCCTCTCAATGAGACTGTTATGAAGCATCGTGGTTGCAAATCACACATCTCTTTGTAGGTATTAAAGAATTAATTTTAGGCCAGACCTGTGATTTCTTTGGTATAGGGAACTCCCAGTTGGGAAACTCCCTCTGGCAATGCTGTTCACTACCTGCTCTGAGACATTAAGTGACTTGTACAAGTATATACATATGTGTTTAAATATATATTACATAGTTATAGATATGTATATAATATATGCTATCTGTTTTAAATATATATTACATAATTATATATAATATATAAGTTATATAATAAATATACATTACATGGTTATATACAATATAAAATAAATATACTAGTTATATAATATATTACATAATTATACATCATAATATAATAATAATTACATAGTTAATATATAATATAATATGTTATGTAATGGATGATTTTTCTATGACATGATATATTAATTGTATCATACTATACTATACTATTGTATCATATCATATTATATTATACTATATTATATATGCATATACAGGTAGTATAATTTATCATCCAGAAAAGAATAATAATTCTTTCCATTGAATTTTTTTCCATTGAAAATGAAAGCAATATTATCCACTGAATGCATCCAAGAACAGAGCCACTAATGTCAAATTTAGGAATCCACTTACACTCTAGGCCATCTGCTTACTTCCCATCTCTTTGGGCATCATTTATAAAACCAGCTCTTACCTTCACTAGTCCCCCTTGTTTTGTTAGATATCCTTCTTTGGTGCCCAGCTAAGAAAGAAGCAAGAAGTTAGTGAAACCAGGAGCGCCTTACTGCATTACATCTATCCTTAAATCTCTTTTCTATTCTAGAGGATCTTTGGATTTTTCTTTAGGTCTTTAAACTCCTCTCCTCTCAGGGCCTTGGAAGTTATCTGTACATCACGAGATGCCAGTCTCTTGATCTTGAAAGGTGACTTTTAATCTTGCCTTTTCCTTCAGGGGCTTCTCAGACTGAGTTCTGTGTCCCCTCTTGGGCACTACACATTTTTTCAGAGATAAGAATGCTTTAGTAATCACACCCACCAGTAGTTTCAGTGTTCCTCACAATAAGACCAGGAGTATGGAGTGAAGGAGAGAGAGTGGGGATTGCCAGTGTGGGCTTGCCAGAAAGTAAGGCAGCCTGGTGAGTACTAGCTGCTGCTTCCTAATGATGAGGAATTTAATGGACACTTGCTGAATTGACTAGAAGTGCAATGAATCCAGTTAGGCAGAACAAAGATTCAGGGTTTTGTTTTTCCCTTCCTTTATGTACAAATATCTTGTTTGGTTAAGTTATTTCATATCTCAATAAAACAGGAGAATATGTATTATCATGTGGTTGTATGTCTATCACATACAGCAGATCCACAGGCTATACATTCCACCAAGTATCCATCATTCTACCAACCCCACCATAAAAATGGCATCCTACTCAAATTTAAAAGTCCTTCACAAAAAGTTTAAAGTATCTACATAAGCAGTCTATATTTGTTAAGTACATTTCATGGCTCAGATGAAATGGAACAAGGGGTCAGAATGGATTCTTAGGGGTTATGTCTGTTGCCTATTCAGCTACCATAGTTGTGAGTTGGAATATTATCCATGTGTAAAAGAATGCTTCTCTACCAAGTTCATTTCGTTTAGACCATGAGCTCCTGGAAAGCAAGGATTGTCTTTTGGCTTTATTGTATCACTAGCACTTAACCCAGATCCTAGCACATAGAAGGTAGTTAATAAATGTTAATTGTCTGATTAACTGATCAGAACCTGTGATCCCATTAAGATAGGGAAACTTTCTGTATCAAAGGAGATCTGCTTTGCAACTTAGAATCTTAGAGGCATCTCTAGGGCATTGAAAACTCAAGTGACTTGTCCAGAGTCACACAATCAATTTATATCAGAGGCAGATCTTCCTGATTCAGAGACTAGTCTTTCCTGACTGTATCTTACATCTTCTCAGTACAAGAAACCCAGAGTGTGCTTTTAGCTTGAGTGTTCTGTCTCTGTTTCTCTCCCTTTCTCTCTCCCTCTTCTTCCCTCTCCTCCTCCTTATTCTCTCTCTCTCCCTCTCCCTCTCTCTCTCTCCTCTGCAAGCTGGCTTCTGATTAGAATGATAGTTACTTACTGAAGGAGCTGTGGGTACCAGGTCGCTCTCTGTCCTTCCCGTTTGCATTGCTGTGTGGACCCTGACTGATTCGTAAATAGATGGCTCTTCCACTTGGCGTGGATAGGGATGTTTTAGAACAATCAAGGTGCCTGAATTGGAGAAAAACACAGGTTCATGCAACTTTGCCAGAAGGACAAGGTCAAGGGCTAACTAGAGACTGCGCTTTATCCAGAAACTGGATAAAGAGAATACTTACATGTATTTCAGAAGTATTTACTGCACTACTCTGACTTCATTTCAGTTTTAAAGTAAGGACTTTAATACATTATATATTTATTAATCTCTGATTAGTTAAATCATACATCAATGCCCCCTTCTCTTGACTTCCCTCCCATCTCTTAACTAAACACATTTGCTTAGATCAAGTGAACATGAAATAAGAGTAGATGTCACATATATCCAATTTTTTCTCTACTTTTACTTGCAGGAAAATTCCATCTTTATAGGCACCTAGACAGTGCAGTAGCCAGAGTGCTAGATTTCAAATTCTTTATCAGACACTTTCTTCCTGTGTGACCTGGGCGAGTTACTTAATCTCTCCCTCATTTTCCTCATCTGTAAAATGAGAATTCTCCTGCCTTCCAGGATAGTTATAAGGATAAAATGAGATAATATTTGTAAATCTTCAAGTGCTATATAAATGCTATTTTCACTATCATCATCATTATTATCCCTCTAAATGTCACCAATTCCATTCAAGAGATGTATCTGCTTAGGATCCTTCACAGATTGATACTTGAAGGATGATCTTTGAATCTTTGAAGGATGACAAGGATTCTGAGACACAGAAATGGGGAGAGTGCATTCTAAATTTAGGGGAATAGTGGGATAAGGGATGGGGCATTGAGTTCTGGAAAGTCTAGTTTGTTTGGAATGTAGAGTAAGCAAAGTGCTGAACACTATTTGAAATGTAGGGGAGAGTCAGATCGTGGGTGGTTGAGAAGGGATCTTAAATACTAAGCTAAGGAGTTTATCTTCATTCCTTCAAGCCTCCGTTCAAAAGCTACCTTATTCAAGAGCCTTTTCCCAGTCCCTCTTCCCATCCCCCAGTGCTAGTACCTTGAGATAACCTCCGGTTTACTTGAATATATGTTCTCTATTATTTGCATGTCATCTCCCCGGTAGACTGTGAACTCCTTAAGGGCAAGAACTGCTGTTTGTCTATTTTTGTATCATTTATAGCACAGTGTGTGGCACTTCGTGACTTGTTGGCTGCCTTCCTAGACTAGACCAGGAGGATCCCCTGAAGGTTTTGAGCAAGGAAGTGGCATGTTCAGATCTGTGCCATAGGAAGATTACTTTAGTAGCTATGAAAAATTGAGATTGGATCAGGGAAAATCTATGGGAGGCCAAAGTAATAGTCCAAGTGAAGAAACTGCTAATAGTGTGTTTCATCTGGAAAAAAATAGAAGACAATGTGAAATATCTCATCAGAAAAACAACTGACCTGGAAAATAGATCCAGGAGAGATAATTTAAAATTTTTTGGATTTCCTGAAAACCATGATACAAAAAGAGCCTAGACATTATATTTCAAGAAATTATCAAGGAAATATTGATATTCTAGATATTCTAGAACCAGAGGAGAAAACAGAAATTGAAGGAATCCACTGATCACTTCCTGAAAGAAATCCTCAAATGAAAACTCCTAGGAATATTGTAGCCAAATTCCAGAGTTCCAAGATCAAGGAGAAACTATTTCAAACAGTCAGAAAGAAGCAATTCAGTTATTGTAGAAACACAATCAACACAAGATTTAACAGCTTCTAAAGGATCAGAGAGCTTAGAATATGATATTCTGGAGGTCAAAGGAGCTAGGATTAAAACCAAGAATCACCTACCCAGCAAAACTAAGTATAATCTTTCAGGAGGAAAAATGGATATTCAACGAAATAAAGGACTTTCAAGCATTCTTGATGAAAAGACCAGAGCTGAATAGAGAATCTGACTTTCAAATACAAGAATCAAGAGAAGCATGAAAAGGTAAACAGGGAAGAGAAATCATAAGTGGCTTACCAAAGTTGTACTGTTTACATTCCTACATGGAAAGGTGATATATATATATATATATCACCTTTCCATATCTATCTATCTCTATCTCTATCTCTGTATCTGTATCTATATCTATATCTATCTATCTATATACATATATATACATATATATATATATATATATATATATATATATAGAGAGAGAGAGAGAGAGAGAGAGAGAGAGAGCATAGGGTGAGTTGAATATGAAGGGATACCTAAAAAATAAAATCAAAGGGTGAGAAAGGAATGTACTGGAAGAAGGAGAAAGGCAGAGGTAAAATGGGGTAAATTATCTCACATAAAAGAAACAAGAAAAAGCTTTTACAATAGAGGAGAAGGGTGTGTGTGAGGGGAGATGAGAGTTAATGAGTGAACCTTACTCTCATTGGATTTGGTTTAAGAAGGGAATAACATACACACTCAGTTGGGTATGAAAATCTATCTTACCCTACAGAAAAGTAGGAGGGAAGGGGATAAGAGGGGGGATGATAAATGGGAGGACAGATTGGGGAAGTGGGTAATCAGAAGCAAACACTTTTGAAGAGGGATGGGATGAAAGGAGAGAATAGAATAAGTAGGGGGAGAGATAGGATGGAGGGAAATGTAGTTAGTCTTCCACAATATAACTGTTATGGAAGTATTTTCCATGACTACACATATATATCCTATATCAACTTGCTTTCCTTTTCAATGAGGGTGGGGGGGGGGGAGGAAGAAAGACAAGAATATGGAATTCAGAGTTTTAAAATGAATGCTAAAAATTGTTTTTACCTTGCAACTGGGAAATAAGATATACAGAGACAATGGGGTACAGAAATCTATCTTGTCCTACAGGAAAATAGAAGGGAAGGGGATAAGAGAAGAGGGTGTGTGTGATAGAAGGGAGGACAGATTGGGGAAACTGGTAATGAGAATGCATGCCATCTTGGGGTGGGGGGAAGGGAGAGGTGGGGAGAAAATTTGGAACACAGAATCTTGTGGAAATGAAAGTTGAAAACTAAAAATAAATTAATTCATTAAAAAAGTTGTATGTAGTAGAGATCTCCAGTTTCCGACACAATCTTCTTTTTCTCTTCTTTGAGTGTGGAATCGTTCATGTTTGTTACTATTTTTCAAGTTCATAATGTAGAATATTTAATTAAAAAACGGCATGACAAATTGAGGAAGCTGTATTTTATTCTAATGGCAACGGGAAACAATTGAGGCTTATTGAGTAGGAGAATGATATGTCCAGATGTGCTTTAAGAGGATGAATTTGATTATTATTTGGCAGGTGGATTGGAGAGAAGTGATACTAAAGTAAAGAGATCAGTTAGGAGGGTAAAACAATAGTCCAGAGCAGGCATGGCAAAGATCTAAATTAAGAGTGGTGGCCGTATGAGTATAGAGGAGATAAATGCAAGAAATATTATGGAGGTCAAATAAACAAGAGTTGGCCACTGACTGCATTGTGGGGCTTAAGGTACCTGGGAGGATGTGAAGGGGAATGAACATTGAAAATAATTCCAAGATTATGAACTTGAGTGACTGGTATGGTGTCAGTGATCTTTAAAAAGGAAAAAGCAGTAAAGGTATAAACTGAGAGTTTCTGGGCCAGACTGAAAAACATGGCCATGATGGTGGCACTGATTGATACTATAGAGCTGTGGGCCATACTTGATGATCTTTTACTCCCAAAGCAGGTTGAAATTTTAGAGACTTTGTGTAAGTGGAATTATGTCCTACTAGGTTATAAAGGACAGGAATGGTATCTTCTTTGCCATTGTAATGTCTAGTGTCTTGTATAGAGTAGGAGCTGAATAGGTGTTCACTGAATGAATAAGTGAATGAATGCCTTTGTGGGATGAGGTTTAAACTTGGAAAGGGCTTTGGCTAACCTCCCCGTTTCCACAGCATTGAATGCCTAGGACCAGGACAGCTCCAGATGTCTCAAATTCCTCCAGGACATGAGTTTTGTCTTCTCCATCCCTAGAGTGGATTCAAAAACTTTACTCCTAAAATATTCATCTTTTAACTCAATAAAGGAAGTATTAATGAACTCTCTCCTTCTGGGAAGTGGCTTATAAACTGAAAGCAAAGTAGTGGTACTGATCTGCTTCTTCTAGTTTATGTGGCTGGGGTTGGATGTAGACTGAAATGACAGATAAAGCAAGAAGGCAACTCATCCTAAAACTTCTTATTTTTGTGACCCCAGAGGAGAGGTTTTCTTAACTTGACTGTTGAAATCCACTGGAAGGAACGCTACTAATTCAGTGAGGTCTCATATTTTGGAAAGAGGAGTTAGAGCACCAGACCAGCAGACGAGGAAACTCCAACACACAAGATAGTGCAACCAAGACAACTTTAGGGCTTGGCTGTAACCCTCAGATAAGGGGAAAGAGTTGAAGGAGTGAAAAGGCTACAAGGGGAATCAGGGAATTGGGAGCTTAGGGAATAGGGCTACAGGTTTTACTTCATTTTCTGCTCTGTTTCTAGAAGCTGGTCTGTTCCTGCCTCTGAAATTAAATTTGGTTTCAGAATTGCTCATTAGAGGTACATATTTTAGAGTAGTTCCTTAATTGTGTGTATGTGTGTGTGTGTGTGTAAGACAGACAGAAACAGAGATAGAAGTACACAGAGATAGAGAGATGCAGACACACAGAGACAGACAGACAGATAGACAAAGATAAAGAGGCAGAGAGAGGGTAGAGATAGACAGACAGATAGACACACGAACACATTCATAGAGGTGAGTGGGGAGGGAGTGTGCCTTTTGGAATTCTATTGATGCGCATGGATCCCTTCTCAGAATAAGGGATTGCTGCATTATTGCTGCAACACCCTGGTGCTGCTAAAACTAGATTACAACTGAATTGAGAAATATTCAACAAAATAAATAAAATATAATACAACATAGACAATATTAATATATAGTTTTCCAAGTCAATATATAGGTCACGGGGATCCTTGTGTATAGTTTAATGGCCCTTCCCTTTCTCTTCAAATTTGATAACACTGTTGTAAAGTACAAATATATACAGACTATCACTTTATTTTTGGTGGTAATTGAAATTAAGTGACTTGCCCAGGGTCACATAGTTAGTGTCTGAGGTCAGATTTGAACTCAGGTCCTTTTGACTTCCAGGTCAATCCTTTATCCACTGGGCCACCTAGCTGCACCTAGACCATTACTTCTAAAAACAAAATTGACTCTCATTTCATTGCTGTCCTTGGATTCAAAGAGTAAGTCCCAATAATACAGCAATGATGACCATGTTATCAGTTACTCATTAGGCTCTGTTAGTATTTCTTTCCATAGTTCTATATGAATGGAAAGGCCGTTTGGTATGGTGGAAAGGGCAGTGAATTGAGAGTCAACGGTTGATTCTGCCACTAACTTGTTCTGTGCCCTTGGGCAAGTAATTTCACTGATCTGGGGCTCAGTTTCCTCGATTGTTAAATGAAAGACTTGGACCAGAAGATCTCCAGGTTTGCTTCCAAGCCTAACATTAAATGACTCCATGAATATGGACTTTCATCACTCTTAATACTGTGAGGTGTAGAGGCATAGTCAATGCTTATCCTGGAAGTCTATCCATTGCGCCACCTGGGCCACTCAAAAAGTGGTTACTACACATGCTAGTGATGATCTGATTGAGTTTGAGTCCTGCTGCTGTGTGGCCCCTGGGCAAATCACTTAATTTTTTAATGCCCCAGGCAACTTTAAGACTCTACGTAGCAGAAAAGGTACACTCTACATTCATTCCCTTAAAACCTCTACTCACAGAGGTACAAGTGAATATTAAAGACATTCCTTTATCATCATGAGGAAGATTCAACGTCACAAACCATGTCGATGTGAATAATCATTTCATCTGTTCTGTAGTTTGTTCCCAAATGCTCCAATGTAGAAATCAGTCAATCAGGAAGCATTTATCATCTACTGTATGCCAGGCACAACATAAGGCACTGAGGAAAATGAGAAAAAGGACCCCGAAGGGCTGACCTTCTGCTGGGGTATTTTGTAACACAGGCAGGTGGAAAGTACCTTCATTTTCATAGTGGAGAAAATAGGAACCTAGAGGAGTAAGTTGTTTGGATTACCTGGAAAGTTTGGTCAAGTGAAAACTGACCCACAGCCCTAATGGTTCAAATAATGGTGGTGAGTGTTATTAAACACCACAAAGGGAGAAGCAACTTACATTCTTTGGTTAGGAGAGAGAGCCTGTCAAATACTCATTATCAATGTATCATCATTAGCACATGTAGTCACTATTTTGGGGGCAGCCAGGTGGCTCAGGGAATAGAGCCCTGGGCTTAGAGCTAGGAAGACTTATCTTTGAGTTCAAATCTGACCTCAGACTCTGACTAGCTGTGTGACCCTGGACAAGTCACTTAACCCGGCTTCCCCTAGCTTCCTCATCTGAGGAATGAACTGGAGAAAGAAATGGTAAACCACTGCAGTATCTCTGCCAAGGAGACCCCAAATGGAGTCACAAAGCATCAACACAACTGAACAACATATAATCATGACATATCCATTCTTCATTTTTTTTTTTTGAGGCAGTTAGGATTAAGTGACTTGCCCAGGGTCACACAACTAAGTAATTAAGTGTCTGAGGCTAGATCTGAACTCAGGTCCTCTTGACTGCAGGGTTAGTGCTTTATCTACTAAGCTAGCTAGCTGCCCCACACTCGGCTTATTTTGAAAAGGGCTCTTCATGTATCTGAGAGATACAAGCTCTGTACTCCACTGGATCCTATGTGATAATTCATGCACTAAGCAGATCACCAGTACAGAGAGCTGGTGAGAGTCAGTTCACAGAACTGACGGTTCTCTGATACTCTGCTGTGTAAAATTCAGACAATTCTCCAGCGATACCAAATCCATCCTCTCCTCTTCACTCAGGAATTCAAGCTCTGGGTTCTTTAAGGTCTTCTCAGTAGTCCTTGAGCCTGTAATCTTTCTTTTTTTCCAACTGTGGTTTGTCCTTGGTTCTCAAAGAGGACCATGACATCGGGAGATGATGACATGGCTTGAAATGAACTTTGATTTGAGGGAGGGAGGGCTGTTCAAGGTCACCAGCATCACTTTCTCCTCCAGAGCCATTTGGGTCCAGTAACCAGATGACTGAAGATGGCCCAGGATGCAACAGGAGACCCTGGCCCTTTTAGGCTAAGGCCTTTTCAAGTGCTCACTTTGAGTGAGGCAAGACCCATTCTTCTCTCCTCTCTTTTCTAATATATATATATATATATATCCTTGATCAAACTATAAAAAATAATTTCCTAATGTACAGGTTGCACCATGTCTTGCCTCTGATTAAAAACCTTCATTGCTCCCTATCTCCTCTAAAACATAATCCAAACCTCATTAAATGACCTTCCTTAGTTTTACTCCAACCTAGTTTTCCAGTCACATTTACCAGGAGTTTTGGGCAGTCTAGTCAAATGGTGCCCAATCTCTTCCTGTCCTTTGCTTCAAGGGTTCAGGTAGGCAAGGTAGTCATACCTGGAAGGTCCTTCCTACGTATCTCTGTCTGCTGAAATCCTACTCTTCATCAAATCTAGTTCTAGGCAATTTCCTCCATGCAACGTTGACCCCACATCTCCTATTCTTCCCCCTCCTCTCCCTCCATTGGGAATAAGCTCTTCTCCCTCTGATTTATTCCAGCACCTTTTCTGGATCTCACCTTTGTCCTTATAGTATTTACCTTATACTGTTTCACCCTTATTTGCGTCCATGTTTTGTCTTCCCTAGTAGTCTGCAGGCTGTTTTTCAATTTGATTTTTCCCCTAGATCCTAGAAAAGTGGCCTGGCAAGTCTTAAGAAATCCTATTTGCATAATGATATGAGGTTCACCAAGTATTTCTCATATGTGAGTTACATAGTATAAGTATTACACATCCTCATTTTCTGATGAGGAAACTGAAACTTGGGGTGATTAAATGATGTGTTCATTCAGCCTTACAGCTGCTAAGTGGTGGAGTCTGACTCAGTTTTCTTGGCTCCTAATCAAGCCTTCCTTCCATTATACCCATGGCATATGGCAAATGAGGCAACCTGGATTCAATATGAGTTATGTGGTCCTGGGTAAGTCACTTAATCTCTCTAAGCTTCAGGTTTTTTATCTATAAAATGGGGATAATAGTATCTAATCTTCAAGTCTTCTTGTCTGTAAAATGGGGATCTATATCAGAATTGTTGTGAAGATTAAGTAAAACTTATAAAATCTTAAAGTCAATTCAAGTCAGCAAGAATTTCTTTTTTTTTCAAGGTTTTTAAAAAGTTTATTAAATTTCATTACCTATTCTTCTGCAAGGTTGAAGCCTCATCTGTAAAAATAGCTTCAGCCAAGCAGTTTATTAAAACTAAGTTGGTATCGTACAGCATCTGACACCAGCCAGCTAACCAATCTCAGAAAATTATTCCCATGGACAGAAAACCAAATGTATTCTGAACACGACTGGTGATGGATGGAGTTGGCCATTATACCATTACTGATTTAAGGCTTTTTACAGATAAAATTCTAGCTCTGAAGTACATGGTCTTAGAATTCATTTTTGCCACACATGATGTGATGAATTCAGAACTAGATACACTCATTTGAAATTACAAGGAAGTTGTGCAGAAGGTGCAAATAGTAAAAAGCATTTTTATCCAGTCATTTCTGAGTAGTTAAGACTTTTTTCCATGCCATGGTATTGTTTCAGAAGTGTTAAAGTTGCTAATCTTTCATATACCCCAAATTTAGGACAACACTATGCTGGGCTGTATTCTTGTGCTAATTTATTTGGGGTCCAATGCTCAATCCTCAATAGATTTTATGTATCTCGACTATGCATCCTCACTCATCAGTGCATTAAGTTTTGAAAGGTTGCTCAGAGTCATCTTGATCAGCCAGCCATCTTTATAGCAAGATCTGTTGACAAGTCCTGGGTCTTCTGCAAGAGCTACATTCATTTCAGTTACTTCTCCTGATAGAGAAGAATAGAGTTCCCTGGCAGCTTTCACACTTTGCAAAGCTCCGAACTCATCTTGTTTGTTCAATTTCGTTCCAACTTCTGGAAGACGACAGTAAACTATATCTCCCAATGCTTCCTGTGCAAAATTGCTGATTCCCACAGTTCCAATACCGTTTTCAGTTATTACCCATTTATGCTTGTCCGTGAATTTTCCAACCGCGCTGGTGCGGAGACCCTGGGAGGCGGCGGCCGCGAGGAAGGGAGGGGAACCTGGGCCAGCGCGGGCCGGTAGGCACGGGGGCAGCTGCGAGCGAGGCCAGGGATCCGGTGGTCTCAACCCCGGCCACTGCCCACCTCAACAGGAATTTCTTAAGGACCTATTATGTGCCAAGCACTGTGCTCAATCTGGGAAATCCAAAGAACGGTAAAACCGACCAAACCAAAAGAATACTCCTCCTCCCAACCCCAAAGGATCTCAGAGTCTAAAGGAGGAGACAGTGTGCAAACAACTACATGTGAACAAGGTACGTACAAGGTAAATTGTGGATAATCTCAGAAGGGAAGCACTAAGAGAAGGAGGACCAGAAAAGGTTTGTAGAAGGTAGGACTGTAACTGAGGCTTGAAGGAAGTTAGGGAAGCCAAAAGCTGGAGAAAAGGAGGGAGAGCATTAGAGACATGGGGGATAGCTAGGGGAAATGACCAGAATTAGGAGGAGGGTCCTGTGTCTGAGGAATGGCAGGGAAAGAGCATCACTGGATTATAGAGCACAGGAAAAGGATGAGAGTATAAGAAGACTGGAAAAGTAGGAAATGTCCAAAGGATGAAGGTCTTAAAAAACCAAATACAGGCTTTATATTTGATCATAGGGACCATAGGGAGCCACCATTACTGAATAGGGAGTCATTGTTACTGAATAGACCTATGTTTTAGTGCTATATAAATGTTAGCTATTATTATTAAATGGGCAGCTAGGTGGTACAGTGGCTATAACACCAGACCAGGAGTCAGGAAGATTCATCTTCTTGAGTTCAAAACTGGCCTTAGTGTGACCCTGGACAAGTCGCTTAACCCTGTTTGCCTCAGAAGGAGGAAATGGCAAACCACTCCCACATGCTTGCCAAGAAAACCCCAAATTGGGGCCATGAAGTGTCAGACATGATTGAAAGGACCAAAAAACAGCAGGCTCGTGAGAATGAAGTGACTTTGGAGAAGATCATCTAAACCCAATAATAGCAGTTCACTTGGTTTAAAGATTTTTTCCTTACAACTTAGCACACCCCATTGCCTTCCGCTAGGATCAAATATAGGATCTTGGTGCAGTCTTAATCTCTGATAATTTGAAGAACTAGAAAAAAGGTAAGTTTCTCTTCTTGTATCTATTCAGGCTCCTCTTCTATTTTCATGTGTTGCTGAAAACTTTAATAGCTTTAAAACCTTTGGGACACCCTGTATAAACGCCTTTGTTTTAAAGCTCAAAGGATTCTCTCCACTCTACATCTATGGTTAATCAGCTCTGCTTTGCAAATAGCACTCCACTCTTTATACAAAGCACATTATAATACTATCTTATGATATTCAGAGGTTTCGAAGTCAAAAGAATGCTAAGCCAATGCATTTTATTATGCGCCTCCCCACCCCGAGCCAATCAGTTATTTAGGTAACTTTTAAAATTGCATTTCTTCTACATTTTAGGGAGGGGAAAGAACACAAAACCAGCTATTCTTTGTCATGGAAAATCTCTAAATCTCTGATCACCTCCAGAGGTTTTATAAGTCTTAAAATTAATTTTGAATCATTTTAGGTTTTAAATAAATATGTATCACAGAGACCTTTGAGGGGGCAGGGCTTAACTTTATAAGGAAATTGTGATAAAACCTTATAAAGTACCTATGATAGTGTAGTAACTTCCTTCAGCCAAGAAGTAGAATCTTAAGATTAGTGGAAATTCAGCATTAAAAAACAAAACAAAACAACCCAGCAACAAATAGAATTATTTTTTTGGCTTAGAAGCATGTGTGAAAAGAGGGAAGTCCAGATCTATGCAATAGTTGACTTGAAATTTTATTTCGTAATGCTGATTGGATGGTTAAAGGGGCAAGAGACTGACTATAGATCTCCTCAATGACCAAGTACATTGCACATAATTCTTCTCATTGCTCTTTGGTTCAACTTCATGTTCAATTCTTTGGCAATTTGGATGCTTTTTATAAACAAGTAAGAGCTTCAGTTAAGCATCAGTTAACAAGGTAAAAGCTCGATTGCAGTCTATACAAATAATAAAGTATTAGTAATGAGAAAACCCCTACTGGCTTTATATGTTTAAATTATTGATGGGAATTGGGTTTGTAATCATTGCTCATTTTAAAAAGAAGTTTTATACTTTAAAATTAAGTTTCAAGAGTTTGAAGAGCTCTATGTGTAAAAATAAACAGGAAATTACTCAATAGCAACTTCTTATGCAATTTGGAATGATTTAATACGTCCATGGTTAAGAAAAAGAGGCATTAGGAAACAGATCTTCACAACTGGGAGAGAGCCTGCAGAGCATTTAATCCTCTCTTCCCCCCATTTTGCAGATTTTTTTCTTTCCTTTTTTTTTTGCTTTGTTTTGTTTCATTTTCCCCTCCAGATCTGTGACCTCATTGGTTTAAGGGAAGAAACTTTCACTAGCGACGAAACTTCCTCAGTCGATGCAGCTCTGTACCTGTTCCACAACTTCTAGTCTGGAGTTAATGTAACCCTGAGATATGAGTGATTTACTCAGATTCATAGAGCCAATAGAAGATGTTGTTCTGATGTCAGCGACCCATCTCTATCCACTAAGTTAGCCTTTTTAAAGCTTTCATTTTAAAGATTTTAAAAAAAGATGTAGAATGAGAACACAAGCATCTTGAGCTGTGTTCTGAATTAATTTCATCAAAACTTTTATAGTTAGAATGTTTTTTAAAGACCCAGATTCAGGGTGTGTGTGTGTGTGTGTGTGTGTGTGTGTGTGTGTGTGTGTGAGAGAGAGAGAGAGAGAGAGAGAGAGAGAGAGAGAGAGAGAGAGAGAGAGAGAGAGAGAGAGAGATTATTAGGTAGTTGGCGTAAATATTTTTACATGAGATTTTTTTTCCCCAAGGAGTACTGCTTTAACAGCATTCCAGAAACTTTGGCATGTTGTCTCATTATTATCAGTCTTTCACAGTTATTGATTGTTTCTGTGATATCTTCTTTGAACCTCATTATTCAAGATACCATTATTGTTTCTATTTATATCTGCACTTTTTGCTTGTGCTCATTAATATAAATACTCACTAACATTTTATTGTTATATTCTATAAAAAATGTGCATGGTATTCATGTTTTTTAAACATTTGTTTGTAGCTTCTTTATGCCCTGGCATATGGTCTATTTTTGCAAATATGATGTTGAGAAATATGTATATTCTTTAATGTTTCCTTTCAGAGGAAACAGTCTTTTAGATCTAACTTCTTCAGCAGTGTGTTCAATTTCCTATTTTCCTTTTTTGTCTATCTTTCTGTCAGATTAGCTCTAGGAGAAGAAAATTAAAGCATCCTATAATTATGTTAACTTCGATGTCTTTTTGTGGTTCAGTTAACTCTTCCTCTGTTACTTTAGATACGATGCCATTTCATGGATGTGCATTTAGTACTGATATTACTTCATTGTCTGCATGGTTCATTTAAGCACAGTATAGTTTATCTCTCACGACACTGAGAAGTTTAATTTTTGCTTTGTCTGATATCATAGTTGCAACTCTTGCTCTTTTGGAATCAGCTGATATATAATATATTTTAGTTTGGTCTCCTCATTTTATTCCAGATGTATTTTTGTTTTTAGAGTTTTTTTTGGTTGAAATTGTTGGATGTCATTTTATTAGATTTCTTTGGCCTATTAACTTTTAAAGTTATTATTATTAGGCTTGTGTTTACCCTCACTTATTTCTTTGGTATTGATTTTTATCCCTTTCATCTTCAAAATCAATACTTAGTCTCTGTAATTAATTTTCCTTATACTATTTTGATGCTAACCCTACAGGCTTTTTCCTGTTCCCTTTCCCATTATCAGTCCTATCTCAATTTTTTTGAATTTACTTAATTTTCATTCTTCCTTCCTTCCTTCCTTCCTTCCTTCCTTCCTTCCTTCCTTCCTTCCTTCCTTCCTTCCTTCCTTCCTTCCTTCCTAAGAGACTTCCCTTCCACTATCCCTATTCCAGTTCCTCTTCTCCATTGCTTTTATCCTATTTCCCCATAGCTCCTAGTCTCATTAAGAGACCACAGAACTTACTTCACCACTCCCCTGTGGATTTGGTGGGTGTATATTTCTAGCTCCCCGCTTTCTCTTACTTCCATACTACCCATTCATGGCCATATTTTATTAAAGGTCCATCTGTTCCCATCAAGATTGGGCTCAGATTTATAGAACCTGTTTTGGGTTGCAATTGCAGCTCTTTTGCTTTTTGAGATAGCTTCTTACATTCCCTCCTCTGATTCTCATGGCTGAAGGATGTCAATGACAATATATCTCAGGATTACAAAGAATTATTAAATGGATATTAGTGGGCAACTCCTCCATAGTTTAATAGCTCTTGTTTCAATTACTGGTCAGTGAAGACAGTGAATTATAAAGAGCCCCCAAATCCATCTCGCCACTGTTTTTTTTCTTTATGTCTTGTTGGTACTTCCTTATTGATAAAAATGAATACACCTTCACTAACAAGGGGTTTTTCTACACTATTGATTCATCAGATCCACATATATTCGCATATGTATGAGCAGAGTTCTAAGGTGGGGTTGAAGAGAGACCTTAGGTATCTCAGGTTGGCATTCTCTTATGATTTTCGTTATTTTATTCATTTTTCAATTGTGTCCAACTCTTTGTGATCCCACCTGGGGTTTTCTTGGTAAAGATACTATAGTGGTTTGCCATTTCCTTCTCTAGTTAACTTTATGGATGAGGAAACTGAGGCAAGCAGAGTTAAATGACTTCCTCAGGTTCACACAGCTAGTATATATCTGAGGTCATATTTGAACTCAGGTCATACCTTCCTGTAGGACTCCTGGTACTCTATCCACTACTCCACCTAGCTGCTCTTATGACAAACAGCCCAAACAACCTTGATGGAGAGCTTGTCTTGGGGTCAGAATAGGTTTGAGTTCCAGTCCCATCTCTGACACACACAAGCGTGTGACCACATCACAAGGTCAAACACTTAACCTTCCAGACAACTCCCAGAAAAATTTAAGGTTCTGTATTGGAAAGCCACCTCTCTGTATTTCTGGAGGGAGTTCCCATGCTGTATTCCCCAACATCTGGTTCCTTTTTCTCACTTAAACCTATCTAAAGAAAAAAGATTTTGACAACAACAGCCTTTTCTATTCTAAAATTCTAAACTTGACTTTTTTTAATTATTATTTTTGTGGCATAAGGAACTCCCTAATGAGGAATAATTTCACTAGTGCAGATCTGAACTTGTTCTTCAGCTTAGTCTTGGAGTTACCTGAAGGAAGGGGAGGGGAAGATGGGAAGGGAATAAGAGTTTCCATATGTGCTACTACTAGGTGCTAAGCATTGGATCAAGCACTTTTCCCCCTTTACAAATATTATTTCATTTGATTTTCACAATATCTCTAGGAGGTAGAATCTAGCTTCTATTATTATTCCCATTTCATGGTTGTGGAAACTAAGACAGAAAGAGGTTAAATGACTTGGCCCGGGTCACACAATAGGTATCAGATTTGAAATCAAGTTTTTTTTCTGATTCAAAGCCAGTACCAAGATAATAGTACATTGACTCTAAAGAAGATGAACTCAAATTTCACATAATTCAAAGACCAGTGTAGGTGACAAATCATTATAATTATGGAATTTTTGGTTCCCATGTTCCATCTTCTTTCTCCATCCCTCAGACAACCTCTTGTAAGGCTTCCATTTACACACAGCTTACCTGTTTCACTCCCAATCAAAGGCTGGTTTGCGAAATGATTGACAAACTCCTTCAAACTTGAGAACTCATTAAAGCCAAACTTGAATGAATAGCCTGTGTATTCTACATGAAAGTGTTTGACAGACTCTTTGGCTCTGAAAGGGAAAAACATTGATTATCTATACATGTCTATTATTTATGTGAAATTCATCATTTTTGAAAAGAACCACACAATCTTGATAGGATTCCAGTCATTATTGTCCAAGAACTAAGACATTTGATGCAGCGGTTGAATTTTGTCAGGGCAATGACCTTGGGGATTAGACATATTCTACTTTGCAGAGCACATGCAAAACCAGATTCCCCTCTTGAATGGAATGCCAGGGGAGCAATCTCCCTTGTGTGTTCATTGCCCTACTTCTCTGAAGGGCCCTTACATATTTAGTTCTAAAAAGAGTGTAGGGTGAGGCAGAAAAGGAATAGGGCATATGTAGAAAACACACACACACACACATACACACACACACACACTCCTATATGATATTCCCTATAGGAGTGGCTGTCTCCATTGATGTCCTACAGTGTTTATGCATTGAGAACATTAATGGTGACCTGTATATCCATTCATTCAGATTATAAACTCCTTGAGGGCAGGAATTGCCTTTTGCCTCTTTTTGTATCCCCCATGCTTAGCACAGTACCTGGCACATAAAAGCTGCTTCATAAATGTTTATTGACTGATTCATTGCAAGAGGCAGAATGATTTGAGGCAAAGTGCACTGGATTTGGAGACTGGAGATGGGGTCTAGGTCCTAGCTCTGACACTTCGAGGTTGTGTGGGCTTGAGTCGTACTATGAACCTCTCGGTTTTTTATCTATGAAATAAGAATAATAACTCTTGAAATGTCTTCCATAAAGGGTTGTTATGAGGAAAATTCTTTGGAAACCTTAAAGCCAATAAATTATTATTAAAAAAAAACATTGACTACCTTTAAGTTTGTTCCCTCACCATCTTCTTTCTAGTTGTGGCTCTAAAGATTTAAAAACTGTTTCTAATAGGCTCCTTTTTCTGAACTTTGCAAAGGTAAGGTAGTGATGCCGCAATTTCTCTATCCTTGACCCTTAGGGAACTGAATAGGATTATTCGTTAGGGGCACCAACAAATCTAAATGCCTTGTTTTACAAGTGAAGAAACTGAAGCCAAGGGTAATTGAGTAACTGGCTCACCCAAGGTCATGAAAGAAGTGACAGAGGCAAACTGGAATCCTGGCCCCTGTCTCGAGAGACAGTTCTTGGTCCACTGTACCACACTGCCTTCAAGAGGAAGATTCTTCTTGTAGGTGTCATCATCAAAGACAACAAAACACCCTAATGCAGCTCCCACCATGTTTGATTAGGATGTTCATACTACATAGAATAAAGCAAATGCTGACAACATCTGGGAACCATCATCATGTACTATCATTCAGATGAAACATGCATCTTCATATCTCATTGCATTTCCTAATAAGTAAATCTGTGAATGGAAAGAATTCTATATTGCTTAATTTCCTGAAAAGTACTGGACAGGCATAATCCTTCAAAGATGCAGCTTTTGTCACTGGCATAATTCGAACTGTGAGTGAGCAAGAGTGATTTAGCTGTTTTACCATTCAGGTGTGGGAGCTCTCTGACCAAATTGTCCAAAATAGCAATGCAGATTTGTGATCCAGTGGTATAAAAGAGGGAGGTAAAGGAGCCCTAAGTGTGAGATGAGGGAGGGTGTCAATTAAATCAATTATTCCTTCCCCCTTAAAGTAACTACATTAACCAGGTAAGAATATACTTAGTCAATCAATCAATCAATCAATCAATCCAGGGTTAGGTTTGAGATCTTTGAGCAATTTGGAAGGAGTGAAAGGATTGCTGCTGCTTGTTTTTCATTCTCAAAGAGGACTGTGACATCAGGGAGATGATGGCATGACATGCAAGTGAACTGGATTTAAGTGAGAGAGGAGAGCTGTGCAAAGTCACTAGCCTCACTTTCTCCTCCAGAGCCATCTGGGTCCAGTGGACAAATATGGATCAGGACAACGGGAGATGCCCAGGATGCAGGAGGGGTCACTAGCCTTTCCAAGCTAGGGTCTTAAGGAAGTAACAATATAAAGAAGGTATGTTGGGATGGGCTTAAAAGTCTCAGTTATACTCTATGGTTCTTATATAAAGGAGCCTAGTTTTCTAGTGAGAGAATTGTTCTAGTCAAATTCCTGAGAAAGAATCATTTTGGGTGGAGGAGAGAATAATCTTTGACTCTCCCCCCTTAACCAGAGGATGACCTCCTGGACTTCAACTTGGAGTTCTCATCAGTGTTCTAACAGCATCTGTAGAAGAGCTGATGGGAATATATATATATATGTATATATACACATATATATACATATATGTGTATATGTATATATATGTATATGTATGTATATATATATGTATATGTATGTATGTATGTATGTATATATCAGGAGCTAAGGATCAGCTAGACACACTAAGGAAAGGCAGCTTCAGGACTCTATAAAGTATTCAATAGAAAGACACACCATACCTAAGAGTACTTCCATGGAGGGGTCAGGTTATAAAGGTGAGAAGAGGACTTCTAATCGAAGGACTTCTATAAGCAAAGCCTTATTCTTTTTTCTTCATGTTCTCTAAGCTTGAGCCCACTTTTCCCTGGACTTTGCATATGGCTGTTGTGAATGGGTTCCAGGTTTTGAAGGGAGCTTGTACCAACTGTTCTTATTATATTACCTTAGTAAATATCTTTTTCTAAAAGCTATTTAAGTCTGGGTAATTATATAAAAGGATAATCAATAAGGGACACACATTGATGGGGGCTCATGAGCCTCTGCTCCTGGAAAATTATCCTCTGTCCTAGAATCCTGAAGGAAAAAGTAACGGCTGAGGTCTGGTTGGATCTGTAAGAGAGGGCACTGGGAGAATGAGCCCAGAGCTTGAGTTACCTCAATGTAATTACCAAGTGCTGTTGTGTGGTTCTCATTTCTTGTTTGGATAACATACCTCACGGAAAGAGAGTATTGACCAGTCTTCTCATTACTGTCTCTTAAGAGGTAACTTCCATCACTCCCATTTGAGAGAAGAAGTGCTTCTGCTGCATGTCGAGTGAGATTGCCATGATACCATCTAAATGGGAAAAAAAAAATCAAAATTACGTTCAAGGAACAAGATGTAGCAATCTCTTGTTTTCTGAGTTTTTGATCACAAATGAGTTCAATAATTTCCCCTCCAGTATGGGGTGCTTAGAGAACATATGTGTTAAATTGCTATAAGGAAAGGGTAGAACTCACTCACTGAATCAAAAACTAGAAAAGAACTGACACTCCAGGGAGCCAGTGACATACCTCTTGTCTCTGGGCACAGGAAATAGGAACTAAAGTTTTTAAGGTCAGAGATGCCAGTTTGGAATGGCAGGAAACTTCCAAAGACCTTCCTTTGATTCCATGCTCCATGAGTGAGCCATGAGCTAGACACTTCAGAAGCAGGCGGACATCCCTGACAGTGACATGACATTGAATGGAGTAAGACCAGCTACAAAAGCTTCAGTCTGCACTGAGGGTGGGTTTAGGGTCTCTTAAGCCCATGTGCTATGCTGTGAGAAGCTGAGACCCAGATCCAGAGCTCCTGGATCTCTTATCTAATGACTGGCCATAGTGGATTCCATGAACAAGGCATCAGTTAGGGGTTGTGCTATATTTCTTATAAAAAGACTCCTTGAAAGAGTCCTGGTTTTATTTGGGTGGGAGAGGGGAGGTTCTAAGCAACATGAACTTATGTCTTGGAACTCCTAGTTTTGGGCTTTCCCTATATCATTATTATGAAAGACCTGGGTCTAGAAAAAATTTTGGCAATGCAACCCCAACTGAGTTCCCCCAAACCACTTGATGAAATCACAAAATGTAAAGGGAAGAAAATAGAGACAATGTTTATGGATCGAGTGATTCATCTCTACTGAATTTCATTTTCTTAGATCCAGCCCAAATACTCTAGTTTGTTAAGAACCATTTGGATCCTGATGCTGTCTTCCAGAATGTAAGCTATCCTTTCTAGCTTGTTGTCATCTGAAAACTTGAAGATCACACCATCTTTGCCTTTATCCAGATCATTAATAAAAATGTTAAACAGCAGAGGGACAAACACAGATAGATCCCTGAGGTACTCCACTGAAGACCTAACATGTTGATATTGCACCAGTATTATTGCAATCAATTCTGATTTTCCACTAGGACATATTCTTATCAACAGCCTTGCTAAAATCTATGTAAAAAGATAGACAATACCCATAGCATTTCCCTCAACTACTAGTTTACTAATTCTGTCAAAAAAAGGAGAGAGTTAGTATGGCAAGACCTGTATTTGATGAAGTCATGCTAGCACTTCAAAATCTCACTTCCCTACTTGGACTTTGTATGACACGTCTAGAACACCTGTTCTAGAATTTCCCAATAAATTGAAGTCTAGTTCACTAGCCTTTAAATTTGAAGACTTAGCTTTGTTTTTCCTTTCCTTTTTTAAAAAAAAAATTGGAACATTGGAAGAGGAAGTGAAAACTTTTATTTTAAAATAAAATAAAAATTTTAGTTTTGAAGAGGAGAAAAAAATATTGGGTTATTTGCCTTTCTCCAATCTGTAGTACTTGTCCCCTGTCCACGATATTTCAATATTTTTTTTTATTCGATTCAATAGACACTTCATTAAGTATTTAAAATGGGTAAGTCATAAGGACCTTACATTCTAATGTGGGAGGGGCAAGAGAAGGATCTACATTATTTTTACCTTACATAAATTATACAAATAATTTCATAGCCTTCATAAAAGGCTAAATTTTAAGAACTTCTTCCAAATACCATTTCTCTGACTAATTCAACATTAACAAAAAACCAACACCAAACTATGCCCAATATCTCCCACAGTATGATCTTTCAAATATTTCTGACAGTTCTCAATACTGACTTCTGCCAGCTCTTTCAGAACCTGAGGTGGAGTTCATCTGGGCCAGGTCACCTGAATTCACTAAAGGAAACTAGGTGCTCTTCTCCTCTCCAACTTTTTTGTTTAAATCCTTTACCCCTCTCCCCAGCCCCCTCTCCCCATCTTTATATACTAGCAAGTAGAGACCTAGCTATTAGAATTTTCTACATAAACATCTGATCTCTAATGGAGTAGCAGTTATCTTGTCATGGGGCAGCAGTCACTAACTCCCAGTGAAGTCTCACCACTCTGAAATCTTTGGAAAATATTTAAGAAATGGATAGGATATGATTCTCACAAGTCTTTCAAATTCATTACTATTCAGGAAAGCTGGAGACCAAATTTATTCTTCAGCATAAGGGAAAGGGGTACTCTTCATACTAATATTCAACCACCTGCTTTTCCTAGTTGGTCTGATCATGGGGAAAAGAACAACTTAGATCCCCAGATACTGTGGATTCTGAACCAACAGAACCTCACCCACATTCATGTCTATCCCACTTGTCTGACTGGTCTTTCTCAAGTCTCCTTTTCTGGATCAACATCTGTGTTCTGCCTTCTATACCTGGGTGTGTCCCAGGGCTTGGTCATGGGCTGCATTTTTTTCTTCAAAGATTCCCTCTCTCTCAGTGATCTCATTAGCTTCCTTGGGTTCCAATTATCATCTCTATACATATGACTTACCAAATCTACATAATCAACCTCACTGAATCTGTGGAGTTTCAGGTCTTCATAACCAACCTTCTTTTGAATATCACCACATGGGAATCACCATGTGGGAACACATATCTCAAACTCAACTCCTCTATGATGGAACTCATTTTCTTTTCCCAAATCCATCCTTCTTTCTAGATTCTCTGATCTGTTGAATGTGACACCATCCTTCCAGTCATTGAGGCTCTTAATCCATCCCCACCCCCAATTTTACTTTACCCACATTAGTTGAACATAAGATGTATTCAGGAAAGAACTAGCTGATCCAGAATGTCTCTTCTGAGATTTTGTAAAATTCAAAGAAAATACTGGGTAAGGGTGGGAGAGGGAACAGAATTGGTCAGCAGAGTTATATTGTAGTTGTGAGAATCAAAACAGGATTAAATCAATCCCACTAACATCAAGAATAGTCTCGCTTTTCTTCTCTGCTCCTTCGGTTTTCCTAACCTCTGTTTCTCCCCAGCCTCTACTGTCAGCAAGAGGAAATCATTTTATGGAAGAATCACTACTGCCTTGTAATACCTTTAAGCTTTACTGCCAATCAAATAGGCAGAAAAAGAAACTTGGGCATGATAAGAAAAGAAACCCTGGGTTTATGCTGCTTATATTGTAGTATTAGCAACATCCCTAGTGTCTCAATCATATCCCATGAACGAAAGAGACCTGGGACCAAATCCATCCATTAATATGAATGAAATTTTAGCATAATTTTCTAATCCAAAAAGAAAATGGATTTTATCTTCCCCATGAGGTTTTTTGCATGATCCAGTCTGTGGGCCACTGTGCAAAAAAAAAGTAGCCTTACTCACAGGAATCTTGTTAACCTTTAAAAAGAAAATGTTTGAACGTTAGTGAAGGAAGTTCCTTCATAGGTTTCAAAGTTATCTGTTTTCTAAAACTGTGTTTCCTGGTGTCTATTTCTTGAGTACATTTCCTCTTTCAGGCAAAGATGTCATCACTCTGCATTTTTCATGTTGGCGTAAAGCTGTAACTTTAAAAAAAAAAAAGGAAGTATCTTTGAAAGAAAACATACCTGCTCCTCAGCCTCAACCTTTCATTAATTCAGCTCAGCTCTAATCTCAGACCAGATCCTGGGATGAGCTCACTGCAACCTTAGGCTTTTCCAAGGTAAAAGTTCTATTTCTCTTCAGCCAATGAATCCTCAAGAGCCCTTTTATGTCCTTCTTTTTATCTTTAGATATTTCTGAGACAAAAATCTCAGCATGACAAAGGCCTGAGCCAGTTATTTCAAGCTCACTTTTTAAGGCAATAGCTCATTCCATAAAGTTCTAAGCCAACAAAATAACATAGATATTCCCTTGATTTTGATGTAGCAGGATTTGGCCTTTATTGCTTGAAACATTTCTAGACGTCCTTTTATTTGTTAAAAAAAAATAGAAAACAAAGCAAAACAAACCAAACAAAAACCCAAGGCTCTCTTTAGGTTCTTAAGTTAGATAGAAGGTAAACTGTAATTTGGCACAAGATCTGTATTCCACAGACGTTCTACAAATATGGGCTGGCCACATTGTTTGAATACCAAATGCCTAAAGACTTCTATGGAGAAGGCACGCGAGGCAGATGCTCACATGGTGGTCAGAAGAAGCAAGCATGCTTTCAAAGGCTCTGAAGAACTTTGGAATCAACTGTGAGACATGGGAAACAAAGGGTCAAGCAGCATCAAAGAAGGCACTGTGCAAAACAGAATGGCAGCAGAAACATGAACTGCACACATTTAGAGACATCTCCACTGCAAATGTTCATATGCCTGACCTGTGGTAGAGTCTTCTAAGCATCTACTGGTCTGATTAGCCACAGGCCAACACTGTACCTTGACTCCAACATAGTGATGTCATTTTGTCCTCTTTGAGAGCAAAGGGAAACAATCAACCTAGCTCCAGGGACTGGATCTGGGATGTCACTGGATAGGAATCCCTTAATGGTGAATTTCCTCTACCAATTCAGGCAGATACTTGCTTTGCTATTTAAAAATTTATTGTTGAGTCGTTTCAGCTGTGTTCAACTTGATGACCCATTTGGGGTTTTCTTGGCAGAGAAACTGGAGTGATTTGGCATTCGCTTCTCCAGCTCATTTTTACAAAGGAGAACACTGAGGCAAACAGGGTTAAATGACTTGCCCAGGGTCACACAACTAGAATGTGTCCGAGGCCAGATTTAAACTCAAGAAGATGAGTCTTCCTGACTTTAGGCCTGGCACTCTATCCACTGCCACCTAGATGCCCTTAAAAAATCTATACATTATAGCGTTATTTATATATCTTTGTCTCTATATGTATGGATATATATGCCTATATATATAATATTTATATATGTGAATTTGCATGCCAAACTTGCTCAGTGACCATGCTAATCTACTCTGCATTTTTCCCATTTTAGCTGATGTGTTTCTGAAGTGACCCACTCTGGTATTTTTTGTAACCCATACAGTCTTAGAGAGTTGCCTGGTGGACACTGTGAGATTATGGAACTTGCTCAGGGTCACATAGAAAGTATGTACCAGAAATGGAATTTGATCCCCAGTGTTTCTGCCTCTGGGTCTTGGTGTTTATCTGCTAGGTGATGCTGCCTCCCATTTAATAATAAAGATAAAGCATCATAGAAATCCTCTTATTTAAAAAAATGCTAATAGATAACTAATCTTTATAAGAAAAACCTAACCCCTCAATATCTGCCCCTATCTAAACCCTCATTTGGTTTTTTATGGTAAGTTATATTTTATCTATATGGTCTATCTAACCAGATTAGAATGGAAACATAGCAAGAGTAGAGAACATGTTAAACAGTTTTCAACCTTAGGCCAGCACACAGAACAGTGCCATATTTACACATGGTAATCTCAATAAATGTTTGTTGATAATGATTGAAAATTTTCAGTTGTCTGTTCCCAACCAGATGTACCCAAAACTGCAGGGTCTCCCACTCAAGGTGTTCCATAATATGATTTCCCTTCCAGGAAATACATTATCTCTGGTGTGGATACCGATACAAATTGTATTCCTTCTCTAATTTAATGGATGGCCTTCCAGAACTGTGGGGGCCAAAAATTTATCACCCTGTAGCCATGGAAGGAATCTCTTAGAGCCTGTCAATGCTAGACTTGGAAAATAATCGTAGTTTGTACTCAAGAGGAGATTTGAAACTTAGCAGGACCTGCATCCTGCTGTGCTGACAGCTTTCAAGAGTCCCCACACCATGACAAGGGAGAGAAGGATCAACTTCTTAATAGCATTCTTTTCTTAATAGCAGTGCTTACTAGTAATTCTTTTAAGGATGATTCCAGTTCCTTCTCAAGTACAAAATTCTGGAATTTCTTTTTGAGCTTGGGATTCTAGTTGAGGGAGGAGATTAAACATTTAGTAGAAATTACCTGAGATAGGATAAGGACTGATCCTGTGATTGCATTCACTTAGGAAACTGCTCTGTGAAGAACCTCTCTCTTCTAATAGAAACACCTTGTTGGCAGTCTAATCTTAGTGTTGTCTGGGGCATGGAGTGGTTAAGTGACTTGCCCAGGATTACACAGTCAGTAGGTGTCAGAAGTGGGACTGCTATACTATACTGCTTCTACTGACAAGTGGAATAGAAGTTAATAAAAGAATATTTTCCCTTACTTTGAATCCCAGAGTCACACTACTGCCAGTTGGAAGGAACCTCAGCAATCATCTAGTTCAAGTCTTACCCCGCAAATAAGAAGAATCGTTTCCACAACATTGACATGGGGTCATCCATTGTTGAAGACCAATGAAGTATAGCTTACTACGTCCTAGTTTGTCAGACTGTCATCCGATAACTCTGTTTATTAAGAAGTTTTTCTTTATGTCAGTCTAAATTTGCCCCTTTGCTGCTAAACCTAGTCTTCAGACCCAAACAGAATCTAATCCCTTTGTCACATGTTTGTCTTTCAAATATTAGAAGACACTTATGTTCCCACAAGTCTTTTCTTCTCTAGAGTAAACATTCTCAGTTCTTAGGATCAGAGAATCACCAACTTTTTTTAGGGTTGGAAGGGATCTTACTGACTGTCTAGTCTAACCTATAACTAAAAAATTGTCCCTTGTTTAACATGCCAGGAAAGCGGTCATTAGCATGTTTGAACCCTTCTGATGAGGAGGAACTCATGATCTCCCAGAACACTCCATTCCGTCTAATTCTTAGGAAGCTTCTCATGACACAAAGCCTATATTTGTCTACATTTCAGCGTCCAACCATTGTTCCTGCTTCTTCAAATGAGATAATAAGCACTTTGTGCAGGTCCTGGTATATAGTAGGCACTTGATAAATGGTGATTCCCTTTGCCTTTTTCGTTCTGCTCTTCCCGCAAGCCACAAATCAAGTCTAGTCCCTGGTCCACATGTCAGTCCTTTAAACATTCCCTTTCTCCTCCTCCCTATTCTCTTCCCCTCTCACCCCCAGACTTAGCCTCTTCCTTATTTCCTTCAGGCATTCCTTAGATGGCATAATCTCTTTATCATCTTGTATGGTGGAAATATCCTATTTTAAGGATGACTCCATATCCCACTCAACTATAAAATTTTATAATTCTGAGATTATTGGGTATTGGAATTTTTTTCAGTTTGGGGTTTCAGTAGAGAAAGAGAAAAAATATTCTAGTTACACTGGTCTATTGGCTGAGATAGTAGGGGTGAATTCCGCTTACTACAGCCTAAGATGACAAGGGGTTCTTGGAGGGGGAGGGGTGTGCTGTCATATCACACTGTTAAGCTTGCAGTGCACTAAATCCCCCACCTTGATTTACTGTAGTCATTCTGTCCTTTCCAGTCCAAAAGTCATTCTTCTTAGCAGAGAGAATAGAAGCAAAATAACCTCTGTTGGCATGTACCTTTACTCCGTTGGCATGTACTGTCCCATGTATTTCAAGCCCTCCATCCCATTTCACTTTTCTTCCAATATAGCTGTCAAAAAGCTCCAACTCCTTGACATTGCTTACTTTCCCCCCTGATTCCTCTTTCAGCTCATCCTGAACTTTAGCTCTCCAGATATTAACTTTACAGTATTGGGTCACTCTTTGGTATCCTTCTGTTTTTACCTTCCCCTTCTGTACATACCTTTCAAAAAACCAAACCAGCTGGTGAATTCTCCATGCAATTACATCGATCTTCTCAGAAGACTCTTACTGTTTCCCTCTCAGCAGAATTGTTTTTCTCTGTGCCCTCAAAATTTAATTCTTGAGAATTTCTCATCCATCCTGAGCTGATTTGCCCTATGGAATTTTAGGGCAAATCATTGGCAGCTACTATACTTTAAAAGCTTTGAAAATGACTTTCTCCAAATCTAGGGTTCATGTCAGACTGCCTAGATTTCCTGTCCCTTTATTACAAACTCTTAGAGGGAGTGGCCACTTCCCCCCTCCCTGCAAGGTTCCCATCATTTCTAGCCCCAGCAAGGAGTTCCTCCTTGCTGGTGACAATCAAATTTTGAGCACAATTTCCCTTTGTTTATTCCTCTGCCTTTTGAAAGAACAAATTATTATTAACACAAGTCAAGAAGTTTATTAGCAGCTCCAACAGAGAGAAAGAGAAAGACAGAGAGAAAGAGAGACGGGGACAGACAGATGAAAGAGACAGAGACAAACAGAGAATCAGAGACAGAGAGATAGAGGCAGAGAACTCTTGCAGATATCCAGATAAACTGAAATCCCTCACCACTACTGAATTATTCCTCTGTACTAAGCTTATTGTTTGAATCTGAAATTCTTCATCTGTTGCCTCTTTTTGATCAGGTGGTCTGTAATATACTCCAATGACAAAACTACTTCTGTTTTTCTTTCCGTTGTTAATCTTCACCCAAATGCTACCTACCATGTTTCCCTCCGCTAGTTCCTGGATTTCTTCACATGAAAATAACATCTTAATACAGCCTGCTATCTCACTTCCACCCCTTTTATTTATCTTTCTTCTTCTGAATAAGGCATACCCCTCAGGACTCAGTAATGGGTATTTATCTCACCATATCTCTAAGTTAGCTATGAGGTCAAAATTGTTTCCTTGCATGAGGATTTCCATTTCCCTTTACATATTGCCTAAACATAGGATATTTAAGTATAAACATATAAATATGTATAAAGTTGAGGCCATGACTTCTCTTTTGGGTTTGGTTTCCTATGACCTTCTGGATGTCCCTATTATTATCCTCTTTCTTCAAATCATCCTTTTGTGGAATATTCTCAAAGTCCTTGAATATTATGGGTTGCCCTCCTCTGGACACTTTCCAACTTAGCAATGTCTACCCTAAACTCTGTTTCCCAGAACTGAACTGGTTCCCCAGATGTTGTCTGACCAGGGCCAAATAGAGTGGGTCTATCAATTCCCTAGTCCTAGGCACCTTGCCCCTCTTAATGCAGCTCAAGATTTCAATAGCTTTTTTACTACCACATCATATTGATGAATCATACTGAGTTTGTAATCTACTAAAACCCCAAGATCTTTTTCTGAGAAAATGCTGCCTAATCATCTTCCCCATCATGTATTCACAAAAATGATTTCTTAAATCTAAGACTTCAGAATAAAATAAGACTTCAGATTTAGATCAGACTTTAGAATTCCCTATTAAATTTCATCTTATTAGACTCAGGTCAATATTTTGAGGGGGGGAATCCTGACTTTTGTCACCCTTTGTGTCCACTGTCCCTCTTCATTATGTATTATCTGCAAGTTTGGTAAGCATGCCTATTATGCTTTCATCTAAATCACTGACAAAAATGTTGAATGGCACAGGGCAAAGAACAGATCTTGAAGACATTCCACAGGAGTCCTCTTTCCAAGATTATATCAATCAAACCAATATACTTGAAGTCAATCAGTTCTGAATCCTTCTAATGACACTACCTTCTAGCTCACATCTATTGTTCATACAAGAATAATATAAAATGTTTTATCTAATGCTTTGTTAAAATTGAAGCAAAATATACCTAGTTGTTAAGCCAGTTTGGTTAGTTTGGTACAGCCATAATGGTTCTCTGGGATTACCACTTTTAGATGTTCTATAACTATCTCTTCAATAATGAGGTCTAGAATTTTTCCAAGAATTCAAGCCAAGCTCATTGACTCTAATCTCTTCTCTTTTTTGAAAACTGGAATGACATTTGCCCTTCTTCAATTCTGTGGCACTACCCCCAAATTCACCATTAGTCACTCTACCATCACATCTGCCAATTCTTTCCAGATCTGAGACTATAAGTTACTTAACTTCTCCAAGGGCAGGTGGGGCTCTCATCTTGCATCCTTACTGATCTTACATTCATATTACCTAATAGCCATTTTTATTATGTTTTTTTCAGTCTAAACATCATTCTTCTTGACAGACAGAACAATCTCAAGTAGAAAAGGAATCAAGCATCTATGGTTTCTCTGTGTTGTCAGTTATCTTTGTCCCATCCACCCCAAACAAGGATTCTACCCCTTCTTTGATACTCCTTTCTCCCATATCATTAATGTCTCCTCGGAGACCCCACTTTTTCTTTTGCTCAGCTTTCCTTACCAGTCTCAGCCCTTAGCATCTCTGATACTATTCCTAAAGGAATGGAGCACATTTTTGTCTTCCTCCAGCTCTGCCTTCTTGAGACATCCAGGTGGTGTAGAGGGTAGAGTTCCATGGAGAGTCAGGAAGACCCAAGTTAAAACTCAGCCTCAAGGCTGAATTTATGATCAAAAGACATAGCAGTCTCAAGAATGTAATTCTGAAGGCATACAGGAAAATAATTCCACTGAGAAGGAAAAACCTATCTCTACAGAGACCAATGTTGTAGCACAAATAGGTCATCAGTCAAATTTGATTTTTTTGAAAGATACGTACAGTAGATTGAAGATCAGGGCAGGTAATCAAAGATACATTCAACTGATCTTATCAGGCATCATTGGGAAGTCACACTATTTCATTTCTGCAGTTTAAGAAGGACGCTGATAAGCTGGAGGGTGTTCAGAGGAGGGCTGGTGAGACCATGTTATGGTGTGTCCAATACCTTATCTTGCCAAGTGATCTTCAGAATCTTCCTAAGACAATTCAAATGGAAGCAATCCAGTTTCCTGGCATTGCCCTGGAAGACTTTTCAAATTTCATAGGCATACAACAATGAGGTCAGAATGGCTCTGTGGACCTTCAGTTTGGTAGGCAGTTTGATACCTCTTCTCTCCCAAACTTTCCTTCAGTGTTTCCCAAACACTGAGCTAGCTCAGCAATGTGTGCATCAACCTTATCCTCTACGTGTACAACCCTGGAAAGTACACTGCCAAGGTAAGTGAACTTATCCACAGTATTTAGAATTTCTTTGTTTGCTGTAACTGATGATTCCACATATGGGTGGAATGGTATGGTGCTGGCTATTGCTGGAGTTCTCCACCTGTGTTTCTTTGGTATTAATCTTTAGGACAAAATTAGCACAAGTGGCAGAGAATGGATCCACACTTTGTTGCACCTCAGTTTCAGAAGTGCAGCGCAATTATCTGGGAACAAAAAATCATGTACCGACTCTCCTTTCATGTTAACTTTGACTTGTAGCCTTTCCATGTTAAACAAGTTTACCCTCAGTGTGGTAGTTGACCTTGATTCTATTTTTGTCCTTGTCAAAGACTTCTGACAACATTGCTGAAAATATCATGTTAAAAAACATGGGAGCAAGCACACAGCCTTGCCTCACGCCATTGGTGTTTGGGAAACTGAGAGAGTCATTGTCCATTATCCAGAAGATTCTGAAGATCATTTCACAAGACAAGGTACTAGAAACTGAGGTGCTTTCTCAAGCTAAACTGCCAAGCATTCAACCTCTACTACCAAGAGTGTAGCCCTGATGGGCTGGCCATGTTGTTTGAATGCCAAATGTATGTTCTCCTAAAAAACTTATCTTTAGAAGAACTAACACAATGAAGGTGCTCACATGGTGGTCAGATCAGACAAAATAAAGACACAAGGTCTCTGTGAAGAACTTTGGAATCAATTACATGGCGTGGGAGACACTGGCAAAGGACTACTCAGCATGGCATGCCTGCATCAAAGAAAGTGCTGTGCTCTATGAGCAAAGCAGAATTCCAGTAACTCAACAGAAATAGAAGATGAGCAAATTTAGGATCATCTCTACTCCAAATGTTCATATGAACTACTTGTACCCGACCTATGTATGGTACAGCATTCCAAGCTCATATTGGTCTGATCAGTCACAGTCAGACACACTGTACCTTGACTCCAACTTAGTGATGTCATTTTGATCCCCTTTGAGATGGACAACAACGAACCAACAAAAACATATGTAGTCTACAGACTTCCGTACAAAGATGAGTGT
This sequence comes from Bettongia penicillata ogilbyi, assembly GCA_023548195.1. NCBI lineage: Eukaryota > Metazoa > Chordata > Mammalia > Diprotodontia > Potoroidae > Bettongia > Bettongia penicillata. The sequence goes on along the minus strand of JAJHZJ010000288.1, from coordinate 1,398,392 downwards.
TGAGGTTCCTTCCAGCTCTTAAGTTCCTTGAGTTTGCTATTCATCCTAAAATACCTTTCCTTTCCTTCATTTTTAAAACGCACTACATTTTCCCATCTCACCCAGGCTGAAAGTACAGGGGCTATTCATGGCGGAATTCCACTCTAATGGCCATGGGAGCTTCGATCTGCTCCATTTCTGCCCTTGTCCAATTCACCCCTCCTTAACCAATTTGGCAGTCTCCTAGAGGCTCGCTGTATTGATGCCAAACTGAATGCAGACACTTGATTAGCCTAGAGGACTCATTGCAACTCAATTGATCCCCTAGCCTCAATCGCCCTCCCTCCAGTATATGGGATTACTGGCATGAACCCTCATGCGTGGTACCTCATATGTAGGATATGAGTCTTAGAGTAGGGCACTCAAAGAGTTTTTGGATACGATTGCTAAGTCATTTTTGGTGGTCTCAAAAACCTATGTAGGACCCAAGAAGTGATACAAAACTGAGTATGAAAATGAGCAGAAGTAATGCTGACTCCCACCCTTCCTTCCCTCTATGGCATTTCGGTGTCTACTATGTAAATGGCCCAGTAATGATTGGTTACCTCACACACTAGGACCACTTGGGACTGATCTAATCAGGCTCATGTCTACAGTCTCACTCCTAGCCCTCCAATATTTTTTAATTAATAATAACAATAATAGCTAGCAATTTATGTAGCACTGTAAGGTTTATTAAATGTTATCTCATTTGAGCAATTTGATATTGATTTTATATCATAGAACTGCTTTACAATTCAAGCATAGAGGAGACAGTATTGATATTGACTTTAAATGCAAATAGAGCATTTATTTTATGAGCGGAACCTTGAACTCATTGCTAGGGGAGATAACAAAGTTTAGCTAAGAACTAGCAGCGGGCCACAGTGGGAAATGTACTGAGTCTGGAATTGGACTCTGGACTTGGAGTCCAGGCCCCTGATCATGCTCTAGCACAAGCTAACTGTGAGACCTTGGGTAAGTGAGGAAGGCACTTGACAATCCAAGTGTTACGTATTGTCTGGGATGGGGGAAAGTCTTGTCTTTGGGGAAACAGGAAAGACTTCTTAGAGGAGGTAGCTCTTGAGGTGAACTTTAAAGGGTATGTAGGAGTTCAGCTGGCATTGGAATGAGGTCAGTGCTGTTCTATATGTAAGGAATAATGCAAGCAAAGTCATGGAAAGCCCAAGAGGTGGGAAGGGAACAATGAATGGTTAGTAAGAGCATGGGTTATACAGAGGGAAGGCTGGAAAGATGGGGGAGTTCCAAATTGTGGGAGCCTCTAAAAGACTAAGCTAAGTCATTTCACTTTGTCTGGCAAGCAATAAAGAACATTTATAAACATCTGATCTAGTAAGAAGGGATAGTATAATAAAGTGTTGTTTTGGAGTTTTTTAGAGTAGTTTACTGGTGTCGTGGATAGTGGATAGGCTTGGAGTTAGGAAGACTCATCTTTCTGGTTCAAATCTGACCTCAGACACTTATTAGCTGTGTGACCTTGGGCAAGTCACTTAACCTTGTTTGTCTCAGATTCTTCATCTGTAAAATGAGCTGGAGAAGGAAATGGCAAACCAGTCTAGTGTTTTTGTCAAAAAAACCCAAATGGAGTCACCAATAGTTGGACCCAATTGAAATGACTGAACAAAAACAAATAATAAAGTTTAAGTGCCTTGGGAAATGGGACCATATCATTCTTCTTTGTGGCTTACATAATACATAGCACAATGCTGGTCACATAATACTCAGTTGAGCACCTGTTGATTGATGGATTTGTACTGGGCATTACGACTTTTCTCCATTCTTTCTGCTGTTTGGGTAACTGGAGACAATAAAGAGGGGTCATTGGAAGGAATGTAGAACAATGATAGGGCTGGTAGCTGGAAGAGAGTCAAAGGAAAAAGAAAGAAACACATGATGACTGAAAGTTCTGTTCTCAACTTGTATGGGAGTGTCTCAAAAAGACTGAACAACCCTCAAGAATGATTTTCATTCTCCCTGAGGAACCGGTAGATCAGGAACTGGGTATGTGGTATAGGTTGCCAAGTTGAAAAGATATTAAAAATGGCATTCCACTTCTTTGGTTTGCAGACAGTACTAAGTAAGGTAGGACATGGAGGTAGTTGCTCTCAGAGAGGACCATCATGACATCACTACATGGGAATTAGTATACAGTGTATTCGACCTGTGACTGATCAGACCAATATGAGCTCAGATAGTCTACATGAACATTTGGAGTGGAGATATCTCTAAATTTGTGTATCTCATGTTTCTTTTGAGCTACTGAAATTCTGTTTTGCTCATAGAGCATAGCACCTTCTTTGGTGGAGATGCTCTTTTACCAGTGTCTTGCATGTGTCACAATCAATTCCAGAGTTCTTCAGTGAGACCTTGAGTGTCCTTATATCACTTCTTTTGACTTCCATGTGAGCACTTGCCTTGTGTGAGTTCTCTGTAGAAAAGTTTATTTTAAACAAAGTACATCTGGAATTAAACAAGATGGCCAGCCTATTGGAGTTGGGCTCTCTGAAGCATAGTTTGATTGCTTGGCAGTGTAATTTAAGTAAGGTCCTTAGTGTCTGGTACCTTATCCTGCAAGTGATCTTCAGAATCTTTCCAAGGCAATTCAAATGGAAGCAATCCAGTTTCCTGGCATGGTGCTGGTATGCTGTCCAGGTTTCACAGGCAGTAGGACACTATCAAAGCAGGTTTCGCATCAGAATTGAAGTATAAAATTCCCTATTTGGCCTTTTTCTATCTTTCTAGTGCTTTTATGCCTCACTTCCCTCCAGGTAGTGACACTGGCCCAGCCTCCTTGCTCTTCCATGAAGAAGAAATCCCATGTCCCAAGGACTAGTATTATCAGTGGCTGTTCCCCATGCCTGGACTGGTTCTTCCCTTCATCGCTGACTCTTAGTTTTCCTCAAAGTCTCAACTCAAGCCCCACTTCGGCAGGATGCCTCTCCCAGTGCTCCTTAATCTCAGTGACTTCCCTCTGAGTCTACTCCCAGTTTATCTGGATTCTATCTTGTTTGTACATAGTTATTTGCATAGTGTCTCTCCATTAGACTAGGAGCTCCTTAAAAGCAGGGACTGTCTTTTGTCTTTCTTTGTAACCATAGTGCTTAGCATAGTGCCTGGCATATAACATAGTGCCTGCTTAATAAATGCTTATGGTTAAATCAAGGCTGTTTACCCACAGTTTTGTAGCCACTATTTACTCAATAGGCAACAAAAATCAGTTTAATTTTATTTGGAGACAAAATTCATTATAAAAGAATATATAGCAAATTAGTAAAATTTAAAGAGACCAATAAACTTCTGAGGGTAGCCAGGCAGTGATGAAACAAGGAAAGGGAGGAAATAGAAGGGATAAATTTGCCAGGTCCTAGTACTAGCAACAGTCAGGAAAACCACAACATTCTGTTCAGCCAGATCACTTCTTAAGGGGGTCAGTGAGATAGACAAGGATCCAACTGCTCAGAATGATAATCAGCTTGGGGTAGTAGAGCTCTTCACTTGTAATGTCGCTCCCAGGGATGCAAAAGTTCTCAGGCTTTCGATGTCTCTTGACTTCTTCCTCCCATGATCCTCTAGTACCTCTAGAAGGTACTAGCATGGAAAATCTATTTGGGAAAAGCTACACTTCCCATCCGCCCCCTTGAAGGGCTACACTAGCAGAAGCAACACCTTCCTTGGCTCATTGAAAAGCAATTATGTAGCCCTGACAAAGAGCAGCAAACCTGTTCTGGAAACAAAAGTTACCATCTTTCCTTCCTTTCCTTTCTTTCTTTCTTTTTTGGTTTGGTAATTAAAAAAAAAATTTACACTTAAATACAAAATGAGAAAAGAAAAAAAAACAACATTGCTATGTACACAGCAGACTGTAAGAGAGGATTCAATATAAAACAATAAATCTCCCTTTGAAGAAAACCTATATAATAAATACTACATTTGCCTTGTGTGCTGCCTAGCTTTTCTTGGCTTCCTGCTAAGTTTTTTGTTGTTCTCTGTTGTGCACTTTTTAACTTTTATTTTTCTCCTACATTTCTCCCCAAAGAAGGCTACAATTAAGTATGGATATAGATATATAGATATCTATACACATATAGATATTTATAAACATACACATATATACATATATACACTCATATATGTATATATCTATATCTATATATATGTCAGACTGTACTATACTTATATCCTATCATCTGCTTCTTTGAAGGTGAATAGCCTCTTCCTTCATAAGTCCAAGTCTTTCCATGTTTTTTCTAAACCAATCAACACAACCTTTCGTATGCCACAGCAGTATTCCTTTCTGGATTCCTCCAATATCTTCCTTCATAGGATCTCTGAGGCTAACTTGGGTATTTATAACAGTCGGAGTGACTTGGTTGCTCAGAGTTGTTCCTAAAACAATACTGTATGCAGTGTTCTCTGGGCTCTGCTCATTCTGCATTATTTCATGGAGATCTCTCCATGTTTTTCTAAAATCATTGAGTTCATCATTTCTTATAATATTCCACTTTCATCCCTTTTCACAACAATGAGTCCTACTTGAATTGTTCTGATATGCTTCAGAGACCTCTGGGTAATGAGCTGCTTGAGTGGCTGAGCTTTTGAGGTACTGCCGTACAGATCCTCTTTCTCAGACTCCGTTCATGCTCACCAAGTTTATTTTACTAAGTGCCTCAGTTTTATAAAAAGTTGTGACTGGCTGCCTTCCCATGCACTCAGAAAGCCACCAGAGGAATCTAAGGAGAGGCTATGGCAACTTGATGGATTTTTCAGATTGTTAGCAATATTTTTTTTTTGGTACTCTCTCTGGGACATATACTATACCAAATGAATACTGCAATTGCTACTGGAAAGGTTGGTTCAGTCTAAATCCCCTATAGTTTCATTTACCATCCGTGTATCTTTACAAGCTAACATACTCTGCCATGGCCAATTCTCTCTTAAATCTCCCATATCGGCATCCTTCTTCCTCCTTTCCCTAGTAAGAACTGAAACTTTTTGAGGCAGGGATTGATTATCTTTGATTTTGTATCTGTGTTAGCACACAGCAAGCATTTATAGGACAGCTAGGTGGCACCATGGTGCATAGAGTGCTGGACCTGGAGTCAGGTAGACTGATCTTCCTGAGTTCAAATCCAGTCTCAGACACTTACCAGTCATGTAACCCTGGGCAAGTCACTTCACCCTATTTGCCTTGGTTTCCTCATCTACCAAATGAGCTGGAGAAGGAAATGGTAAGTCACTCTAGGATCTTAGCCAAGAAAACCCCAAATAGGGTCACAAAAGATTCAGACATTACTAAAAAAATTGAATAATATTAAAACATTTGATAAATACTGTTTCATTCATAACTCATCTCAAACACTGTGAGACTTTTCCTGTTCCTTCCAGGAGTTAGTGCCTCTCCCACTCCCAGGTTACTTTTTATTTATGCATTTATTTTATATGCACACATATGAACATGTTTCCTCTTGAGAGAAATGATTGTTTCTCTCTCCGATTAGCTAAATATTGAATCAGGACCAAAGTTTCCCCCTGTTTCTACTTCCTCATCCAGAAATCAACCACTGTGGAAAATCTTTCTCAAAGACTTCCAGGCTAAGATCTAATCAGATAGAAAAGAAATTCTAAGTTTAAGCTAATGAATGGATTCCTGCCCATTGCATTTACTTAGACAAATTGGGGAAAATGTGGATTCTCTCTTTTGTCAGACAGTTGATATGGAAATTGATAAATTTTCTTTTCTAAGATTTGGCTGATTCAAGTCATGTACCTCCAAGACTCTCATTAGAATGAGCCCACATCTTATTATAATATTCATTTTTTTCATTAATGGTTAACCAGTCTTCTAAGGGTATATAAACTGTGAGCCCACCACCATGAGAAGTCTTTGGCATTCAAGAGTGTTTTTTACTAATAATATCACTAATTTTTAGCAAACTTTTTTATTAACAACATGCTGGCCTTATTAATAAAATGATTAAATTACCTAGAAATCAGGTCTCTCAAATTTTTCAAATATCTCACTCCATAGAATGTACGTGTCTTGTTGTCAGACCTCCTTTCTTGTCTTTGAACCCTTTGTTTCTAGCAAGGTACCTGACGGACAGTAGGCACTTAATTAGGGAGCAGTTCATTGCCTCACTGATAATTGGAAACACACAAAAGCAGAACTCATTCCCACGTAGCTAGTTATCCCATGAATATAACCAACATGCCTTGGTTTTAAGTCCATTTATACATTTTCCTACATAGGCTCCTGCCTCCCATTTCTTCTGACTCCAATTCATACAACATACTGCACACTACAGACAAATTAATCCTTTTAAAGCACTGCTACGAAGGGTTTTAAGAAGCATTTTTCTCCTTTCACAAAGCCTGCTTCCCATTGCCAAAGCAAGGCTAGGTCCTTAGCTGGCATCCAAGGGACTCCTAATCTCTCCTCTCCAGCCTTCTCTTCCATAACTCTCCAACACAGTCCCCAAGCAATTTCAACTTCTTACCATTGCCCAAACATCCATTTGCTTTCCAATATAAAGATTTGCTTTTGCAATTCCCTTCATTCCTCTGCCTGGAATGATTTCCCTCTTCACCTTCACCTATCAAAGTTTTCCCCTCCATTAAAATTCATACTCTAACACTGAAACTACCTTTCTCCTCTGAACCACCCAGTCATGCTTTGTCTGCACTACTACTAACCATAGTGGGGCAGCTATGTGGTGCAGTGCAGGAGTCAGGAGGACCTGAGTTCAAATCTCACCTCAGACACTTGCCACTCACTAACTGTGTGACCTTGGGCAAGTCACTTAACCCCAATTGCCTCATCCTGGGTAATTTCCAGTCATTCTGTTGAATATCTGGCCACTGGATTCAGATGGCACTGGAGAAGTGAGGCTGGTGACCTGCACAGCCCTCCCTCACTCAAAACAAAGTGAAATGCAAGTCATATCATTATTTCTCTGATGACATGGTCTTCTTCGGCAATGAAGTATGAACACACTGACCATATAAGTTTTGTTCTACAGTCAGCTGTGTCCAGATTTTATCTGTCCTACTATAGTATGAATAGTATAAATTTCTTTTTTTGGGGGAGTCAACCCGGCTTACGTGACTTATCCAGGGCCACACAGTTAGCACATGTCTGAAGATGGATTTGAATTCAGATGCTCCAAGGCTAGTGTTCTATCCACTTTACCACCTAGCAGCCCCAGCTCCTGTCTCTTAAGGTGGGGATTGTATTCTATACATTTCTGTATTCTATCCTAGGCTTAGGCACATTTCTCTGACCTTACTTGTTCTTCAGTTATTTTAGTGGTTTCTGACTCTTCGTGACCACATTTAGAGTTTTCTTGACAAAGACACCAGAGTGGTTTGCCATTTCCTCCTCCAGATCATTTTACAGATGGAGAATCTGAGATAAACAGGATTAAGTGATTTGCCCAGGTTCACACAGCTAGCAAGTGTCTGAGGCCAGATTCAAACTCAGGAAGATGAGTCTTCCTAACTCCAGGTCCAGCACTCTGCATTGTATCACCTAGCTGGCCCTCGGATTTTGGAAGGTTCTCAATAAGTGTTGAATAAGTTAATGACAGGAGGCATCTTGGTGACAACAATGCTTCTTTTCCTTACTATGTTAATGAAATGATTTATTCTGAATAAATGCTGAACAATCATATTGACTGAGCAGAAGGATTTTCCCACATTTGCACTAGATGGGGCAGATTTCCACATCAGGCTGTCTGCCAGGAGGAAAAATGAATTATGTGGTTGAGGAGAAAAATGGCTGAAGATATAGGATCAAATGACTGAGCACTAGAAAGGATTCTAAAACTATTCCTCCTCTAAGTAGGTATTCCAGTGACGATGTAGTGCAATAATTTTGGAACCTGGGAAGGCCTGGGTTTACATCTGGCTTCTGAGATTTACTATTTTGTGACTCAGACATCCCTCCTTCTTCTTCTCCTTGTTCTCATCCTCCTTTTTATCTGTCTGTCTTTGTGTCTATGCATCCATCCATCCATCCATCCATCCATCCATCCATCCATCCATCCCTCCACCCATCCTTCCTTCCTTCCATCTATCCATCCATCTATCCTTCCTTCCATCCATCCATCCATCCATCCATCCATCCATCCATCCATCCATCCATCCCTCCACCCATCCTTCCTTCCTTCCATCTATCCATCCATCCATCCATCCATCCATCCCTCCACCCATCCTTCCTTCCTTCCATCTATCCATCCATCTATCCTTCCTTCCATCCATCCATCCATCCATCCATCCATCCATCCATCCATCTATCTATCTATCTATCTATCTATCTATCTATCTATCTATCTATCTATCTATCTATCCATTAGGTCTTGTGTCACCCAGGCTGGAAGTACAGCAGCAACTCACACAGTGTTATGCTCATAAATGTTTAACAACCAACTCTCCAAAACAAAATGTACACAACACACTTGTAAACTTAATCTGCATTATTAATATTTTTTCCATCCCTCTCTTAGGTCTGCACAATCGACAGAACAATAAATCAAGTCCTGTTTGTAACATCTGCTGATTTCTGAGATTTGAATACTCATGCTGAAAAGTAATGGCAGGCTTTGCTAAGAATTCCTTTGACTTGGCTCCAGTACAAACACTCACTGTCCTATCACATTGCTGACTGACAAGTAAACTTTAACCTTCTCTGTTTCTGGAGACCCTTCCTTGGCACCCCAAACCACTTATTGAATTTGATTGAATTTAGTATGAACACCCAGTAAGTTTAATCCACGAAGTTCAGAACTCCTAAGCTGAAGAGATCCACCAGTCTAAGTTTTCTCACTAACAAGGATAATAAGTATGTACAATCGTGCCAATTCATTTCTTTGAGCCTCAGTTTCCTTAGTTGTATAATGGGATAATAAAACACTTATCATACACCTCATAGTGCATTTTTTAAGCCTTAAAGCAATAAATGTCAACTATTTTTAAGTGTCTTCATTTTATAGATGAGAAATCTCTGAGAGGTTAAATGAATTACCCAAGTCACACAGGTACTAAAGAAGAAAGAAAAAAATAAAAATAAGAAGAATAAGTGTTTATTGAATCAGTGAATTAATGAATAAAAAACTGTGCTAAAAGGTACAATGACACAAGAAGGATGCAGAATCCCAGAGATCATTCCTTAAAGACTTAATCCTATCAGCTCTGGAACTCCTACCTTCTCCCCTCCATGGCCCAAACACCACCAAAGTTCCACTGCTAATAAGTCAAATCATCCAACATAGAATGGACACAATGCTTCCATTGTAGACCAGTTTAGCCAGAATATCATTTTTTCCCCCTCTTCACTGTAGTATTTTTCAGCAGTAGAGATGGAACTTTTCCCCTTCCAAACACCCAGGTAGCCCTAAGGGCTTTTGAACTGGACATTTAATTACAGTCAGGTAGGAAGAGGACCAGTACTGGAGAGTTGTGTACCATTTTTTCCCCTCCCTCCTTTCTTCCCTCCAAAAAGAAAGAAATCAGAGTAGAAGAAAAACTTCATTTATGCTATTTTGACTTTGTGTAACATTGATTAATTCACCCTTTGTGACTAATTTCTTTAGAATTCTAGACATAAAAATGAAAATTTTATCTATTTCTCCCTAAGAGAATCTGACTACAATATTATCATTTACTTTGCAATATTCTAAAATACTTCTAATTGAAAGTAACCATTTAGAATTCTTGGGACTTTTTCAATTTCTACAAAACTAGTTTTATTTTCTATCAACTCACCAGTTCCTGCTGCTGAATTACCAAGGTGAAGCCTCTAGTTTTTCTTCCTTGTTTTGTTTCCCACATCTCCTCTTCTTTTTCTAAGCCAACAACTAAACCAGAAAAATACCCTTTCCACTGCTTTACCACCAGCTCATTGCATACAAAAAAAATATTCCTCACCTTTAATCTACCTTCTGAAATTGTGAGAGAAATAACAGCTGTTTTAGTAAATGTTGCTTTTAGCCACTTACAATTTAAGATACGTGATATATCCATTGAAACTTTGGTGGAATATATGTCATTAGAGCTCATTGTATATGTATGGATAATATAGATAGATTAGAAAGATCAGAAAGATAGATAGAGAGAGAGAGAGACAGAGACAGAGAGACAGAGAGAGAAAGAGAGAGAGAGACAGAGAGACAGAAACAGAGACACAGAGAGAGAGAGACAGAGTCACAGAAACACACAGCAGAGACAGAGAGATAGACACACACACAGAGAATGGGGATAGCGCTGAGATATTTAACATACCTCTTTGGATCTTTCCTGGGTTGGTGTAAAGATCAAAAGAGATATTTGCAAAGTTCTTAGTGAAGTCTGGCACAAAGTAAGTGTTTAAGTAAACAAGTAAACTTGTTTAGTTTAATATTTTTTTTAATTGTCCTCTCAATCCCTTCTATAACTCTACCAAGCAAATTATATTTCATTGTTCCAGTCGAATTCTAGAAAATAGAATTATCAAAAGGCAGAATCCCAAGACCTTATGTATGATCAGTAGTCTTCAAAGGAGTTGCCATGTCTTTTAGAGGTGTGTGCCAAAATAATGAGAAAATATTCCATGTTGGTTTGTTTTTTAAAGTTTCTTTTGTCTGGAAGAGGCTTTATACAAATCTCACATTTCTCGTCAAATACTATATATCATTTTGAGATCCCACATGCAATCATTTACCCCCAAATTGTCCCAATCCAGCATGAGGTATTGTACATTAGTGAATTTTTCAGACAACCCATTGGAGTTCAAAATTTTACTGCCTTTAGATATTTTGGCAGGAAAGCTTTCTAAAATGTTTTCAGTGTGGTTTCTTAAAATAGAGAATGCTCAGTACATCCTCTATGGCTCAGGGTCATCATGGTGAAATCCACTCCTCATTCTGGGCTGTCCATTACAACCCAGTTTTACATCTACTTTTGAATAGTATCTCTCATCTTTCTGTCAAACTGTCAACTATCATGTCTTTCTACTGGTATAGCATCTCTCTACCAGTGTTCTTACATTTTCCTTTATTTGATTTACTATGGATTTGGAAATTAGATAACCCAACTTGCTTAGGTGGAAAAAGTGTAAAATAAAAGTCATTAAATTTTGAGTGTTTGAGAAATGGCCTTAAGGTATTGCTTTAGCATAGAGTCTGTGTGATAGTTATTTTGGAGACCAGAAGATCTTTTTTCACTCACTTCTGTTTTGGGGCTGTGCTTCAGCAGGGCTGAAGTTCCTGGAAGTGTATCCTTAAACTTGTGGTTGTAAAATACAAGTGGCCCAGAAGTAGAATTCTCTGCTTAAAACCCCACCTCTAAAAGCAGAGAGAGGGAGGGAGGAATGAGATTTTTACTGCGGTAAAGTCCATAAAGTCTATAAAAATATGATAGCTGCATTTTCAGACAGTGTATTTGACCTGACTTCAGCTCCTCTCCTCATTTTATAATCCACGATTTTTCCTCTCCTGTTTAATAAAGTGCCCAGTTCAGATTAACAAGGGACAATCCAGGAGCTCCCAGTCAAAGCTTCAAGTCACTCTGGGAAACCACCCTTTTGAAGGTAGCGTTCATTGTCCTTTTTATAAAAATCAAAACACAGCTGACTATTCTAGCTTGTCAGAAGCATAATTCACTCAATTTTAAAATTTTTTTTACTAGTTTTCTCCCTTATTAGCATTTATGGGAATAAAAGACCTCTGCACAATATCGCCATTCAACAAATGCAGACCAGGAGATCCAAAAGTAAAACAAAAACTGAACACATACAAGATTATTGCTGACACTTCCTCATTTTTGCTCTTAAAATGAAAAAAAAAAAAAACACAATACAACATCAAACTCACTCAAACCCCAGTCCACTTATTTATTGTGGGATAAGCTATATCGCTTGCCATATCAACAATACATTCCCCTCACTGCCAGGAGAGCAGGAATCCCCTTTAACGTCACATACTTGACTTCTAGCTTTTTACATGCACAAAGTCTAGTCGGTATTTCTGTACCCCCTGTTCCCCCGAGATTGCATTTTATATTATCACGCCTTACCCTTGGGTTTTACAACAGGAAAAAAAAATAGTTTGTTAAATGTTTGTTTCAAAAGCTAGAATAAATGAAACTACCCATCAACTGGAAGATGCCTGGCCTCTTCCAATGTGGAAAGACGAGGGCAGAGAGGGAGAGAATGGGGAAGTGAGCAGGGAGGTCCGAGTCAGGTCCGGGACGCGCGGCAGTCCCTTACCCCAAGTGCTGGAGATGCTCAGCTTCTCCCTCCAACGAGTCCAGGTGGCTCATCTTTCTTTCTCTGGCTTCCACTCTGCCCATTCGAGCTGCCTCTCCGCTAGCAGGTAGGGTGGCCTGGAGATTAAGAGAGCCAGCAAGACGAGATTTTCCTGCTGCTCACTTGGTCATTGGGCACCAGGAGAAAAGCACCCGGCCGGCAGCGCGCGCTCCTGCTGTGAGTGGGAGCCCCAACCAGTGAGGAAGTGAAACTCCCAGCAGCGCTGAACAGCCATCCACCCAGCCCTGCCAGACCCTGAGGCAAGAGGGAGGCGAGGTACAGTCAGGGAAGTATGCAAAGACAACCAGGCAGCTGCTCCAAGTGCACCTGGGACCCAGGGGACTCAATGGAGATAGCGGGCACCCAGACACGCTAATCAATGCAACTCCATCTGCAGGTCATAATTCACATGTCATGGGGAGAGGACCCCTCCTCCCCGATGACTCACATAGAACTATTTCTATTCTATTTATGAATGACTATGTGATAATTACAATTTCAGGGAGAGCTGGAAAGAGTAGTTGGTGGCTCTCCTGTCCTCAATAGCCTAAGTTTTGGAATTCCCAGAAAAAAAAGAGACTTCAGAGGTCATTCAACCCAACCCCCTCATTTTACAGATGGGGAAACTGAGGTCCAGAGATGTTCGATGCCTTACCCAAGCACACACAGATCCCTAGTGTCAAAGGTGGACCCCAGAAGGTTCTCTCACCCACACCGCATACCTGCCTTTGCGATCAGTTTGTTTTACCTGGATAGAAAACAGATTTTCTTTGAATATTGTTTTGTTTTGCGTTTCTTCTACTAGATTGTCCTTTACTTCTAGGTATTTGCATTTCCAATAAATTATTCTCCTTTTTTACTTCTGTGGTGTAACTTGGTATTCCACGTTCCAGTTTGTTAATTCTAATTTTAATTTAATTCTAAATTTAATTCTAATTTCTAAAATTTTAATTTGTGTTTCACAGACCATAATTTTTGCTTGCATATTTCTCATTTCTCTTTTAAACCACTCTGGAATAGAATGTTGTGATTGTTTGTTTCATAAGGTTCTCTGTCTCATTAAGTGCTATTTTCCTTTGTTTTGCAGTATTTAATCATGGATGCTTGAACTGATTTTCAAGTGCTGAAGACCCTATTTCTTTGTGATTATTATTTTATTTGCTTATGTTCAAAGTCTTTGAGTGCTCTTCTTTCTGAAATCTTTGGTAATTTCAGTCTTTTCCCCCTTATTTCCACCCCAGTGCTCACATCTGAGTCTCTGGGGGCTGGATCTCAAAGTGTCTCCTCCTAAGCCCACACCTCATATGACTTTGGGGCAGACAGAATTGACTCCTATTAAACTCCTTCTCCCAGGCTTAGTAGGGTCCTGGCACAATCCCCTAAGCAGTGTCTTGTCCAGTTCCCTCTGTTTTCAGTTCTCTGGCCCAGCAATTCAGAGCATTATCACATGTGCTATTGCAGCCAGGTGACTTCTGTCATTTGGAGTCTGGGTCTCTGGGGTGGGTGATATGTGGACTAGAACTTTATTTCATTCCCATACATGTATCCTGCCTCTTTCCTTCTGTTCCCCCCCTCTTCTGCAGAAATCTTTTGCAGCAAAGATTGCTGCTGCAGTTTTACCCACTGAGGCCCTAGTAAACATCCATGGCTTAAAACTTGGGGCATTGGAAAAAATGGAGTGTGGAGATGAGTTTTGTTATAAACATAAGGCTAGTGCAGCCTTCCTGCTGGTAAGCATGGTAGGCACTGGAGGAAGAGGAGCTGGTATGCTCAAATTAGGCATCAGTTCATGGGTTTGCTTGCTTTTTTTAATCATTTGGATTCCAGATGTTTTACCTAGATCATGGAGGCAGCTGAAGTTGTTTTATGTTTGATAGATAATTTCTGTTTTGAAAAGGTTTGAGAGGTTATGAGGATCAGAGAAAACATCTAGTCCTCCCTCCATATCCACATGTCATATCCACATGTATTAACTTTCAAAGCTGTCCTGATTGTCTGTCTTTTCTTTCGTCTTCATTCTGTTCTGTTCATCTGTTAAAAAATATTTCAGTGAATCTTTTTCCTCTTCTTTGGCAACCTATCATCTTTTATCCAACTCCTTCTTATCAAAATTGAAAGAAAAGAAGGACAAAGAAGGAAAGAAAAATAAAACCCTTGGAACAAATACTCATAGTCAAGCAAAACAAATTCCTAGAGTTCCCATGTTGTCCAGAAACAAGAAGCATGCTTCATTTTTGATCCTCAAGAATTGTGAAGCCAACTTTTTTTTTAAAGTTAAATGAAAATTAATCTAAACATGATGAAAACAATGCCATATGTAAAAGAAAATGAAAAAGGTTTGTATGTGAAGTCATGACTCACTATTGAGCATAAAAATGTATATAATAAATTCAGCAAAGTACTTACAAAGCCATTCTGCTTGTCCTTGTCTGTTTCATTCTAAATTTCCTTCTGTTATATATACTTAAAAAAATTCACTCTTTTCTTTCTTTTTGTTCCCTGTGGTGATAATATCATTAACTTTCCCTTCCCCATCAAATCTCCTCCCACCCCCCCAAAAAAGTAAAACAATTTTTATAACAAATGAGTATCCATACATTTTCCAGGTCCAAAAATACGTATCTTTTTTTTTTTTTTTTGCACCTAGTGTCATCACCCCTGCATCAGGAGCTGGTCACCTTGCTTCATTAGCAGGCCCTAGGAATCATGGTTGAGAATAGGTCTTGCGTTTTTCCAATTTCTTTTTCTTTACTATGGTGTTGTTATTGTATGTTTTCTTGGCTGTCCTCGCTTCACTTTGCATTAGTTTGTACAAATTTTCCAGGTTTCTCTAAAGCCATTGCCTTCATTTCTTACAGTAAAATCTTATCCCATTATATTCAAATACCATAATTTATTCTATTATTACTTGATTAATGAAAACCTCCTTAGTTTCTAATTCCTTCCCGCCACAAAAAGAACCTTTATAAATATTTTTGTTTATGTGTGTCTTTTTCTTTTTTCTTTGATCTCTTTGTGTGTAGGTCTAGTAGAGGTATTGCTAAGTCAAATGGTATACACAATTTAGTGGTTTTTTTAAACACATGCCTTCTTGTCTCTGAAGCTTAAATCCAATTCACTTGCAAGTGAAGGCATCTGATGTCACTGGTTGTCTTTTAGAATGAAAGAGGAACTACTGTATATACTATATAGTGTTTATATAATATACACATTGATGTAGGCTCGTGCTGATTCAGATCTATCTCTTGGTAATTTAAATGTGTTATTCAATCTAAATGACACATGCTTCGGTCATTCAAAAGTCATTCTAAGGAGGTTAACTTAGTGATGTCAAAAGGATAAGCACTTTAGCTGAGGTGGAGCCTCCTCTCTCTCCTCCCTCCATAAAGCCATACTGAAACCTGTCTACTTACTAGCAAAGAGTGGCAAACTGGCTGCGGGAAAATATGCCAAGTAGGAAGGACTTCTCTTTTTGCATGAGTCCTTTAATTCTTTTAGATGATCAGGAAGCTATATAAAAGCAGCATAAGTTCTGGGAAGCCCTGTCAATGAATAATCAGTTTGAGCCTTTATGCCCTGGACCAATCAAATCTTGGAGACAGCTTCCTCATGTAGGGAGTATGTTTTGAATTCACTGTCCTAGAATCAGGCTAGAACCCCTTAAGGTTCTAGATACCTCTGGGGGGGTTACCCCAATACAATTGTTTCTAGCCCCCATTCTAGGTATGTTTTCCCTATTGTTAGTCACCAGTGATTGGTATCCAGGTAGCTATTTTTAAAATTTCTTTTTAAAATATATTTTTATTGATTTCATTAAATATTTCCCAATTACATGAAAAGCTTTTTTTAATATTTGTTTTTAGAACTTTTAAGTTCCAAATTCTCTCCCTCCCTCTTGCTCCTCCCCCAACCCTTGAGAAGAGAGGCAATATGATATAATTATACATGTGAAGTCATTCAAAACATATTTCCATGTCAACTATGATGCAAAAGAAAACATAAACATACAAACCCAAGAAAAACAAAGTTTAAAAAAAAGTATATTTCAACCTGTACTTAGAATTCTTCAATTCTCTCTCTCAGGGTGGTTAATATCATTAGTCCTTTGGAACTGTCTTGGATCATTGTCTTGAAGAGAGTAGGTATAAGTCTTTCATGATTGATCATCTTGACAATGTTGCTGTTACTGTGTATGATGTTTTTCTGGTTCTGCTTAGTTCGTTCTTCATCAGTTTCTATGTCTTCCCAGGTTTTTCTGAAACCATCCTGTTCATTATGTATTATGGCACAATGGTATTCCATCACAATTATGCCATAACATGTTCAACCATTCACCAATTGATAGGCATCCCTTCAGTTCTTGGTCACCATAAAAAGAACTGTTATAAATATTTTTGTACAGATAAGTCCTTTGACCATTTCTTTGATCTTTTTTGAGATATAGACTCAGCAGTGGTATTGCACAGTTTTATAGCCCTTTGGGCTATATTATTCTCCTGAGTGGTTACAATAAGTGCAACAATAAGTGCAGGTTTTCTACATCTCCTCCAGTATTGTTCTTTTTTTTTCTTTTTTGTCATCTTAACTAATCTGATAGATGTGAGTTTTTTAAAAACCTCAGAGTTATTCAAATTTTCATTTCCTTAATTAATAGTGATTTAGAGCATTTTTCATGTGATTATGGATAGTTTTGATTTCTTCTCCAGAAAACTGCATGGTATATAATCCTTTGACTATATACCAATTGGAAAATGGCTTTTTAAGGAAAATGGTCAATAATTTTCTTTTTCTGTTTATGTTCTCCCTAGTTTAAGTATCAAAACTATATTTATGTCATAAAAGGAATTTGGTAGAATTCTTTCTTTGTCTATTTTTTCATATATTTATATATATATATATATATATATATATATATAATTGAGATTAATTGTTTTTAAATGTTTGTGATAAACCTGTCTGGTGTGGGGGACTTTTTCTTAGAGAGCTCATTTATGGTTCATTCAATATCTTTTTCTAAAATAGGGTTGTTTTAGTATTCTATTTCCTCTTCTGTTAACCTGAAGCACTTTATATTTTTGTAAATATTCGCCCATTTCACTTAGTCAATTTAATTCGCACATTGTTGGGTAAAATAATTCCTAATAATTGCTTTAATTTCATCTTCATTGGTGGTACATTTTCCTTTTTATTTTGATACTAATAATTTGGTTTTCTTCTTACCTTTTAAATAAAATTAGCCAATGGTTTATCTATTTTATTAGGGTTTTTCATAAAACTAACTTCTAGTTTTATTAGTTCAATGTTTTTTTAGTTTCATTTTTATTAATCTCTTCTTTGATTTTCAGGATTTCCATTTTGGTGTTTAATTGGAGATTTTTGATCTGTTCTTTTTCTAATTTCTTTTTAGTTGCATGCTCAGTCTACTGACCTGCTCTTCTCTTTTATTTATATTCACACTTACAGATATAAAATTTCTCCTAAATACTGCTTTGACTGCATCTCAGAGTTTTGGTATGTTGTCCCATCACTGTCATTCTCTTTAATGAAATTATTGTTTGTTTCTATGATTTGTTCTTTGACTCATTCATTCTTTAGAATTAGATGTCTTATTTCCAATTCATTTTTATTCTATGCTTTTACTTTATTGAATGTAATTTTTATTGTATTATGGTCTGAAAAGGGTATATTTAATATTCCTGCTTTTCTGCGTTTGGCTCTGAGCTTTTATGACTGAATACATGGATAATTTTTTGTGGAAGTGCTGAGAAAAAGGTATATCCCTTTCTATTCCTATTCAATTTACCTCAGATTGGGTATCATTGTACCCAATATTCCTAAGATTCTATTCATATCCTTGATTTCTTTCTTATTTATTTTATGGTTAGATTTACCTAGCACAGAGAGGGGAAAATTGAAGTCCCCCACTAATTTAGTTTTACTGTCTATTTCCTCCTGAAAGTAAATTGAGTTAACTTTTCCATTTAGAATTTGAATTCATTGTCATTTACTGCATATATGTTTAGTATTGATTTTATCTCCTTTAATTAGGTCTTTTTTTTGCTTTTCCTTTGTCTGAGATCCTAATTACTAGCCCTATCTATTTTACTTTAGCTGAAGCATATTTGATTTTGCTTCAGTCCTTTATTTTAACTCTGTTTGTGTCTCTGTTTCAAGTGTATTTTTTCTAAGCAACATATTGTTGGCTTCTAGTTTCTAATTCATTCTCCTATGTTTCCATTTTATGAGTGTTTTTCTTCTCATTCTTTTCACGTTCACAGTTATGACTACTAGCTGTATTCCCCTCTATCTTATTTCCTTCTGAATATCTTTTTTTCTTCTTTTTATCTTGTTCCCTCTCTGAATTCTGTTTTTCTTCTGACCACTGCCTTTTTTAATCTGAGTTCCTTTTATCACCCCCTCTTTGTCTCATTCCCTTCCCCTCCTACTTTCCTGTTGGGTAACATAGATTTCTATATTTAATTGAATGTATACATAATATGTATGAATATATGTATATGTGTGTATACACACAGTATGTGTATATATACTTATATGTATGTATGTATTTATATTCTCTTTGAACCAGTTTAAATAAGAGGGAGGTTCAAGTGCTACTCATTGTCTCTCTCGCCATCATTTACTCTTCCATTGTAAAGCTCTCTCTTGGACATCTCCTTTATGTAAGATTATTTCCCACATTCTACTTCTCCCTTTGTTACCCACTCATCTTTGAAATATCATCCCAACATAAATCAACTCACTCCCCCCGCATCTGTCTTACTGCTTTATAACGATATTCTTAGAAGTTATATGTATCATCTTCCCATATAGCCTTATTGAATCCTTTATGATTTCTCTTTTATTGTTACCTTTTTATGTTGCTCTTGAATCTGGTACTTAAAAGTCAAATTTTCTATTCATCAGGAATGCTTGAAAATCCTCTATTTAATTAAATAGTCATTTTCTTTCCCCTGAAAGATTATACTGTTTTGGTATTTGTCTTGGCTCTTTTGCCTTCCAGAATATTATATTCCAACTCCCTTGTTACTTTAATTTGGTAGCTGATCCTGACCATCATGCCACAATATTTGAATAATTTCTTTATGGCTACTTGAATTATTTTTTCTTTGATCTGGGAGCTCTAGAATTTGGCCATAATTATGGCAATTTTCAATTTGGGATCTCTTTCAGGAGATGATCAGTGGATTCTTTCAATTTCTATTTTAGCCTCTTATTCTAGGATATTAGGGTAGTGTTCCTTTAAAATTTCTTGAAATATAATATTTAGGTTCTTTTTTTTATCATGACTTTCAGGATCTCCAATAATTCTTAAATTATCTCTCCTTGATCTGTTTTCTAGATCAGTTGTTTCCTCAATGAGATATTTCACATGTCCTTCTATTTCTTCATTTTTGCCTTTATTTTTATTATTTCTTGATGTTTCTCCATTCTAACTTTTAAGGAAGTATTACAGCAAGCTTTTATACCTCTTTTTTCATTTGACTAATTCTGCTCTTTTTAGGAATTATTTTCATCAGTGAAATATTGTATATATTTTTTTCCATTTGGCTAATTCTGTTTTTGAGGTGCTATTTTCTTCTACAGGTTTTTGTTCCTCCGTTATTAAGGTGCTAATTGTCTTTTCATAATTTTCCTTTATCACTCTCATTTCTTTAACTAATTTTTCCTCCATCGCTCTAATTTGATTTTGAAATTTTTTTTTTAGTTCTTCCAGAAATTCTTTTTGGACTTGTGTCTAATTCACATTTTTTTGGTGAGACTTTGCTTGTAACTATTTTGACTTCATTGTCTTCTTCTGAATTTGTGTCTTGATCTTCCTTGCCACCATTGTAGATTTTTATTGTGAAGTTCTTCTTTCTTTTTTTTTTCTTTCCTGTTAGTTCCTCAATTTCCCAGCGTATTTATTAACCTTGAATTTATGTTAAAGCTGGGCTCTGTCCACAGCATGGGGTGGGAAACAGGCATGGTCCCAAACTTCAGACTTTTTTTGCTTGCTGTTTTCACAGTTAGTTCTGGGGGCTTAGAAGCCTCGAGTTCCTAGGTGACCAGGAAGCTATATCAGGGAAACAGAGGCCGATCAGATTCTGGGATTACTTTGTCTCCTTTTAGGAAAAATTAATCCCTGTCACAGGGGAGATGGAAGAAAGATGGGCATAACCCAATTCATGGCACAATGCTAATAGATATAGTATTCTTATCAGACTAAGGCAAAAGCTCTTATAATGTAGCTAAGCAAAGAGTAGCCTTGGAGATCATCATTGCTATTAAAAGTTGTTTAGTGACTCAAACTATGAGTATTCATAATAATGTGCCTAACTTCTCAGGATAGATGTTTTTTTTCAAGAATTCTGGGGTGGGAATTGAAGTGAAAGAAAGAAAAAGAAACAGGATACAATCCAGGGAAAATTCAGCAAAAGTTATATTGGTAAAAAGCATCATTAGAATAGAGTGTGAGTTGTTAGTATTAAAGGACCCATCCCACTGCTGATTGACACAGAACTTAATTAACATCTTAATTATGGATCCAACCCCTTGGCTAATATGAAAATATGGAAATTTCCCCCAGAGGCAGAGAGCTAAAGGATGAGTGGTTGTCAGTGACTCTGAGAGCCTGAGAGAGGCTTAGGAAGCTTGGGATTCCCCAGGGTGGTGCTGTATGATGAACATATACATGAAACCATGCTCTTCAATGATAGTCACATGCCCAAGAGCCTAGTTGACAGCTGACACCAGCCTTCTTCCTGTAAGCCACACTAATTACTTGTCAAATTCAAGACATGCATGGATCCATTTTCTGGTCAGAATTCTTATAACTAACCATTTAAAGTGTAACTGCCCATTTTTTACTTTGCAATTTTAACTGTCTTTATGTAACCCTCTTTCCAAAAGCTACTCTTTTTAGATTTGGGGCTAGAGGTACTATTTAGGGTCTTTAACTGATTGGAATCCTTGATATTCTGGGTTTCTAAGCCCACCAGTCATTGCTATTCTCACTTCACAGTGGATGCTAATATGATATGATTGGAATAGGGGCTTTGATTTTCCTGCATTCTAATTGCAGGTGGAGGAAAAAGGAAGGTTGAAAAGAGAGAAGGGAGAGTTTTGTTTGATAAAAATAAAATTTATTTAAAAGATAAAAAGAAGTGATAATATGATAGAAGAACAATCTCTACTATACCCACCAATTTTAAGTAGATGTATCATCAACCACTCTTAGACACTCTAGAGAAGGCTAAAGTTCCTATTAATAACCATAGTTTCTGAGTTATTTAACTCTTACTTAGATTTCTGATACTGAATGTAACAAACACTGAAAACAAATTTAACTGAGACACAAAAAAGAGATCTGTATTTTTGGGTTCATAGTAAAACATGTATCAGTTAAGGAAAGATGGAAGGATAGACATTTATAGTCAGATCGAGAATGTTCAGTTTTGGATTATGGGTCATAAGGCCAGAGCTAGAAGAGGACATTTAGTGAAGCTTAATTTTACAGATGAAGAAACAAAGGTCCAAAGAGGTTAAATAACTAGCCCCAGTGTGGAGCCCCTCTAGGTCCTCAAGTGCAGCCCTTTGACTGAGTCCAAGCTTCAGTGAACTTATAAACCACTAAAGTGTCTTTGCCAAGAAAACCCCAAATGGGATCACAAAGAGTTGGACATGACTGAAACGCAAGAAGACTTCCATTAGAACAAAGAAGTTCTTTTATTGTCATTCAGTTGTGTTCAATTCTTTGTGACCCTCTCAGGTTTGTTTTGGCAAAGATGATAAAGTAGTTTGTCACCTCCTTCTCCAGCTTACTTTACAGATGGGGAAACTGAGGCAAACAGGGTCAAGTGACTTGCTCAAGGTCACACAGCTAGTAAGTCTATGAGACTGGATTTGAACTCAGGTCTTTCTGACTGGTGCCACCTAGCTGCTCCTGAATATTCCCTATCATACTTCCTATAGGTCTTGTTCCAAGTTTCCTCGTCTCTTATCAAGCCTCCTACACTACCCACCCTCCTGTCCTACCCTTACAATAACATTCAGTTATTTTGGGGAGTCATATCTATGGGACAGATTTATAAAATATAGCCCATATCTATAATACTTCTGTACTTGTAGGTGTAATTATGAAATGGTTCATTCTTATACCCTCAGTAAGAAAGCAAAACTCTTTAAACATGGGTTGGGGTGGACCTCCCTTGTATGGCTCCCACTTTGCTCTCATACTGCAAAGCAGTATCCTAAGTAACGTAAGGACTTGGTCAATCACAGGTGTATATGAGAAATAATATTAAATTAAGCAATTGTATTCTTTAAAAAAAACATTATTAAATGAAAGTAGGCCAGGGATAGAGTAGAGGCTGTCCATTCTTCAAGATTTTTTTTCAATCTCAGTGCCCTGTTGAGCATCTCCAATTTTAAAATGTCACACCCTTTTCTACTTGGATATTATCCCTCCTGGTCTTGAAGAAGGGAACTGAAGATGTGGCAGACAATGACTGTGCTGCAGAGATAGGACAACTGCCACCCTCTGCAAAGACCTCACCCTTCTTCTTTCTCTGCACACCCTCTCAGTAACCTCAGTAGCTCCCATGGATTTAATGTAATCTCTGTTTCTATGACTCCCAGACCTATCAACCTGACCATAATCTGCCTCCTAAATTACACTCTGTGTTATCAATTGTCTCTTGGATATTTCAAACCACATGTTCCCTACACATCTCAACTCAACATCATCTAAAACAGAATTCATCATCTCTTCCCATACTCCACCCACCAAAAAAAAAACCCATCCTCCCCTTCATAACTTTATTGGGGGGCACCAAGATCCTTCTAGACCAGGGGTGGCGAACCTGCATCCTCGAGGTCACAGGTGACACTGGGTCCTCAAGTGCAGCCCCAAAGGGAGGCCCCTGCACTTGAGGACCTAGAGGGCTACCCATGGCCTCAAGACCTTAGGTTCCCCACCCCAATTCTAATCATTCATGTTTCACAACCAAGGAGCAGCTATCACATCCTCAGCTTCCATTCTGAGATCCCCATGTCCAAACTGATAACCAAGTCTCAGTGATTCTATATTAATGCGTCTCTTGCAGTCATCTCTTTCTCTCCCCACATCTATTTGTTTATATTATTTGGATTAATGCAATGAAACAAATATTTCCATAACACAGTGTAATAAAAAAGATAATTGCACAAGAAACTGCAAATCTGTTGTGTACAACTTGTGTACAACTCATATAATAAAGCTATCATGTAAATTTCTTTTTTTTCTTTTCTCCCCTCCCCCTAACCTAGAGATGGCTGCCATTAAACATAAATAGGCATACACACTCACATGTAAAATCATTCTATACCTACTTCTATCTGTCAGTTCTTTCTCTGACTGCAGATAGGACCTTCCTTCATACATCCTTTATCGTCAATTTCAGGGTTTATAGTTGTCAAGTTGACTTAGTCACTCAAAGTCATTCTTAAAACAATGTTGCTTTTACTGTATACAATGTTCTCTTGGTTCTCATTTCACGTTTCCTTGTTTCATGCAAGTCTTCCCATGAGCTCATCACTTCTTATATCACAGTAGTATCCCATCACAATCATATCCCACAACTTGTGCAGTCATTCTCTAATGGATAGACACTCCTGCAACTTCCAGCCATGCCCTTTTCTCCAGTCCCATAGGTACCGCCTTGGTTCTGGCCCTCATCAGAGCTTTCACTTGGAATGTTAGAATAGTCTCCTATTTCTCCCTGCCTCTAGTTTCTCCTCTTTCTCCAGTCTTTCCTCCGCACAACTACAAAAATAATTTTCCTCCTCCATTCAGTAAACACCAGTGGTTCCCTATTATCTCTAGCCCTTAAGGTTTCTTCATCTGGTAGACAAGAGTTCAAGAAAACTTTGGACTTGAATGTAAAAAATTATATCTTTATTTTCATTACATTTAGTTTCCTTTATATCCTATATATTTTATTTTATGCAGTTTAAAACATGATTCTAAAAAGGAGTCCACAGTCTTCACCAGTCTTCCCAAGGAGCCCATGACCTCAAAAAAGGCAAAGATCTCCAACTCTAAGGTCACATTCGTTTACATCCTCTCACAATCTATTTTTAGTCTACCCTTCCAGCCTTATTAAAGATGACTCTCTTTCACATACCCTATGGTCCAGCCACGTTGGCTTTCCTGTTTTTCCTCTCACACGGCATTCCATCTCCTATCTCCATGTGTCTGCTCAGACATGTTCCCATGGTTGGAATGCACTTCCTTCTCATTTTCATCTCTTAGGCTCTCTAGTTTCCTTCAAAGTTCATCTTAGACATCACCTACTACATGATGCCCATCCCGATCCCCTCCCCCTCGTCATTATTTATGCATTTATGCATTTATTTTATTATCTATTGTTCATCACTTATTATTGTTTATTTATTCTATTATTATTTACTGTTTATAATTTATTATTATACATTTATTATATTATACATACTATTTATATATTTTACATATTATTTATGTATTTATTTTGTTTATATGTACACACATATAATTTGTAAATATTTATACACATATTATTTCCCCTAATTATAATAATAATAGTTAATATTTAAATAGCACTTACTATGATCCAGGCACTGTGCTAAATGCTTTACAAGCTTATCTCATTTAATCCTCACAACAACCCTGGGAGGTAACTATTCTTATTCCCACTTTATAGATTAGGAAACTGAGGTAACTAGGGGACTTGTTGGCCCAGAGTGATCCAGCTAGTAAGTGTCTGAGACTGGATTTGAACTCAGGTTTTCCTGACTCCAGCACTGGCATTCTGTGCCACTCAGCTGCCCCCAGATAGAATATTAGATCTGAGAGGATAGGGGCTATTTTATTTTTACTTTTGTATCTCCAGGGACTAACATATTGCCTGGCACATAGCAGCTGTTTAATTATCACTTGTTCATTGATAGAAGAGAACATTTGGGAGAGGTGTAAAACAGTCTTAATATATTTAAGGAGCTGTCACATGGAAGAATGCAACATTTTCTACTTAAGTCCAGAGGATAGGATTAGGTTCAAAGGGTAGAAGCTACAGGCATTGATTGAGTCAGTCAATAAACATTTATCAAGTGCCTTCTATGTGCCAGACACTAGAGACTAGCTCAGGGCTTCTTTCTCCTCAAGACGCTTTCCTGAATTTTGGCAGTGCTAGTTTACCTGAGGGCACGCAGAGTGCAAAGTGCACATGCTTTCTGTTCAGTTGCAGTGAAGTTATTCTGTGTGGCACCACCAGAAGCACCTCAGACTCGTTACCTGTTGGATTTTTAATTAATTTTTGGTCGTTGTGTGATCAGAAACTTTTACTGTTGCCAAATTTTTTGTGACCCCATATGGGATTGGAGCCCACAATTTAAGAAGTTCAACATAATGAAGAGGGTTTTTTATTTTTATTTTTTAACAGAACTATCCCAAAGTTTGATCATCTACCTGTCTTACGATGTAGGGAGTTTCTGATCACTGTGGTCCAACAGAGGCTGAATGATCACCATTAAGGAAGTTATAGAAATTCCTGAATGAGTCAAGAAGTTAGGCTATACTAACTCTTTCATCCAAAAGATTCTCAACAGTTTTGTTCTTATGCATGAGGGAGACAGGGTGGCAAAATGGAAAGAACACGGGTTTGCTGATCAGAGGATCTGGTTTCAAATCCTGCATGATGCATTTGCTGCCTCAGCGATCTTGAGAAGTCATCAATCTCTCATGGCTTTAGCTTTCTCATCTGTGAAATGGAGATAATGATAACAGCTACCTTACAGAGTTGTAAAGATCAAATGACTGTAAAATCCTTTGCGATTCTTATTATATTGCTATATACATGCCTGTTATTATCATTACTTTCATTGTTTTTTTGTTACTTAAGCTCTGTTACTTGATTTTCTCATCTATGAAGTGAAAAGGTTTAAATTAAATTTAATGAGATGAAATGGTGTTGACGTCTTTTGAAACTTTAAATCTAAGTCTCCACCATGATGGGTTTCATTGTCTTCTTTGTAAAGGTCTGATCTTCCAGCTCAATGATCTTGAGCATATTCCAGACCATCAGAGTATCAGCCAGTACCTCGGGGGCTCCCAAGCAGTGTGGTGTTTGCGAAGCAGCTATTTCATTTAGTTTATTAAACACATGTGTATGTCAGTAAGAAGTCTTTATTTGACATGACCCAGGATTTCCTAGAATTGCATGAGTCTATCTCATCAGCCAAGGCAAATAGATTAAGTGATACTGGGCTCCTTTCTGCAAAACTATTGCTTCAGCACTTTACCATATTAAGGCAGTGTGCATTAAAAATATGCAAACATCTGCCTATGAGTGTTAATGTAACAGGTGCTGTGCGTGCGTGTGAAGTGAGGCACCATCTGTATGGAAAGGTCATGCTTAATTGTCTTGGCATCAATTTCTGAATAATGAAAGCACGTATTAAAATAAAACTTAGACTGAACCAGCTTTTGTTTTCAAGTTTGCAGAAGTGGTTTCTGGCTCACCCAATGAATCCAGATAGTGTTACACACTTTAGTATCTTGAAGGTCTAGTCTAAATCTTTGTTATTTATCTTGGCCCAACTTTACTTTTAAAGTATTCACTCTGGCCAGTAGAGGTCAATATAAGCAAGAATTATTTTAAACAACTAGACGGCTACCCTGGTATCTCTGGAAATGGCCTTCCCAGGGGGTACTAGGAGAGAGGAGATATTAAAAAGGTATCAACCTGATGTGCTGATTGGTTTTCCTAAACTATTTTACCCCTTTCTTTATTTTTTAATTCTTTGTTGCAAGAAATGAGGAGGGGATGTGTATTTGAAATGAAGACAATGAAAAGGGGAGAGAGAAGGGACAAAGCATTTACATAGCACCTACTATATTCCAGGCACTGCTGTAAACACTTTTTACAAATATTATTTCAATCCTCACAACACCCCTAGAAGGTAAGTGCTGTTACTATCCACAGTGTGCAGTTGAAGAAACTCAGGCAAACAGTGGTTAAGTGATTTGCCCAGGGTCACATAGCTAGTAAGTGTCTGAGGTCACATTTGAGCTCAGGTCTTCCTTACTCTAGGTCCAGGGTGGGATCCACTTTTCCACCTACCTGCCTCAATACAACATCTGGAAATGTCAGTAAAACTTTAAGGCATAACCTTTAAATTTACTTTTTGTCATGAGGGACTTCCAGGGCCAGAGTAGAAGGAGAAAGAGTAATTATAAAGTAATCTTTAGAAGCTAGGTGTTTGACACTTTGGACCAAGATAAAGACATTTTGGAGCTTTGCTTCAGTTAGGAATCTGGTGGGGTCTATGCCATAGTTGCAAAGTTTTACATGGAAAGACGCCATTTTCAATAGTGCTCCTCTACCAGCCATCATTAACACATACAGAATTCATCCCTAAATGTTATACAGGTAGGTATTATAAACAGGTTTAAGGAAGTTCTACATGAAGTTCAGGAAGAAAGCTCCATACTGAGTTGTTAAAGGGGAGTCCAGTTTATTGGAGGCAAATACCAAAATTTTGAGTATCATATCATGGAAGAAAATTGTAGAGATAGAACCAATAGTTTGAGACTGTGTGGAACTTTAAAATTTTTGTATTCTCAGGACCTCCAGAGATTTTAGAGTATGCATAGACAACTCCAGGAAGAACTTTTGGGAAAAAAAACAATTAAAAAACCTTTTGAGTTTAATAAATTTAACTTTAAAAATTAACAAGGATTTGTTTTTTCCTCCTTATGCCCACATTTGGAGAGAAAGAAAGAAGGAGGGAGGGTGGAAGGAAGGAAGGGAAGGAGGAAAGAAGGAAGTAAGAAAAAGAGGAAGGGAGAAGAAAAGAGAGGAAGGAATGGAGAGAGAAAAAAAGAAAGGGAGAGATGGAGAAAGGGAGAAAGAAAGAAAGGAAAGAAGGGAGAAAGAAATAGAGAGTGAAGGAGAAAGAAAGAAAAGGAGAGAGGAAGAAAGAAAGAGCAAGAGAGAAGAAGAAAGAATCAAAGAAGGAAAGAAAAGAAAAAAAAAAACAAATCTCTTGCTGCAAATATCCACAGTCAAGCAAAACAGATTTCTACATTGGCCATTTCCAAAGATGTATGTCTCATTTTTGTATTTGAACCTATCATCTCTCTGTTACCAGGTGAGCAACCTCCTGTTTATTATTCTCTGAAACGGTGGCGGATCATTGCATGATCAGAGTTCTTGAGTCTTCCAAACTTATTTGCCTTTGCAATGTTGGGTCATTGTATACACAGTATACATTGTTATCTAGGTTCCACTTAGCTCTACAAGTCCTTCCAGGTTTCTCTGGAACCATTTCATTCATTAAAAAAAGGGAACATTTTGTAATGAGATCTAAAGCAGAAAAGTCAAATGAATCCTAGTAATGATAGCTTCTAAAATATTATCATCTTTATCTGCTGTGTTCATTCAACAAAAGAAATATTAGAATCTGTGAGGTTTCTGATTATCTGACTGGTAAGGGATGACAAAATTAAGATAAAATAGAACTTCCTTCTAGAAAAATATTGCTTGTGCCTGAAATGTAGGTAGTTAATAAATCAAAACCAGAGGTGAGACTGTTATAACTTTATCTCCATTGGTCAGACTTGCTCTCCAAGTAAAGATTGGGGATTTAATGTTTCCAAGGCAGAGTTTAACATTCACTCATTCAACATCATTCATTAACTGCCTACTTAATACTCAAAAGCGCAGTCAGACATTTTGCTCAGTACTGGAATTAAAAACATAAAAACAATCATTCTAAGCACTCAAGGAAGTTATTCCATTTTGGAAAAATCACATGTACACAATAAATCATAAAAAGGCAGCCTGTAGGAAGGAGAGCTGACCTTAGAGCCAACAGGTTTGGTACATACCCTGCATAAATCTAGGCAAGTGAATGTCACAAACATTTATCTCCTGAAGACCATATATTCTAATCTATAATCATTTGGGATGAATTCTATATATTTTGTTCATTATGGCTGGTTGGTGGACATTACTCAAGAAGATGACATATCTCCCATCCCAAGTCTCCACCTGAAATGAAAATGTTGGGATTTTCTTCTAATCAAAAGAGTTTATTTAATAGTACATAACAGATTAAATTAGGAAGTTTATAAAGTAACGTATATTATGTAATGTATCCTTAGTACAAGCAGGAAATGGAGTGCTTTAAGTTTTTTCTCTCTTAATTTTCTCCAATTTCCTCTCTCTCTCTCTCTCTCTCTCTCTCTCTCTCTCTCTCTCTCTCTCTCTCTCTCTCTCTCTCTCTCTCTCTCTCCCCCCCTCTCCCCCCCCCCATTTCTTTCTTTACAACTATTACCTTATTTGATTCTCAGAATATGTGACGTAACAACTATAATAATCCATGTCTTACAGTTGAGGAAACTGAGGCATACAGAGGTTAAGTGATTTGTCCAGGGTTACATGGCTAATACATGTCCAAGGCAGAATTTGAACTCAGGTCATCCTGACTCTAGGTCCAACTCTCTATCCACTGCATCACCTGGATGGAATAACTCAGTTTAGGCTTTAACTGGCTATCTCTAAACCTCCTGTTGACTCTAATTCAAAGTATAATTTCACGAAACTTGTTAAAAGCTAACTGTTAGCAAACTTCCCTTCATTTAAGAATTCTCTCTCTCACTGCTTCATGAAAACATGGGTCCTCCCAGTCAGTTAACAAGTATTTGTTAAATGCTTACTATGTTCCAAGCACTGTGTTAAGGACTGATGTGAAAAGAGAAAAAAAATCTGACAGTCATTTTCCACTTTTATTTGTCCATTGTCCTTCTAGTTTTACCCTCAATTGTCCTGAAGAAGATTTGACTTAATTGGGTCTCACATAAAGTTTTCTTTCAAATAATTTCCCCACCAATTCTTCTCAATGCCTAATAAGGAAACATTATATATTTCCCTCTCTTAAGTTCCATAAGAGTTTGAAAGTGAGTTTATGTTCTAAATTGATGCTGTGCTTGAATGCCATAGTTCTTTGTCAAGGAGATCAAGTGTCTGTTGCCTGAGATGATTTCTAGTCTCTTACCATTCTCCTTAGGGTAATTGTTTTTACATTTATATTTTACATTTATATGATTAATATTGATATTTTACATTTATACTATTAATAACATTATATACCTCACATTAATATTTTACATCTATGTTGTCAATTATATAATATTTATTATATTATGTTATATTACATTACAATGTTATTAATTATAATATATTAATCATATTTATTTCTATTATTTATACATTTATATTATTAACTTCTGGAGAAAATTGTGCATATTTCTACTGATATCTGTTCCTTTTCCCACTTCTAATTTTTTCATCAATAATTTATTTTAAGATAGCAAGTTGGAGCTGTTTTAACTGTACACCATGAGAGTCATATTTATATTCTTATTCTTTGATTTTGATCTTTGATTTAATAAGTAGATGAATGATTGGTATAAAAATGACTTCTACATGGACAATCAATTATTTTCTGTTTTTTCAGGCATAGCTAAGTAACTACTCTAAGAGACTTTTTATGAGCTCTCCCTTTTCTTCCATCTGTTGGCATTCTCTAGTTCTTGAAATTGCTGTTCAGTCATTTCAGTCATGACCAACTCCTTGTGACCCCATTTGGGGTTTTCTTGGCTAAGATACTGGGCAGGTTTGCCATTTATTTCTCCAGCTCATTTTGCATATGAGGAAACTGAGGCAAACAGGATTAAGTGACTTGTCCAGGGTCATACAGCTAGTAAGTGTCTGAAGTCAGATTTGAACTCAGAGTGATGTGTTCCTGACTTCAGGCCAGCCGCTCTATCTGCTGCAGCGCCACCTAGCTGTCCTGTTGTGTTTTATAGAATTATAAACGTAAAGTGTCTGACAATGGTGCTTTAGATGATTCTGTGCTTGCTATCTTTACGTGCTACTACTTTGCATATTTGTCTCATTTTATTTGCTGCATGACTAGTGCTGACTCTAGCATTACTGGTCAATAGAATTCAATTTTATTGCTTTTAAAAAATGTAAGATGACATATTTGAAATGAATTGTTGAATAATGATTGTTGAGACATCAGAAGTTTCTTGATCTTATGAGTAGACATGGAATGTAAAAGCATAAACATTATGAATTATTTAAAATTATTTTAAAATTTAGAATGAAATGAAAAGGAGTTAGGGAAAAGTGAAGTGGTTGCTAAAAGAAAAATATTTGGAGAAATTAATCACTCAGCGTTTTCAGAATGATCAGACCCAGTTGATTATGTAAATAATTCAGTGATAGTATGGGAAAGTTCCAGGAAATTGATACATACACCCTTCTGAGGAGGAGTTGATTATAAAATTGAAAGGCTATGTTTTTGACAAGTGGACTTGCAAGGAGAAAAACTAAGCATTATAACCGAGTCAGAAAAATATGCTTTATAAAGAGGTAGGTGCTGATTTGCATCATCACAAAAAATTATCAGAGACCCAAGCTAAAAATCTTAGGACTGAATCCATGTACTTGCAAAAGCCATTATGTGGCTGTCCTAAATGCTGAGACATTTGCTAGGTTCAGCATTACCATTTAGCATGAAGATGCTAAACAGGTTACAACCTGAGATAAAAAAATCATAACTTGACCAAGGTGGCTAAAATTACATCAAATAGAAAATTCCTAGCAAGAGAATAAGCACTTGACTGGTGGGTAGCTGAGAGAAGATGCCAAAAGTATTTAAACAATGGACTGAGGGTGTGTATGAAGTAACCCAAATCGGGATGACTAGGGACAGAACATCTTCTCGCATTCCATCTACATATAACAATAATATTTTTTTTATCATTTTTTCTCTTTTTATTTAATTTATGTTTTCAGTTTTCAACAATCACTTCTATAAGTTTTTAATTTTCTCCTCCTTTCTACCCCAGCATGCAATTTTATATGGGTTCTATAGATACATTCTTATTAAATACATTTTCACATTAATCATAACAATAATATTTTAATAATAGAAAATAATAATAGATTGACACTGATAGCACAAAGGTAAAAGCTTTTATAGAACTTTTTAAAAATGAAGCTGTGAACAAAATTATTCTCCTTGGGAAGACAAAAGGCCAAAAGGATAAAGATTGCAGTAGTTTGGTACAAGAATATCATCCAGAAGAAGCAGAACAGTTTTCTATTATAAATGTGAGGTTTTGTTCAATCGTGTCCAACTCTTTGTGACTCTGTGGACCAACTCCCCATGGATTTTCTTGGCAAAGATAGTGCAGTGGTTTGCCCTTTCCTTCTCCAGTTTTAAGCAGGGCTTAAGTGACTTGCCCAGGGTCACACAGCTAGTGAGTATCTGAGGTCAGATTTGAACTCTGACCAATGCATCACCTAGCTGCTTCATAAATGGGAGGTTGATGGCCATAAATATGACAAGGGTTCTCAAGGGAAGAATTTTCACTTGGTTTGGAGGAATGCCCCAACAATAATCACTGAGAAATAAATGACAACATGATATCCGGGTTTGTTATCAAGAACTAAAGCAAGATGAAAATTTTGCTGAGAAAGTTAGGCTTCTGAAGAACCATGGAAAGACCTGAAACAGAAACCAGATCACAGATAGACGAGCTTCAAAATGAGCTATCTTAGCTAAAGAAGAAACTGGAAAGTAAAGCAGGTAAGAGTGAAGACACATAGTTACAAGAAATCAAGATAATCATCTTTTTGTTACAAAGAGATAGAGACTGAAACAAATTTCTACCTTAAGACAAAAAACTAATACATTAGAAATGTTCAGGAAGAAATTGTTCAATTGAAATTTATGCTCAATAACATTGAACTTGCTTCCTTATTAGCAGAGAGAACTTCTGGAAGGGGTGTTGTTTTGAATTGACTTCATGCATAGGAATCCAGTAACTTTGCCTTAGACTAAAATCCCACCTTCTATAGGAAGCCTTTCCCAACTCTCAATTCTAGTGCCTCCTCTCTGTTAATTATCTCCTATTTATCTTGTACATAGAGTTCTTTGTATATATTTGTTTGCATGTTTTCCCCCAATTAGATCACTAGCTCCTTGAAAATAGACATTACTCTTTGCCTCTTTTTGTACTCCAAATGCTTAGCACATTACCTGCCATATAGTAAATTATTAATAGATGCTTATTGATTAACTAAGAGAGAGAAGGCTGAACCCAGAGGTCATACCTTCCTGCTTTAAATTTTAGCTGTACAGACCCATGTGGTACAGAAACAATCTATAGAGCTGAAAAGATGCTATTAGTCAACCTATACCAGCAATAAATTCAGGTTTAGTAATGCAGAGCTATAGCTAGGAGGATATTGATTACCAGCATTTGTCATTAACCAAGTTAGCTACAGATACTAAAAAAATCAGTAGTCCCTATAACATTTAGAATCCCCTGATCCATGACTAGGCTAATTTATGATTTTGCAAAAGAAACAAGTGATTATTCAAGCTACAAGCTTATTGGTAAATTATATATGGTATTGACCTGTAATTTCCACCTATGCAGTTGTGTGTTTTATGAGTGGCTTGTTTCTCTGTGCAATGGGTTCTCACTATTGTATTTTCTTCACTGATACATTTGTCTCTTTGATATGTAAGTTAACATGCGGTCCACTGGGCACATATTGTTACATAGAGTGATTGCTGTTACTATTGCTTAAGTTGGGTTTTCTTGCTTTTTAGAATTAGTTGATTGTTCCCAAATAATGGATATATATGTACTATTGAGATTTGTACTTGTGTTAGGTCCTATATTTAGGTTTTTTGTCATTGTCACACCAGTCTGTCAGTGCTTTCTATTGTAATATATTTATTGCATTTCAATAATCAGTTGATAAACATTAATTAAACTCCTACTATTTGCCAGGAAGTGGAGATAGAGTTAGTACATGACTTTCGCTTGCCGATGATTATGCATTCAGTGCAGATTATGAGACTGAATGCAACAAAATATGGATCAATTTCTCTACTGACTGTACTAATTTTGGTCTAACAACACCAAGAAAACAAAGATTCTCCACCACTCAGCACCACAGAACCATTGGTTATAGCAAATGGAGAAATTCTGAATGCTGTGGATACGTTCACTTACCTTGGCAATATACTTTCCAAAACTGTAGGTATGTAGATGATGTGGTTTCATATATGCATTGTCCAAGCTAGCTCAGTATTTGGGAAGCTCTTAAGAAAAGTTTGGGAGAGAAGATGTAGTAGGCTGTTTATTAAACTGAAGACCTCCAGCGCCATTTTGCTGACCTTGAGATAGTATGGGAGGGGGAGAGAAAAGGGCCCAGGATGGAAGTCTATGGTACATTCACCTTTATTGGACATGACTTGGATGAGGCAAAGGAGACAGGAAACAGAAATCAAATAGGTACGAGAAGAATCAGGAAGAGAGCAGTGCCAGGAAAACCTAGAGAGAATAAGGTATGAAGGAGAAAAGGAGGATTTCGACGTCAAGGTGGATAAAGATTGAGAAAAGTTCATTAGATATGGCAACTGAGAAGCTGTTAGTTACTTTGGGGAGAGAAGTTTCAATTGAATATTGAGATGGGTAGTCAGACTGAAGAAAGTTAATAAGAGAAGGACAAGAAAGGAAGAAGAGGCACCTCTATAAACAGACTACTAAGGGAGTTTAGCCACCAAAGGCAGAAGAGATATGGGAAGATGGCTAGCAGAGACGAATGAATCAAATGAGGATTTTTTGGGGGTTGGAGGAGACAGTGGACGTGTTTGTTGGCATTTGGAGGCAGCTAGTAGATGGGAGAGAGGAAAGATTAGTGAAAGAGTAGGGATGATCCAGGGGCAGTCTTCTGGAGATGAGATTAAATTCAATGTGATTAAACTTGTGCATGTGGAAAGGTTTACCTTGGCAAGGAGGAGAGCTACCCCTTCATGAAAGTCAGGGTGAAGGAGGAGATAGTGGTAAAAGCTTTCTGAGTGGTGTGATATGAGGAGGAGAGAAGAAAAGGGAGTTCTAAGCATGTCCTCAACTTTTTTTCCAGCATGAAAATATGAAGCAAGATTCTCAAGTGGGGGAGGAGAAGGGAAATAGAGATAAACAAGTCACTGTAATGAGTGGGGTAGTGAGTTAATTAAGGATATATAAAAAAGATTGCTTTTGTAGGCATGAAGGAGACTAGTTTAGGTTAGGTAATAAATTTGTAGCAAACCTACTTTAGAACGGCAGTTTCTTTCAGTGTCATTCAGCAGTAGGGGTGTAGAAATGCAGGCAGAGGATAGTGAAAATTATCCAGTGCTGGGATGTGGTAAGGTACATGCAGCGATGGGATAAAGGGGTCAGTTTCTTAAGATAAGAGGAGGCTGGATTTGATGTTCCCCAAGTGATTTTTCAGGGACTGATAATTTTTCGTAAGTTGGGAGAAACATAACTGCATCTTAAAAAGATCCTCTCGCAGAGACTTTGGATTTCATTCTTTTTAAAAATTTTTTATTTGTCTTCTTGTATCTTAAAGAGAAGCTAAAGTCTTGAGGACTGACAATACCTGACGTTTTGAGCATACCGAGGAAACTGTTTGTGAGAGGATTCTGATTACAAGTCTTTTTTCTTTACCTTCTTGTTAGCCAAGAAGGAGCTGACTGTTGCTCAATTATTTTAAGTTGGGTCTGACTCTTACTGACCCAATTTTGAGCTTTTTTGGCAATAATACTGTAATATTTTGCCATTTTCTTCTCCAGGAACCTGAAGCAAACAGGGTTAAATGACTTGCCCAGGGTCACAAAGCTAGGAAGTATCTAAGGCTGCATTTGAACTCAGGAAGATAAGACTTACTAACTCCAGGCAATCTATCCACTGTGACACCTACCTGCACCCTTGGCACTGATACATTATGTAAATTTCTATTGTTTGTTATTTTTAATAAATTATATAGGCAGTAACACTTATGCTTTTCTAAGCCAGTGGGTTCAGAGTTTGAGAAAAAAAGAGGAAATGAAGCTTCTCGGAAAAGAAGTTTTTCCTTAGTTGTACTGGGAAAGCCATTGGAAGTTAATGAAAGTTTGTATTTTTTAAGTGCTTTCAGAGATAGTTTCCATTCATATCTACTGGAATATTATTGTATCTGGTGAGAAAATGACAAGTCGCTGAACTGAAGGACAGAGCCTATCCTGTAAATATCCGAGGGGCATTACTTTTACCTTTCAACACACACCTATGCCTTTGCTTTGAATTGCTCTAGGTGAGTAAGCATCAAAACCCTGCTGCACTGACTCACTGAGCATTATATCTCCCTGAAGGAATGCAAATTGCTTAGGAGCCAGAACAGTTTCATTCTGGTCTTGAAGTCTCTAGGATAGGAAAAACAGGTCTCACTAATGTAAATAATGAATCCCCTGAAGTGACCACTTGTATTTGAACTTGCACTATTCAAAGTTATAATTATGTAAACTATGTTAATTAGTTCCAATCCAATGGAAATATGTCCTACTTTGACTATGTGTCCACTTCAGGAGACTCATTATTTACACTAATTAGGACCTAATTATATCTTCCACGTAGCTGTTGGGTCCTACTCTTCCTGACCTCATTTTAGGGTTTTCTTGGAAAATATACTGGAATGATGTGCCATTTCCTTCTCCAGCTCATTTTACAGATGAGAAAACTGAGGCAGACAAGGGTAAGTGACTTGCTCAGGGTCACATAGGGATTAAGTATCTGAGACTGGATTTATACTAAGGTCCTCTCGACTCCAGGGCTGATGCTCTATCCACTGTGCTACCTAGCTGCTCTCCTCTCACATAGCAGTAATAGATAGATAGACAGACAGACAGACAGATAGATAGACAGACAGACAGACAGATAGAGATAGATAGACAGATAGATAGATAGAGTAATAAATGCTAGCTGAATTGGATGTAATTAGTTTTATCTTTTGATATGTTTTTCATGTCTACACCCATCATGTTCCAGT
This sequence comes from Bettongia penicillata ogilbyi, assembly GCA_023548195.1. NCBI lineage: Eukaryota > Metazoa > Chordata > Mammalia > Diprotodontia > Potoroidae > Bettongia > Bettongia penicillata. Next base: position 1,361,111 of record JAJHZJ010000288.1, on the reverse strand, counting down.
TCTCTATTTGAAGAAAGTCTTTATGACATCCTTGCTAGGTTCTTTGCCTGGGTCCCTCTCTAGCATCCAGCAGATTATTTTGCTCAGCCATTCACTGGATGAAAGTATTTACTGTCATTTTTCTTGGATTTCTTGTTCATTATTCAGTTAATGGAAGAGATGACTTCCTGGAAGGCAGTTAATAAGAAGTCAAAGGTAGAAACTCTGGAGCTCCCAAAAGAAAGGGCCATACCCTTCTAGACCAAATGTGGTGAGAAAAGCAATTGCTCAACCTGAAGCTGCAGGGTCAAAGCAGGGCAGATGGGTACGTAAACCTGTAAAACCAAGATCCAGCCGGGTGTACAGGAAGGGCTGGCAGAGTGAAGGGTGAGTGATGACAGGGAGTGCCTCCAAGAGATTGTTTGCTGCTTTAAACATGAGCCAATGGACTAGGTAACATGAGACCAGACATATATTTACCTTGACTGTCTATATAGTTTATTTAAATTCTCTCATGCTATAGTAACATTTAATAGTACATTTGAACTGGCTAGGTATACTGAGCAGCAGTGGACAGAATGAGAAAGGGGAGACAGAGAAGAAATGCAATACCTGTTGGGGATAGTCCTTTACAGAGAACCCTACTATCCTCATTTACTCTCTTGGGACGCAACCAGGAGACTGAGCTGACGCTAATTTTGTAACACCAGTCTTTCCACATCAACTTACCTCCCATAGATCCCAGTGTCCTACTGTGGCCAGGTCCCTTTATGTCAAAGAGAGAAACAAATTAATATAATACTTCACATTAAGTACTGAATGACTTAAAACATTACTTGTTTCAGGGAGGCTTGCATTTTTAAAGAGGGTCATTGGGAGAAGACTATGGATTATTCCCAAAGAATTAAATTTTAAGAGCCAATGTAAGGGAATGGATTTTTTTTTTGACAGATAACTTGAGTCTCTACATATCATACCACATGGACACATGCCCACTTTGCTAGAGTTAATTCTGACTCGTGGCATAAGTAAATCAGTGTCATAATGAGTCGCTCTCTACAGGGATCTTGATTATATTTTGTCACATTATTATCAATCGGTCATCAAGTTATGTCTTCAGTACCTACTATGTGCTAGGTGATGGGAATATCAAGACAAAAATGGAATAGTCCCAGCCCTAAAGGAGCCTGGTCTCCACTGGTGGGAGATAATATTACTTTATCTATCTATCTATCTATCTATCTATCTATCTATCTATCTATCTCTATCTATCTATCTATCTATCTATCTATCTATCTATCTATCTATCTATCTATGTCTGCCTATCCATCTATCCATTCACACACATGTGTATGTGCATACATACTATGTATATATGTATTCTGGGAAAAGGGCTAGATCTGTGATTTCTTGAGATAGTGAGCTCCTAAGAGGAAACTTCCTCCTCTAATGTCCATCTGTACTTTCTTTGCAACTTAGAGTCTCAGAAGGTCACTTGGGGGCTCAGTTATGCCCACCTAGGGTCTCCTAGGCAGGAGAATTCAGAGGTAGGGATGAATCTAGAGTTCCTGGCTTTAAGACTAGATCTCTATCCATTATACTATGCTGCCTCTATCATTAAAATAAAGACAAAGTAATGGCAGTGTGGAGAAGCAGAGCAGGAAAGGAAGTATTAGCAGTTAGAAAAGAGAAGATGGGCTTCAGATAAAGTGTCAAACTCAGGTAGAAATTGGGGCTACTAAACCATACATAAGGATTCCTGTTGGTCACACATTGTCTTGGAAAATCACAGATTAACATTGTGTTCTATTGAAGAAGAAAATGACAAACCACTCCATTATCTTTGCCAAGGAAACCCCAAATGGGATCATGAAGAACTGGACACAGTCAAAAACAAGTCAACAACCACAGCAATGTTCTATTTTATTTATGTAATCCAAGTCCTAAAGCCCATTGGAATGGGCGCCTTTCCTCAGTGGTGGAAACCATGCCCTATGCTTGTAAGGGTGGGAGGACTGGGTGAAAGCAGGAGGAAGGAGAGCTCTCTTCAGACCTTGGATATTTTCAGGTCTCTTGGGTTTCTTTGGGTTCTGCATGTACTTTAGGTGCTTCTGACTTTTGAGAGAAAAAATAAATAATATCCCCACTGAAAGTTGCTGAAAGGAAAATAAGACTTAGGAAAGAAGCCAAAATGAGAAGAGTTAACAATCTCTCTCATTTCTCTCTCCCAGCCTGAGACACTAGTGATTTCAGGGAATTTCCCTTTAGGTGAGATTTTGTACTATCTCTTGATTGAGATGAATTACCTTGCCCCCAGTGGGAAAGCTCCATCACTCTGTTGTCTGGTATATATTCTCCTATGTACATTTTCTCTGATTTCTATTTTGTCAGTGACTTAGATAAATAGATTTCTTTTCTATTTACTGTGCTGTTCATTTTAGAACAGGTATTTGGTGGGAACCCTCCTCAGATAGGGCGAGTGGGTTTTTTAAGCACCAAATTCCCCCATACAGTCTTAAGCACAAAGTCCCCATCTCCCTTCACAGAACATCTTCCTTCACTCATAGGGAATACTGATCAGTGGAGCTCCTCCCCATCAAATCAAGGTCATTTTTTTTCTTCTCCCCTTTTCAATCCTTCCCTCCTCCTCCTTTTCCCCGCTTCCCTGTTTCTCTTCCGGAGAAACCACAGGGTTCCATTCCCCTCATTATTATCCCTTGATTTAACTCAAACACAAAACGCACACCCCTCAGTCTCCCAATCTTCTCACGCCTTTCATGCACCCTCCCATTTTGTAATGCAACAAACAAACCATTGATTCACCTGTGGGAAAAGTGATACATCAGGCAGTTAGATGAGCAATAGAAAGAGTGCCAGTGCTGGAGTCAGGAAGGACCCTGAGTTCAAATTCAGCCTCAGATACTTTCTAGCTGTGTGATCCTAGGCAAGTCGCTTGATCCTGTTTGCCTCAGTTTCCTCATCTGTAAAATGAGCTAGGAAAGAACAAACCATTCCAGTATCTTTTCCAAGGAAACATGACTGAAATGAGTAAATTTGGTGGGAAAGGAGTCAAGCCTTGGATATAAAGTTTGAGTTCTTTATTATTAAATAGCATGATCCTAAAAAATGCACCCCTTAGACTAGTAATATTCAAGGGTGCAAATGAATATAATTCTACTCCTAAAGAGAGCTGAGTGAACAAGCTGCAATCTCTTCTTGGCAGGAATTAAAGTTTCCCTTGGAGAAGGAGGCTAGAGATATCTATTCTGTCTCCCTTCAAGCCATCCAACAACACCTCCATGCTAAATGTGGGGGGCAGCTTCCCTACATCGACTGTGCTAAATATCTCCCAATTACATTTAATCTGGTTTTGGCCACACTTGGGAGTGTTGTGGGTGGGCTGTGGGCTGTGTATCTGATACTTTTGATGTAGTAGATGGTGTTTATCAGAGTTCTGAAGGAAATATTTTAAAAGGTAAAGATAAAGAATAAGGTATAAGGGGTGACCAGTACAAAGGTATGAAGACAGAGGTTGGGACTGAGGGGCAGAAAGGTGACATTTACAATATACACATAGATACTTTGGGGAAGGGTGTTGAAAGACGGTTTGAAAGTACTCTGATCAACTCCCAAAATGATCATGCTGGGTTGGGAAAGGACCTTCCTCTTCTTTGAATTTATAGAGGAGGAAACTGAGGTCCCAGAGAGGGGAATTCTTGATTACTAGGTGTTAAGGTCAATTGTTTCTTCTGGCATCCAGAAGCTTGATAGCTAGGTGGGGTTGTGCTGGAGGTTGGGTTGTGTGGAGAAATGGTAATATTGATAGTAATATTTGGGGGAGAAAGTTGAAAGACCCTCCCTCTAAAAGTTCTCAGCAAGAATATCATGTTAGATCTGGAAGAGTCCATAGGAACCATCAAATGCAATGTCATCATTTTATGGAAGAACCAGGGACCCCCAAAAGGAGAGAAAAAGACTGCTTTAAAGCCACACAAAAAAGGCACATTCTACTCTTACTGAATTGGAGACTGACCTGAAGAGGAGGTCAGCTGAACAGAAATCTCATAATTTCATAGGCTGTTAAGGCTTGAAGGTACCTTAGAGATCATCTTGTCCGCTCCCCTCATTTTACAAAGGAGGAAACTGAAGTCAAGTTAGTATCAGGGCAAAGAGTATACTAGGTCTCTTGATTTCTAACCCAAGTAGCTGGCCTCTCCCCAGGACACTGGTCCTTCCAGAGCAGTTGTCTCTTGTCTTATGACTCAGCATAAGCAAAGGATCAGTCCAGACACCCTCTCTCTACCCTCCCTCAGCCTCCTACTATCATCAGCAGGCAGGTCTGAGAAACCATGGAGGGCAAAACTTAGTAGGAAAAATAAGAAGACATTCAATTATTGAGGATGAACTGAGAGTTAATGAATTGTAACCCAAATCTCGAAGAGCCAAAAGGGGCTTTAGAGACCATGATATCCAACTTCATTTTACTGAACTGGACACAGAAGCCCAGAGTTAGTGTCAGAGCAAGAAGTGTGACCCAGGAATCCATTTCCAAATTAGTGTACTTTTAGTTACGTTGTTGAAATTTGGCTTCCCTTGGGGTCACAGAAGTACCATCCCTTGATCCCATGATTCAGGACAAGTACCTTAGCAGAAAGGAGAGCCCTTCTATCTTTCCAGGCACACCATGCCTCCCTAACTAACTTTCCATTCTCTGTTCGTTGGAAAAGTATGAGCAGCTTGGTAAGGCACCAACCACTTATCAAGTACCTACTATGTGCTAGACCCTGTGCTAAACGCTTTACAAATATGATTTCATTTGATCCCTGGGAAGTAGGTGCTTTTATTAACCCCATTTTACAGTTGAGAAACTGAGACAAAGAAAGGTTTGAATGATGTACCCAGGGTCACCCAACTAAGAAGTGCGTGATTTGAATTCAGTTCCTCCTGACTCCAGGTATATCACCCCATCCATTGAGACACCTAGACCCATTGTCTAGCTTGAGAAAGGAAGACTTCGACGAAAAAAAAAAAGATAGTACAGGAGATAGAGCAGCATTTCTTCTTAGGGATAGGAAGAAAGAGCAGAATTTCCAAAAAGGAGTTCAGGATTTTCTTCTCATTTGCCTCTCTTGAAATGCTCCCTCTGTCCCTGTTCTTCCCAACAGATGGTGCAGATAGACTGTGGAGATCTTTCTGCATTTTCTCCATGGGGCATCCCAGCCTCTCTGCAGGACCTAGCCCAATTATGGCTCTGCTGTCAAACAGATCTTGCTTACCCTCACCTAATCCAGTTCCCTAAGGGCAACATGGTCTTACATTAATGCCATTTAAGAGTTTTAAAATGTGGGAGGAGGGAGGGAGAGAACAGTAATAGCTATGGATTGACAATCTTGCTACAGCCTAGCACTCCTCGTAAATCATTGTGTCCTACTTCCTGAGCCCTCAGAAAGACAGTAATGTTCCATTCATGGCAAAGCCCTTTACTATGGTTATTTATTGTATTATCAACTACAGCAGCTGCAGTTTCCAAAGGCACTATGTGTTAAACCTTGGCCAGTATGTCAATCAGCCCATATCGCCCTGTTCATGGAAGTTCACAGGAGCCTTCATGCAAAGTTATAATTAGGACTTGAAAACCACATAAGCAAAGCTGAAAACACTTGTAGCAGGAAAAAATTATGGTGCATACTCATTAAAGATCCCACTTAGAATTCTTTCAGTTTGTAGAAGGAAAAAGCCACTATGACAGACTTTTAATCAAATCAAAACAAAAAAAAGAAACCCAAAGGCAAAAGCATTTATTGTCTACAAATTGACTTGTGTACATGGGAATTATGTTCTAGAACCAACTGAGGCACAGAAAATTGAGACTTGGAGTTTCTTGGTTTAAGCTTTCTATTTCTAATTTCAAGGTTTGTCAGTTTAGTCTTGGACTGTCTTACTATGCCCACCCTCCATATGTGAGCAAGTAACTTTAGTCTGAAGCTTTGGGAGAAGTGGGAACTGTGAAGGGTGCTCATGAATGGCTTTGAAGAATTAAGTGGGTGAAACTTACTCCATAGGGACCAGAGGGTAGTTTTGTATGATCCATAATTAATCACCAACATTCAGCAAAATTCTCCTGTGTGTAGAATACTGTGCTAGCAAAGGAAGGGGGGGAAAGGGCATTTTTGTTCATCAAATCGCTGATGTGAAGTGACAAAGAAAGCTCTGGATTTGGAATGAGGGGATCTGAATTCAAATCCTGTCTCTGCCATTTCTTGGGAAAGTCCTTCAGCATCTCTGGGTCTCAGTTTTCTCATCTGTAAAAAAATGTAGACTAGATAACCTTTACTTTCCCTTCCAGTTCTTAGTCTATGATCTTGTTAGTGTCTGCTTTAGAGGACTTTACAGTATATTTGAACAGATACAAAAATTGCACGTCAGACCTCAGAAGATAAACACAAAGACATACTTGAATATTTTGATTGAGGGGACCACCATTTTCTATCTAGGTCCACAACCTTGGAGTCATCCTTGACTCCTTATTCTCCCTTATCCCACACGTGGTCAATCAGTTTCCAAGTTTTGTTGATTCTATTTGACATCTCTCATGTACATTTCCTCCTCTCAATTTACATGGCTAGAGTAATAGGCCCTCATCAACTCTTGCCTTGACCACTGCAAGAGCCTCAGGTAGAGACTTCCTCCCCATTGATATCCTTAAGGCACAGGTCTGACTATGTTTAATGGCCTAATTCATTGACTCCCCATTGCCTCTAGGGTCAAATCCATTACACTCTGGCTCTCGCCTACCTGTCCAGGCTTAATATATACTCCTTCACATACTCTATGATGCGCAGAGATTGGCCTTCCTAACCCTAATCCCTGTAATAACCATTCTATCTCCTATTGTTTCATTGGCCATTCCTCGTGCCTAAATGCAGTTTCTTAGCACCACCACTTCTTAGAACCCCTACCTCCCCAAAGTTCAGCTCAAGCTCTTCTGATAAGCCCCAGCTGCTAGCATTTCTCTTGTCTTCCCACCCTCGTTGCCTCAATACCTTGTACTTACATTGTTTCTATTTTATAAATATCTCTATTGCAGGCCTTTTTCCCTGATGCTCAAGGTCAAGGGATTTTTAATTTTTGCCTTTGTATCCTTAACACTGTGTCTAGCACATAGCAAGTCTCAATACTTACCATAATAGATATAGCTGATCTAAATTGGACACAACAAAACAATGACATCTAATTCACCAACTTAACACAGATTTGGAAAACTGTTCATTTGGGCAAGGTTTTAGAGTATAAGCAGAGATTCTGGGATAGCACGGGGGCCAGTTAAGCCTCCCCTGACTTTTCAGCTATGTTCATGCATGTGCTAGAAGCAAGTTTCAAGCTGTGTTTGTCAGGAAGAATGCAAACATTCTTGCTGGGTCATCTGCAGACTGGCTCCCTTTCTGAGGGAGGGATGCTGACCCAACATCTCAGGCTGCACAGGCACCTTGTCCAGGGTGGGTTCTGTTCTGCAGAATCATGGAAATGGGGAGAACTCTAGGACTTGGAGTCAGAAGGTCTAGCTTTGAATTCCAGTCCTGACACTGGATTTCAGTAGTAGCTGATGTTTGCACAGTGCTCTGGATAGTGGACAAAACACTTTACATGTTACCCCACTCAGAAGTCAGTGGAACCCTTGACCAACAAATTAAGCTCCTTGAGTCTCAGTTTTGGCAACTATGAAATAGAGATTTGCACCAAAGATCTTGTGTGGTTAACATGACGAAGATGCTTTTTTTAAAAAAAGATTTTAATTTTCAATTCCAAATTCTCTCTTTCCTTCCATTCGTACCCCATCCACTAAGAAGTTAAGAAATATGATACCCTAATAGTATACATATGGAGTCCTGCAAAACATATTTCCACATTAACCATTTTTGAAGGAAAAGCCACAAGAAAAATAAGGAAAGTGAAATAAACATGCTTCAATCTGCACTGTTTTTCTTTCTCGAGATAGATAGCATTTTTCATCTTGAGTCCTTTGGAATTGTCATAGATTCTTGTATTGATCAGCGTTACTAAGTCTTGCACAAGGAAAATGCTTTCTGCCAGCTCTTAGGGATGCTCCACGAGGGCAGAATGCAGTAGCAATCAACATTTGTTGCATTTAAATTGAATTACTCTCTCTGAGTCCCACAGCTCCTTCAAAGGCAGCAACCAGACCACCTTTAGAAGCTTAATTCAGACATGACCATCAACTTGGTGAGTGGGAGGGGGGGAAAACGATGGTTTTTTGCACTTGCTTCAGATCGTCGTGTTGCTGAGAAGAGTTGAGTCATTCATAGTTGATCACCATTCAATACTGTGTACAATGCATTCCTGGTTCAGCATCAGTTCATACAAGTCTTTCCAGGTTTTTCTGAAATGCTGCCAGTCCATCATTTCTTATTAAACAGTAATATTCCATTACATTCATATAGCACAGCTTATTCAGCCAAACTCCAGTTGATGGGCATTCCCTCAGTTTCCAATATTGTGTCACCACAAAAGGGGCTGTTATAAATATTTTTGAACATGTAGGGTTTTTTTACTTTTTTATGATATCTTTCGGATTTTGACCTATGTTGTTTCTACTTCATGAGAAGTTTCTTGCAATAAAGTAAGATAACTAAGTAAAAATTACAATACAGTGACATTATCAGAAAGCGCTGATGACATTTCATATCTATAGCACACTTCCTGCCACTTCTCTGTTTTTTTTCAAATGAGCAGAAATCTATTTTATATCCCTCCTAACCTCAATGGAAAAACAAAATTCCTTGTAACAAATATGTAAAATAAAGCAAAACAAATTCTTTCAATGGCTATACATACACATGCACACACATATATGCCCACACCCCTTCATTCCCCCCACATATGTGTATATACATACGTATGTCTCATTCTGTATCCTAAAGCTATTATCTCTGTAATTGTATGTTTCATCACCAGTCCTCTGAAAATATAAATATTATTAAAAATGAATAACCTTTAGGACTTGTGTAAACTGATAATGAAATACACAAAACCAAGAGAATAATTCATAAAATTACACTGTTAAAATTTTTTGGAAGTTATAAGAGTTCCAGTTGGAATGGTGATATTGATACAATTACTGTTCCCAGAGCAAGAGGTGGAAATGAGGAGAGGGTGGGGGTGTTCATATGAGGTAACAGCAGGGCAGGATGCCAGCAGAGCTGGGTGGGCTGGTGGATGTCCAGATGGGATGTTAGCCATAGCCCGCATCCATCTAGATACAGTGGCTTAGGTAAATTTCCATTCAGTGTGGCCCCAGTTACTAATGACAAACATTCAGCCCCAGGGTGGAGTGTCACAGCTGGGCAGATTAACTCCCTCTGAGTGGTGGTAGTGAAGGATATAATCTCTGGAAGTTGGGGCTGGAATCTGAGGTTGAGTCTCTGCTTTGAAACTTACTACTTTTGTGACCATGATTGCATCATTTTTCCTTTCCAAGCCTAAATCATTACATGTGAAAAATGAGGATAAAAATACCTCACTCATAGAATATTTGCAATTGGATCCATAGTTCTACTTTTCTGTATTTTTGGAAAGGACCACAAAGGACATCCAGGCCAGTGATTAGAGAAAGTATCTTCAGTTGCAGAGTATGGGGAGCATAGGTCTCCCCAGTTTTCCTTGGGAATCTTCTCACTTTCCCATTTCCATTGCCCATCTGGCAGAAGAGGTATTTGCTAGTGAATACAGCACTGTCTTTGGAATCAGGGAGAGCTCAGTTCCAAATGCACAGGACTTAATCTCTCAGAGCCTCTGTCTCCTTCCTGCTTTCATTTCTTTGCATTGATTTTCTCTTCTTTCCATCTCCCCCACACTTCCTCAATGCAGCTTTCCTGTTCATCCCCTGAGGCTATGAACTATGGATAAGTTAGAGTTTGTTCTACTTTCAGAGTCTGAGTAGGGGGTCAGAAGGAGGCACTATTTTAATCCCCAAAGTGCTTGCTAGTTTGCCACCTCTCCCCAGAGAGAATGTGTTGAGAGGAGTGTTGTTGGCATGGAGGAGACCAGCTCAGTGGTTCTGAACCCTGGGTTAGAAAGAGGGAGAATAAGGCCAGAACTGGGCATCCCTCCCCACCCCGGTCCAGGTCAGAGCTTTGGTATTTCTAGTTCATTCCCTCCCCACCCCACCAGGGGAACCTATGAGAACTGGAGATGAACTACTTCTCCAGACAAAGTGAAAGTCTGCCCGTATGTCTCCCGCCTGCACCTTCCTAATCTTTGATCCTACCATAACTCTACCCAGCCCCCAAATGCCATCACTTACCTTCTTCCTTAGTGGAGTACAAGTACTCTGACAAATAAAATATGACTTTGGGGCAAAACCCCCCTCACCCCACCAAGGCTGCCATCTACTTGGGATAGTTTCTTAGGCTTTTCTAAATCCTTGCAGTAGATTGTCTCTGCTCTAAATATATTTTTTTCTGCTCTTTTCCAGAAGGGAAGATACTCAGGGGTAGGGAAGAAAAGGGTTTTCTCTGTGATATCAGGAACCAACCAGATGTACCTGAGAAACTGGGAGACTGAACTCTAGAACCATCGGCAGGTTTTTAGAAGAGTAGCCTCTACATGGATGATGCCTGGGTATAATCTAGACATTGGCGATTAAAGTTAGGGTGGCTTCTAAGGTCTCTTCTAACTCCAAAACTATGCAACCATAAACCATTAAACAAAGAAACTTAACTGATCTACCTATAGATAGATAATGTAGCTCCAGATACAGATAAAGATATAACTATTTAGGGTGCCCCAAAAGTCTTAGTGCAGTATCAAATTCTTCCCTATGAAGTTCAGAGAGTTGACTTAACAAAATTGGGTGCATCAACTCACCTTTCTGAGTTCAAATCTGGCCTCAGACACTTAACCGTATCTGCCTCAGTTTCCTCATTTGTAAAATGAGTTAGAAAAGGAAATGGCAAACCACTTCAGTATCTTTGCTAAGAAAACTCCAAAAGGGATCACATAGGGTCAGACATGACTGAAGAACAACTCCACATACCTGACCTTCCAGATTCTTTGCTGTAACCTCCTCTAAGTCCTTAAAGTATTGTAATGAATTGAGAGGATGGCTGTGAGGAAATTAGTCTCTAAGCCTTACGTAGGTACCTAAATGGGAATAATTCCTGTTCCCAGCCTATGGAATCCTAAAGATCGGATTAAGAAAACAGACGAAACCAAAAACTCAGAACAATAACCTCTTAAAGAGTCACTTAAATAGGCTTGTTAAAAGAAGACACTCCCCCCCCCTCCCCATTCCAAATTCCTCCCCAGGCAAGCGTTAAGGCAGCCCTGGCTTTAGTGACACAACAGAGACCTATCTTCTTTCTCATCTCCTAGCACCATTGTCCTCACTCCTGAAGAGAAGTCAAAGAAAAAACACACTGAGCACATGGAGTTGGCCTTGTTCACGAATTTATTTTTAGAAGAGATTTTAAAGAAATTTCCTAACCACCTGTGGCAATTCAAGATCCTAGAGTGCTCTTTTTGTAAGCATCCTGGGGTTAGCTCCTAGTGCAGTGGCCATGCTCCAATTGGGGCCACTATATTTAGCCTGCCTAAAAGTTCTCCCTTGCACACAAACCAGAAGCCACTTTTTCATTTCCTGAACTTGTATGCAAAGTTGCCTGAGAGTTTTAAGTCAGGCACTGCCATTGTCCTGTTCTGCAGCCTTAACTAAGCCATTCAGTCTCTGGGACTAGCCATCCACAGAAGAGAATGATTGATGGACAGCCGCCCTGAAAATTAATTGTAAGGGTGAGGACAAGGGAAAACTTTTTCAGGCTTTTCTGGCCAAGAGTATGTAATAAAGGCAAGGTTGTGACTAGTCAGGAGAAATATAAGGGCCTGGGCCCCTGGGTTTAGCTTTGTCTCTCTGCCTTTCTCTCTTACCACTGGTCTACATGAGAAAGAGTAGGGATTTTGGAATTGAGAAACTGGAGGACGGTGAACCCTAAAACCATTGGCAGACTTTTAGAAGAGTAGCCTGTACATGGATGTTGTCTGAGTGTAATCTAACCATTGGAGATTAAAGCTAAAATGGCTTCTAAGTCCCTTCTAGCTCCAAAACTATGGAACTATAAGTAAACAAACAAAAAAACTGAACTGATCTTCCTATAGATAGATAGTATAGCTACAGATAAAGATAAAGATACAGCTCTTTAAGATGTCCCAAAAGTCTTAGTGCAGTATTAAACTTTACTAGCATTATATATATATATGTGTGTATGTATATATATAATTATATGTATATATGTGTGTTTATATTTGTATACATACATACATATGTATATATATGCTCCTAGGTAGCACCGGGCTAAGAAGACCTGAATTCAAATCCAGTCTCAGATCCTTATTAGCTGTGTGACCCTGGGCAAGTCACTTAACCTCGTTTGCCTCAGTTTTCTCATCTGTGAAATGAGCTAGAAAAAGTGGCAAACCATTTAAGTATTTTTGCCAAGTACTCAAAACGAGGTCATGAAGAGACAAACAAGACTGATAATGCTTGAATAACATTAACAAATATGTACATATGTGTATATGTATATATATGATACACACGTGTGTGCCCGTACACACATACATACATACAGATAGATAGATAGATAGATAGATAGATAGATAGATAGATAGATATTCACTTTAACCTGTTAATCATGCTATTGGGAATATAACTTGAAATTACAATTTTTTTTAAAAAGAGAACTTTAAACAAAATCTTTATAATAGCTTTATTATAATAGCAGGAAAAAAGAAATAACCTTCTAAAAAATAGATGGTAAAAATTGCCTGAACTAACTGGTGATAATAAAAGACATACAACAGTCTAATATTTTCAAAGTTCTTTAAAATGCATTATTTTTTTATCCTCACGAGAGCTCTTTGAGGTAGGTGCTATTAATGCTCCCATTTTCCAGATGAGGAACCTCAAGCTGACTGATATTTTCTTTAATTTTGTGTCTATCTTGTTTCCTTTCAGCATAACATTCCATCAATAGTCCAACCTAGTGGGATAGTATAATTTGCTTACACATGACAGATATGAAACATACACAAACATGGAAAGATACAAAGTGGTGCAAAGTGAAAAAACATAATTAAAACTGTTAGGGAATAAGGGAATACACATTTAACTAATGCCTTCTATGTGCCACACACTGTGTTAAGCACTTTTGTACACAACTACAGGGTTGGATTGTCAGAAAAATTACACAGGAGTAGGTCATTAAGTGATTTTGGTTATTTTATACATCGAAATCATTTTTAGTGAAACTTGATGCATAAAGAGTAGTAAGTCTTGTTAAAGTTAATCTTTTTCAGTGGGGATCACAAAGAAAATGCACTTTCCAAAGTCCAATTAAAAAAAAAACATCATAGAACTATGAACCAAAAAATAGAGGGTGACTTTGCTTCAGATGACCAAAGATGATAAACAAAATTTCTCTATGTTTAGGATTCCCTGCTAGACCCAAAGTCATAATTAATTCTAATGAGCTTTTGTTAAGCAAAACTCCATTCTCTTCTTTAGGGTATGAACTTGAGTGCTGAGAAAGTGCATTTAATTTGGAACATTTTTCCAGTTCAAATGAGAATTCATTGAAGGCACCCACTGTCTTTGGGGGAGTTGAAAACTGCTCAAATTTATTTTCCAACTAAATATTGAGTTACTTCCAAATCAGTGGGCTGATCAGACTTCGAAATCTCCTTCCCATTTAATAAAGGACACTTCTTTCTAAAGTTTACCTCTCAGCAGGACTGTGTTTAACTTCTAAAGACCTGCTCCTTTTATTAGCAGTTTTTACCTAATGTTGAATTGCCTTTGTCTCCTCCTCTCCCTCACATTTTCAGACAAAGCTATTTCTAGGGGAGGATTGAAGGAAAGGTTCCTCAAGTGCCTTTTTACTGATCCAGTTTGAAAATCAAGGTTTTGCTAAGGATAAAAAATTAAAAAAAAAAACAAAACAAATCTTTTTCTGTCATGACACTAAAAACTATTTTTTTTTCTAAAAAAGCAAAGAATGAGAGCTCAACTTGTCTTTTGGAAAATGACTCCCAATAATTACCTCAATTTTCTGCCTTATTTTTATTTCCTTCCTTCCTTCCTCCCCTTCCTTCCTTCCTCCCTCCCTCCCTCCCTCCCTCCCTTCCTTCCTTCCTTCCTTCCTTCCTTCCTTCCTTCCTTCCTTCCTTCCTTCCTTCCTTCCTTCCTTCCTTCCTGACTTACTTTTCTAACAATATTTGACTCGAATAGAAATTTCCTAGCTTCTTCTCTGCAACCATTTAGAAGGCGTAGCAGAGTGGAAACAACTTTACTTTTGCTTGCCCACAATATGTAGTTTTTTATACTTATACCAATGCTACAAGAATCTGTAACAGGGGTGGGGAACCTGCGGCCTCAAGGCCACATATATCTGTCTAGGTGCTCAAGCGTGACTCTTGGATGGAAAGCCATGCTATAAACCTAGAGGGCTGGCTACATGTGGCCTTGAGGTCACAGGTACCTCACCCCTGATCTATAATTTTCTTAGTGCGGGTACTCCCTTCACTAACATTGATTGCAACTCCTTTGTCACTTAGCAAATGGTGTTCAAGAGTAGCTGTTTAAAAAATCCACAGCTACATAACCAATATGATAAAATACGGGTCTCGGAACTAAGTTAGGCTGGTCCCTTTCTAGCAGACATGTCATCACCTTACCAGAAGCCTTTCCATGCTCCATTGGTATTGTCTTTCAAAACTCAGGGTTACACCAGAATGAGACATTGGAGGAAGACATCAATAGAAGACTTTAAAAATATAATATAAAAAGGCTACTTTACGTGAATACACGAAACATTGCAGACAACTCAAGTCTTGTGTAAGAAATGGGAATTAAATATTCTTTAGCCCAATTTGTAGATAGGTGAACTGAGCCTCACAGAGGTCTAATTCTGGGCTCAGCTGGAAGGAGACTGAAACAACCAGCCAGAAGTCTCCTTTCCTAGATTCTGGACTCAGAGATGGCATATTTTTAAAGTGTGTAAAGAAAACCGGACATTTCATCCTGTTTCCAGCCCTTGGTATCTCTTTCTGAAAGTATCAACTTTCTTGGTGACTTTGGACAAGTCATTTCATTTGTCAGGATTTGTTTACTCATCTGTAGAATCAGGACACTGGACTGGAGAGTATTTGAGGACTTGTCTTTCTCTAAATCTAAGGTTCTATGACATGGAAGAAAATGTGTTTGAACTTCTGTTCAGTTCTTTACCGGAGAAGGAGGGGAAAATTATAACCTCTTCTCATCTCTAAAAGTGATCATAGGATTATGGATCTTGACTATCACTGATGGTGTGGATTTCATGCCCCACCTCTTGTGACTGAGCAACACAGGGAGCCTCTAGAACAAAATGAAAATTCCTTTCTTTAGCTTTTGAAGTCCTTCAAAACCTGATCTCAAACCATGTATAATACCCAAACGAACTACAAAGGAAATATGAAGGAAGACAATATCTTCATTCAGAGAAAGAATTGATAAATAGAAATATGGATAGAATGATTTTACATAGGCACACATATTTGTGTCTAATGGTAGCCATCTCTAAAGAAAGAGGAAAGAAAAAAAGAGAAAAAAAGAAATTTACATGACATCTTTATTATATATTTAAAAGGAATAGCAAATTGTGCATAATGTACAGTTTCATGTGCAATCTTTTTATTATACTATGCTATGGAAATGCTTGTTTTATTACTGAAATTTTTTAAAAAAAGACAAGAACTCTGATCAAGGAAATGACCAACCAAGATCCCAAGGGACCAATGATGAACCTACCTACTTTGGGACGTGATGAAAGGTGATGGAGATCACACAATGGAGATGCAGAATGAGACACGTTTTCAGGACATGATCAGTGTGGGAATTTGCTATTTTTGACTAGACACGTTTGTTACGAAGACTTTCTTTTCTTTTCTTTTAAATGGGTGGGGAAGATAAGAGTGAGAGAAAATAAAATCTTGCTAACTTCAAAGAAATAATAAAAAATACAAAGGTAGAAATTTAGAGAAATACTTTAGAGTAGAAATTATTTCGTTTATTATATCTGTATCCCAGGTCAATGTATATGATAAGTAGTTAATAAATGCTTGTTGCTTAAATGATTTCTCTGAGTCTGTTTTCTTATCTGTAAAATGGATCTGCACAATAACACTGGTTCTAACAGTCTCACATAGTTGTAGGGATCAAATGAAATTGTGTATCCAAATCACTTTGTAACCATAAATCTCCGTCTAAATGGAAGTGGATAGTTTTATTAATTTTTCCTAATTCTTTGGGTCCCTGATGTAGCCATTGACCATAAGAGTTAATTAAGTGCAGGTGTCCTCAAAGGCCATCTGCACAGTGGAGTGCCTTGTGCCTGCCCCATGCCCACTAATCCCAGAAGGCTGGATGAGATGGTCATGCTGTTCTAAATCAGTTTGACTAACGGGGACTTTGTTTAGACACCTGCTCCCTCTCAGTACCCAAAGGTAACTGATCTCTCTGTGCATGTACGTGCCCAGTCAGGCTTCCAGATCCAAATAGCCAACTAAAATTATCCTACTGGAGGGACCTATTTGAATCTGCCATTTGCTCCTTAATTTTCTCCAAAATGCCACGGTGAAATGAAAGCTGGGCTGACCCAGAGACCTCAGCTCACTTTCCTTTACCTTATACCCTAAAGCAATCATTTGGGTCCTTACCTCCGGTTGACTTGAAGCTCCCTGAGTACAGGGGTTGTGTATTTGTCTCTCCTCTGCGCAGTCTTTTTTTTTTTTTTTTTGTAGACTTCAAGTGCTTTATTGTATCAGAATAGAATAGATTTTAAGTGTCTATCAGATAATCCCTCACCCCCTCAATATCATCTCTCTCCTTTAACCCATTTCCTTTCCATTGCCCATTATCTACTCCCAATAATCACATTCCGCTTTCCAAGGTGCTTAGAATTTAGGACTTTCTCTTTGTTTCCCTGCAGAGATTACTGGAAGACACAGAACTGTCCCATTCAGATATACACTTTATGAGAAGGCTGTTTTTTCACCATTCCCTAAATGTTGATAGTGTTGCATAGGAGATTCCTAGACCTGGAATCCCATACTGTCTCAAGGCTTAGGGCATAGATGGAAAATACCAAACTCCACCCAACCTGGTGCCTGCTTTCCCCATGCTTCCTCCACATCAAGGTTCACTCACAAGCCACTGAGGCTAATACGCCAGACAGAGACAATTGCTTTCTCCTTTCATGCCCAGTCACTGTACTTCATACTTGTCACACTTTTAGTGAGTTATACATTCTCTCATTTGACTTGAACCAATTGAATTCTGCACTGACTCAATCCTTCTAATCGCCATGATTAACTCTCCAGTCATACACCATCCTCTACAGCAGTCTTGCATCTCGTAGGTGCAGTGAAGTCGTGGCAGTCCCCAAAAGGGATGATTAAAGGGAAGGACGAGTCAGAAGTCTGGGTACAAATCCTGAATACTTGCCGGCTAGGTGGCTCAGGAGTTAGTGTTGGACTTGGAATGAAAAAGGTTTGAATTGGAATCCTGCCTCTGGTACTTACTAGCTATGTGACCCTGGACGCTTGCCTCATTTAACCTCAGCCTCAACTTTCTCATCTTCAAAATGAGTTTAATAATACTAGCTAACTCACAGGGTAGTTGAGAGAAGCTATTCTGAAACAACTGAAAGCGCTTCTTTCCAAACCTTTAAGCATTATATAAATACTAGCTGTTATTTTTATTAGATGTGTGACCCTGGGCAAATTACTAGACCTCTCTGGATCTCAACTTTCTCATTTGTAAAAGGAGATGGTTGGACCAGATGAGCTCTAAGGTCCTTTCCAACTATTATTTATTCAGGGAAAAATGAAGAAAGATTCTAATGACAGCTGCCTTGCTAACCTAAGGACTTCCATAGCAGAGGAATCCCCATGATCACTTTATGTTTGCGGTTAACTGCTTGCATATTGTCTCTTCCATTTGACTCTGGAGTTTATTTAGACCAGGGAATGTTTTTACCTTTCTTTGTATCCCCCAGCACTTAGTACAGTATCTAGCTCTTAGTAAAATGCTAAATTTTTTAATTCACCTATAATGAGATAATACACCCAGATAAAAATTTATCTAATAAGAACAAGTCTGTTTTTACCACTTTAAATTCAATTTACAGTAGTGGTGGTAACATACTGAAAGGAGATGACAAAATACTCCCATCTTAGGAGAAAAAATCTTGGCTCTTCCAATTGATAACAACCCACAACTCACTGCTAATGTTCAGTTTGTCAGTTAACAACAGATTCTAGTAATCGCAAAATTTTCACAACCCATCTGTTAGGTGCTCATAAAAGTTGTTGATTCTCTGACTTCCACTGTAGTGGAAATAGCTATCAAAATTTTTTACTTAGAAGTATATCTTCTCCAGCATTATTAACCTTACTGAGTGAAAATATAAGGTAAACTGAACTCACCTATTCATCAGTTTGCATTGGATAGAGTGCTGGGTCTCTGGGTGGAGTTCAAATCCCACCTCAGACAAACTGTGTGACCCTGGGCAATTCACTTAACCTCTGTCTCAATTGTAAAAATGGAGATAATCATAGCAATTACTCCCCAAAGTTGTTGTGAGGAACAAATGAAATAATATATGTAAGGCACTCAGATCAGTACCTGTCTCTGTTAGGTTCGCACTTAGGGTAAGACTACAAAGTCAGCTATCTTCCTGGAGCTTGGCTTGCAGGTGGTCTTTCTTCCAGATAACTTTGTACTAGATTGTATGATGACATTTCTTTCCACATAAAACCAGGACTGTCTGACAGAGGATAATGAGAGATTAATGCTCAAGTATTTAAAGTCAAGTAAAAATGACTGTAATTTGAAACACAATCAATAACCAATGCCCAGTGGCTGTAACATTTCTCAAAATTTTCTCATCCAGCATCCTGATAATATAGTCCTGTCCTTGCCTCCCCATTTGATACTTCATATTGGAGAGTAGAAATAGAAAATTACACCGCTTTACTTTTCAGTTGCATGAAAGAGACACAATCTGGAAAGAGATCAAATATAATCAAGAAAGGGCTGGAAGAGATTTCAGAGGTCTAGCCCCTATCCAAATCTTGAATGTCCCCCCTACGACATTATACAGGGTTCTCCAGAAGTCTTAGTGCTTTGCTAAGATTAAAATAGTGCTAAGATTTAGGGGACAACCTTATATGTATTATCCATGCTTGCTCAAGCCTAGGAATAACATCGTTGAGGCTAGAGATACAAGCCTTAGAGCCTCGCTAAAACCCATTGCCTCACATTTTAATCAAAACCCAAATCTAGCAAAATTGTTACAATGCTCAAATGATAAACTTTTAAAGTCACACACTAAATAAAGACTAGCCTACCCAAATAGATGAGGATTATAGCTCTGGAGCTAGAGAAGCCTTCAGAGACCACGTAGTCCTTTCTCCCCCTTTATTTCAGATCTAGGGAGATTAAATGACTTCTCTGAGGCCACACATGTAGTAAGAGCCAGGCAAAATTAGAATCTATGTCCTCTGACTTTCCCCTGTACCAAGATTTGTCACCATACTTTTTTTTGTAAAAGCAACACCGTTTGGACAAATGAATCAACTTACTAAGTGCTCGAAACCATTGGGAGTTTTCACGAGGAATACTGAAGATCAATTGTCTGTAATAGAGGTCCAAGGGGGAAAGGATTGCATTTATCATGAGGCTTGAAGACTCAAGAATGGACGCAACTCAAGCTCTTGGGTTTTCAGTTCTCGTGAGATGGTGCACTTGCAGCACCTTTCCCAGTGTTGCCTGAAAAGGGATAAATTTCTCTTATAACCCGCTGTCTCTCTGCACTGGCTGAAGTCGGAGTTGAAATACTCCCCATTGCCCCCTCCTTACTGCCCTTCTCCCACTGTCACTCAGTAACCTCTCTTCATTTAAATTTCACAATGTTCTGCCCCTCCGTTCCACCTCAGCTATGCACAGAGGCGGTCACGTACCCTTGCGATTACCCACAGGTATTCCATTATCATGTTTATGAACTCTGAAATTCCTTTATCATACACACACACTCACACACACATATGTATATGTACATATGTATGTATGTGAAGGAATTTGTTTATTCTTTGATCATTTCATCTTTCCCTAAGCCTTTGGACTCCTAACTCCGTTCCTCATCCTCCCTATGCTTTTATTCCTTCTGTCTCTCAGTTTTTTACCATCAGAGGCAACAATCTCCTTCCTTCCCTATCCCAATCCTTTTGCGAATCAGTTGGACTCTACATTCACCTCTAATTTTGAGTCCCTTACCCCCTTGCCTTTTCACCGATCTTGCCTTGCCAATCTCCAGCCTTGGTTTGCTCCTACTATCTGTCTTCATTCCTATTCGCATGCTGCTTGTCAGAGCTAGAGTGAAGCACAAACCTGCCCTAATTATGAATTTGTTATTTGATTTCAATGAGGCCCTTACTGCAGCACTGCAAGCCTCCTTTTTCTTATGCGATTTGCTGTTCCACTTTCCGGGGTGACTCACTTGCCATCCTGGAGAGTGAGGGCATTGTTTTCCTCATCCTTTTACTTGGAAATGAGACTCTAATACTCGAAATATTGTGCTGAATTTATTTTCAACCATCCTTTGCTAATTGTTTGAATACAGATTAGCTGCTGGATCGTTACAGTGCAAATTCTTTGTTTGGTCCCCTGGTGTGATGTGATGATATCAAGATTTTAACCCCCTGTTCTCATATAAATTAAGCTAGTATTTCTTTTAAAATATTAAAACCATACTTAATATTTGATTTGCTCATAGAATTAAAGGTTCAGACTATTGACATCACTTCCTGTTCATCTGAGTAAAAATCAGTCACAAGATATTCTGAGAATCTGGAATGCTTCACTGGTAGGCAACAGAAGAGTCAATTCATGGTGTCTTCAATGCATATATACTTGTTGAATATCTTTCTTTACTATGGCTAAGTAAATCTTTTGTTAACTGTTGAGTGACTAAATGCCTCACTTTTTTTTTCCCCAAGAAAAAATAAAAACCATGAAACTGGGCTGAATTTATTGTGCAAACTGAGTTTAGGTATTTCTAACTAAGCTGAGATGGGGGCTTGAGCCAAATGAAGCATACCCCACTCAGAACCCAGCACTTCAGGTGTGCGTCCAGAGTTGCAAAGCAGAGCAGAGAACTGCATCAGGGATGCTGAATTCTTAAGGTACTCCACCCTAGTTATGTATCAAAGTTGTATTATCAGTTGATTGAGAAAATATATGACAAAAAGCTTTTAATCTGTATCTTACTAATCACAACAGTTTTAACATGCACTTGATTTTTTGTAACCCTAAAGTCTTAACCAAAAGACTCTCATTCGTGATTTTTGTGGTATCCAAGTTTTTGTTTGGTCAGTTTTCAGGGAGTCCTGTGATTCTTATATTATCCTTCCTTGACATTTTATGGGTCAGGTTTTTTTGATTGTATATAGTTTTTATTTTCTTCTATCTTTTCAATCTTTTTACTTTTCTCTAATATTCCTTATTTTCTCATGGAGTCATTGAGTTCTATTTACCCCACTCTTTTTTTTTTAAAGAGAGACTGCTACTGGCATAAGGTTTACTACCACCTCTTCTAAGCTATTTTTCCTCCTAAATCTTTCCTCCAGAGCTTTCATTGTTTTACAATTTTATTTTAATTCCTTGCATGATACTTTTTCTTACCATTCCTTGTGGCAAAGCCATCTCTCTCCATCTTCCAAGTCTTTACTTCACTTGATATGGCGTTACAATTTTCTTCTGGGTTTAGCACTTGGTAGCTCTATTGACTCATAATATTTCTTCATTGTGTTTAGTGTTTTCTTCTGTTTATTCATATTTCCTGCTTATGTTCCTGATTTGGGACTTTGTGCTCAGTATAGGCTCCACTCCCTCCTACAATCTCAGATGGGATGGTCATGCCCTTTGTGGCCATGGCCATGGTTTCTGAGGTTCTGGCTTCCACTTCATTTGGTAGGTACCCTGTATAAGGGTAGTGTAAGAATATTGAAGTTTTCAGACCCCGCAGAGATTTCCTGCTCAGAGTTTCTGTGGACTTCTTGTCCCACTCTGGATCTTTCTTGTCAAATTCCTACAAGTTTTGGATTGTCCTAGTTAGAGGATTATAGGGAATCTAAGAATTCTAACCTGGGCCTGTGTTAGCTTCCTGGCAGGGCGGACTCCTAATGCCTTCAGACTTCCAGACATCTTTTGTACAGTCAGGGCCAGCATGTAGGTGCTTACTGCTGTTTCTCTTTGTTCTTTTTGATTGTTATTCCAACTCCTGCCCTTTTTGGATCTTTACTGTAGTGTATTTGGGGTATCAGGGCTATTTTATGACTTTTCACATTGCCATCATAATTGGAAGTCTGATTAAAGTACTTCTAAGCAATCTTACCGCTCTAATACTTTATAATTCCATGACAGGTTTTATAAGCTTTAGAATATATAAGAGTGAGCCATACAGTCTAGAATCTCATTTGATTCATGACACTCTTTTCTGCCTCCTAAGCTAATGATTCACTGACCTTCTTGGGGGTTTCTGACGACTACTAGGTTATTTCCCAACACTGTCATATATCTATGGAAGTTAAAGATGTTGCAAATTATTCAGCAGGTGCATAATCTTATCAAGGAGACATTATACTATAGTGTAGGGGTTCTTAACCTATGGTCTATAAACAATATTTTGATAACTGCATTTCAGTATCACTGGTTTCCTTTGTAACCCTGTGTATTTTATGTATTTAAAAACAATATGAGAAAAAGTCCAATTTCTGCCAAACTACCAAAAGATTCATGATGCAAGAAAAGATTAAGAACCTTTGTGGAAAGTGTGTTGAATTCAGGATCAAAAGATTTCTAAGTTTCACCATTGCCATGCTGTACATCATCAAATAATACAATTAACCTCTCTGTTTTTTTTCCCCCATCAGTAAAATGTTTTTCCCCTGGCCCTACCTGTATTGATTTGCTTTGCCAAGCTTTTTTTGTGGTTCGTATTTAGGTATGGAGGGAGAAAGGTATATTGCTGTGATAGGACCAGGTTTTCTGACTTCCCCTGGAATATGAGTTCTCTAGTTTTTCCCTTAAAGGTGACAAAGCTGTCTCTAGGGCTTGACTGGTCCAAGGATAGAAACTCAAGCTTCATTGCTAGCAAAGCAGCTTTCTAGTCATCTCTGACTATATTTTTGTAACTTCCTGGTCATCTAAAAGCATAAGAAGTCCCACCTGTATGGAGTCAACTCATTTCAGACTTGGCAGACACCCTAAGATTGTTCAAATCTCACTGCTGACTGGATGTATTTCCATATGGAGATGAGGGGGCGCTGCATCTACCCGAGCTAAATGTTATTGTGTCCTGGTTGAAAGATCCTCTCTATGCTAAGGCTAAACCTTCTTTTATTACGTTAAACTTATGAGTGCTGCATTTCATTCCAGAATCAAACTCGAGCTAACGATTAGTGGTCTGAGTCAGACCTACTCTGAACAATTGGGAATTGATTGCCTTTATTTGAAAACAAGCTCTTTGAGGGCAGGGAACTAGTTTTTTATTCTGGTCTTTGTGTTCCCAGTACTGGTAGCTAGGTGGCGCAATAGATAGAGTGCCAGGCCTGGAGTCAGAAAGACTCACCTTCCTGAGTTCACATCTGATCTTAGATATTTAATAGCTGTGTGACCCCAAGCAAGTCACTTAACCCTGTTTGCCTCAGTTTCCTCAATTGTAAAATGAGCTGGAGAAGGAAGTGGAAAACTACTCCAGGATCTTTGTCAAGAAAAATCCAAACAGGGTCAGGTTATGAAGAATTGGAAATGACTGAATAACAAATGATTTGACAAAAGTCCCATGGTCAGTATGTATCAGAGGTGAGACTTGAATCCATGCCTTCCTGGCTTCAAGACTTGTAAACTTTTATTGGGAAATAGGAGCATCTGAAGAACTTCTTAAGGAATCCCCATTCACCTAGAACTATATATTGGATTTCTTCCATGAAAATGGTGACTGCTTTTGCTAAGCAAATGTTTCCCTTTTTAAAATTGCTTTTTTTTGAGATTTATAATGAAAACGTTATTAACAAGAGTGTTTCTATTAGACTTTCAAAGAATCTTGAATAATTTTGATGTTTTCATAGAGAGTTTTTAAGGTGGTATAGCCTACTGAATAAAATGCCTTTTTATAATAAGAAAAAATGGCAAACATAGTAGGGTGTTATACAGGTTGTCCCAAAAGTCTTAGGGCAATTTTAAACCTAAGTAACTCAAATAGAGTTAGATTAAAGCTTCCCAAAGATTTTTTTGGACATCCTGTATTTTCTACATATTTCAGACAATCACCAATGGTAAAATTGTTGTATGCTGTGGGGTATCATTTGTGAAAGCCTCCCTTTGCCTAATGAATGCCATCATGGGGGATTCCTAGATGACTGTAGATGTTTCTCATAAAAAATTATACATAAATAGGATGTTACATGTGTGTCATCTAAATCAACTTTTTCCAATATTAATAAAGTTTTGATTTTTCCCTTGCTCCTGGTATCATGTTCTCCTTTAGTGATGCCTTGAGAATCAGTCCCATAATGCTATCAAAAGTACATTTTCTCCTGCATGGATTTATACAGATTTAGTCATATGTCGCTACTTTCACCATATTTGTCATCTTTAATGCCATTCATACCTCCTCTAAAAGCACATCTGGGAATGCTATGATTCAGATGGAGTAGCTCTACTGTTTTTGGTGGTGAAAAAATTTTCTTATAAAAATCTTTGCAGTTTTTTTTAGGTTCTCTTTTGTGGTTGATTTCCATTTTCATTCTGAAAAGCCTCCGGGATAACTCTGCTTAGTCGTGTCACTGGACAGCTCCCTAACTTTGTATTTCCCTTCGATCTTTTTCTTTATGAAATGATACTAATTTCAACATTTCATCATCCTTAATTGTAAGATGTTACAAAGGAATTAATATTCTAAACTTGCATTGCCTTTGGCTGCCATCTTGTATTGCCCTCTTTCTCCTTACCATATAAACTTTTTTTAAATAAGTTTCAGTGCATTTTAGTCTACTCATTATGGCAATTGATTGATATTGATATGGAGTTATTGTAGGCTGTTCCTATAGTCTTAGTTCATTTATAATCTACTTTTCACTATTTGTTTATAAACAAATAATACTCCAAAACAAAATTTTCCAATAATTTGAGTAGTTTGGGGATAAATTGTTTTAATTACATGTCATGTCTGTTTCTCATTTTTATTTCTTCATCTAGTTTTTTATTCATTTTCATCTTTGCTCTAAAAAATTAGTGGTCTCACCTCCCAGATAGCTGATTCAGAAATGACTTTCACTTCAATAATGAGTTATTTCCTGTCTGCTAAAATATACACTTATTTTATGGTAGTATTCAGTATTCCCTTGTCTAGAGTATTTGGATACTTTTCTTGAGGAAAATATAGCTGTAAGGCTTCTGTGTAGTCTCTCATTTTCTTCTCTTAGTCTAAATCATGTTCTGTCTTTTCCAGTACATTTCTCATCATCTTTATCTGCTTCTATCCCTGCATTCATGTCACCAAGTGTCAATGTTAATTTAATTTAGAGGGTCTTGCTGAGTTCTTGGTAAGATTTCTCTTTCTCTTCATCTTTCACAGCAGATACATAAGGTGCAATTATTTTCATGGTGGTCTTTACAATACAAAAGTCTCATGAAATAATATTTCTTATTGCCTTCAGATGTATGTCAAAAACCAATTCAGACTTTTATTTGTGTCTCCCATGAGAACTTGTGATCTGTTCTTCAATTCAACTATAATTTATGTGTGTGATTAATTAATTAATTTTCCCTTAGCCCTCTTGATCAAATCACACAATGACAAGTTGTTAATGTATTAAACAAAGTGCAAAGTAAGGTTGTTCTCTTTGTACCCCTTTTTGAGACGTGATAAAGTTCTCCTTGATAGATTTAGAGGGCAACTTGCTTCTAGTTGGTTGAAAATTGTCACAACCCTGGTAGCCTTTAAAAAGCCAATTTCTTGCCATTGGAATTATTTGAAGAAGAAATACTTTGAGGATTATGACTCCTGGCAGCAGAGAAGACAGCTCTATGAACAAAAAATATAGGTCTTGAAAATGAAACTTTTTGCCTTTCCCCTTGTATCACTACCAGAAGGCAGCAGAGGTAGGGATGGAGAGGAATTTTCTTTCTCTTCTCTCCTCCCTATTGGCCATGAGATCTGCAAAGATACTTGCCCAGAAAGTGATACCACACACAGCATGAAGGAGGTCAAAAGAGTATTGAGGCAGGAGACCTGTTACTTTTGGTAGTAGAGAAAAGAGCTGGCTATTGATTCAGTAGAGTACTTGCATTTAGGGGTCAGTGTGGATAGGAGCAGGCTCAGGGATTCCAAGTGAACAGCTTGCCCAGCAGAGATGCTGTGGGAACTGGGGAAATGGAAGAAGTTTGAATGTACATGAGAAGAAAATGGGCACTGAGACCCTATTGTGCTAGAGGCATGAGTTGCCTTGGCTTCCTGTGTTCCCTACTCTGTGTACTCTGTGAGTGTGCCCACTGGTGCTGTATGTAGCAAAGTGTGCTCCAAACTTATGAGGGCAATATTTTATTGCTAGAAACCATCTCAGTTTGAGTTAACTGTGTCAAATGTATGCCTGACACCATATCCACTGAACCAGCTAGATGCCATTTCCATTTGCCCCCATACTTGCCTTTGAGTTGGTGTTTCCATGGCCCTATTCCCATGTCCTTAAAGTAAGAACTGGCAGATGCTCATAAGCTGTGATTTTAGGAGTGTGAACATGGAAGCTGAGAATGCAGGGAATCCAACTGGGGTCTCAGTCAAGGGTTAACCTGGCTGGCATGCTACATTTCTCTTTCTTTTAATTTCATTTACATTGAGAATGCCAATTTTAAAATAATTCAGTTCTTTTAGTATCACATTTTCTCATTGGTCAAGGGAACAGGATCTCACATGTTAAAATCTGAAGTAGGAGCTGAGTAACTGATCAATACTCTTTTTGAAGGATTACTGAAGCTAAGTACAAGGGAGGTTCATCACAAGTAATTTGGACACATAACATGAAACAAACGAAAAAAAATCCCAGATGCTCCTTAGTCCTGTGCAGAGTCTTCTGCTTCTCTAAGTGATGGTGAAAGAGGCAGAGGTTCACACAGTTTTTAGCCTGCCTATAAACTTTAAAGTCCAATAATTTAGTGCAATTCAAAATGCAGGTCTGACAAAAACTGAACTAAAAAGCAGCTGAGATTTCAGAGTTAAAAGAAGTTTCTTGTTGGACGGTAAACTTCTTTTAAAATAATAGCCAAACACCTCTTTCCCCTTATAAACAGATCTTATCTGCTCACCTCACATTTCCTTCCCATGTGTGTGATCTTTAAACATTTCAAAAATAAGTACTGTGGGAGCTCACTATGAATTATATAGACATTTTAACACAAAAATGTTAACTTTGAACGAAAATAGCCCTCTCCTTTTCACCCCATAATTTACCATCTTTTCTTTGCCTTCTAGTAAAGAAGCATGACTGATAATGTCTTATTCATGTTTCTATATACAGAGTATATTGTTCCAGAAATACAAGGAGATAAAGCATATACAGTGGGCTCGTGTGGTTTTAAAAATGGCCCTTAATCACGGCTCATGAAAAAGCCATGAGCCAAGTTTTAATTTCAGAACTCTGGCTTTATGACTCCCCTTTTGATCTTTTTGATATATAATGCTTTTTGATCTCCCCACTGCTGCTTGTACTACATTTAGAATCCTCCAGTGTGTGCTCTCCTTCCACCCAAATGTGGATGGGTGGGACCCAGTGGTGGAAGGAACAGTTCCATGACCGTTCATTCCCGCACCTGTTGTTGGATCTCATGTCTCCTGCTACGTCCCGCCTCCCACTTGCTGGGCTACCTCAGTCAACAGAGCGTGAGAGTCAATATTGGGTCCTGGGGTGATGTGCTTGCAGCAATTAGGTAGGATAATGAGTGGAGTGTTAGACTTGGAGTTAGGAAGGCCCAAGTTTGAGTCTTAGCTGTGTGATCCTGGTCAAGTCTTTCAATTTATGTAAGCCTGTACTCCTCATCTGTAAAACAGTGGGGTTGGATTTGATGTCCTCTAAGGACATCAGCTTAAGTCTATAATTCTTTGCACTGGTTCCACTGGTTGCTGTTCAGTCATGTCTAACTCTTCGTGACCCCATTTGGAGTTTTCTTGGCAGAGATACTGGAGTGGTTTGCCATTTCCTTCCTCAACTCATTTTACAGATGAGGAACTGAGACAAATATGGTTAAGTGACTTGCCCAGGATCACACAACTGGCAAGTGTCTGAGGCCAGTTATGAACTCAGGAAAATGATTTTCCTGACTATATGCCTGATACTTGATCCACTGAGCCAGCTAGCTGCCATTTCCATTTCCCCCCATGCTGCCCTTTGAGTTGGTGTTTCCATGGCCCTATGCCCAGCTCTGATACTCACCTTCAGCATAAATAATAACAATGGTTCCACCATAATCAGTCAAGACCAGGAATCAATGTAAGACCACTGACTAGATCTGGCCTATATATGGTTGGCAGTGAATTAGGGCATCAAATGAGCTTTGTGGCTGAACCCTCAGCAGATCTTGAGCAGATGTTCAGCTACCCTGAACCAGCATAAATGTTCTGCATTAGGGATACTAATTTTCAGCCCACTGAGATTTCAATAATGAATAAACCCTACATATGTTGAAATTCAAGAGATCTGTCCTTGAAACAAGGAAGAAAAATGAGCAAATAACTTATCCTTTACTTATTTTTCAATAAACCGTTTACTTAATTTATGTCCGAATTGCTGGACATTCACGAAAATTGATAAATGAAAGTGAGTCAGCTCAATGCTGTAGAAAGATACCTGGTCTTGATATAAGAAAGACTTGGGATCATGGCCCACCTCTGGTTAATGTAGAGCCTGGCACACAGAAGATGTGGAGTGAATGCTAGTTGACTGACTGGCCCTGATGCATATTGATTAAGTGACTCTATGAAGATTGCTTATTTTCTCTGTGCCCCCAGAAACTCTTGAAGACGATAAATTGCAGGAGAGAAGTTGATTTTTGGCATAGGTTTGCGGCACAAATGGATCAGGCCTGGAGTCAGGAAGACCTGAGTTCAAATCCAGCCTCAGGCACTTACAAGCTATATGACCCCAGTTGGATAAGTCCCTTAAACCTGTTTACCTTGGTTTCTTCATCTGTAAAATGAGTTGGAGAAGGAAATGGCAAGTAACTCCAATATTTTTGCCAATAAAATTCCAAATGGAATCACAAAGAGTCAGACACAACTGAAGACAGGTAAACAAAAGTTACTGATGTTTGCATTTACAGTAATAATGAAAGTGAAGGGAGGGAGGGGAGAAATCCTCCTTTTGTTAGCACAGATAAATGATGAACTATTTCAAACTCATAGAGAAGCTTATGAGCAACTGGAAGTGATAGTTTATATGGAAAGTACCCTATTAATTTTAATTGTAGCCACCCAGCAGGGAAACTCTGTCAGTGAGAGAGCAGATCTAGGTCAAGCGGTTTGGGGAGGTGTTCAATCTTTTGTCCATTCATGGAGAAACTGACTACTCCTAAATAAAGTTCTCCAGAGCAGCTGAAACTAATACAGTGAACACCCTTGCAGACCATATTTGCTAATGGGCTGTGCAGTGCTGCAGGTCTCCCAGAGAAGACAGTCTCCAAGAAGGAAGCAATAACTCAGCAACACATTCATCAGCTTTATCAGGCATGTTACTGATGCACGCCAGAGACAGGTGACTTCTCTAGAAACAGCAAAGAGCCGCTGCAAAATCAGAGTTGCTGTAGTAACAAGAAGACAAACATTTCAAGCCTCTGACTGGTACAGTGAGAGGCTAGGGACACCCAAATAAGGACTTAGAGCAGGGGCATTGCCTTTTTTGCTTCATGGGCTCTTTTGACAGTCCTTTTCTCAGAATAATGCTTTTAAGAGCATAAAATAAAAAAAAAAAACAACAGAATTATAAAAGGATCACTTATATGGAAATACAGTTATCACTTAAAAAAAAAAAAAGGTCACAGAATTCAGGTTAAGAACTCCTGCACTGGAGAGACTTCTACCTTATTTATTTTACATGCTGATCATAGCTGTCAAGCCCCCACATTAATATAATCCCCATCACAGTTTACTCAATGCCTTTCTCATAAAGTAAGAAATGCTAATATTAGCATCTCCATTTGACAGATGGAAAAAGTGAGGCATAGAGTGGTTGAGTGACCACATGTCCTATGCTCACTATATGATGATCATTTATCCTATGCCTGTGGGTCATATGGTCCTATGGCTATTAAGGGGCAGTGCTGAATTTGCAACTGGATATTTTGATTCTATATTCAGTGCTCTTTCCCCTGCCCCTCCCCCTCCAGCTCTCCTTTCCCACACCCCACATTTATTTTATTTTTAATTTATAGAATAACGCAAGTATTTCCATGACATTGTCTAATAAAAAAGATTATTGCATATAAAACTGCAAATCTGTTATGAGCAACTTGAGATTCCTTTTACATATATAATAAAGTTATCATGTAAATTTCTTTTTTTCTTTCCTCCCCTCCTCCCCACCCTAGAGATGGCTACCATTAGACATAAATATGTCTGTGCATATATGTACGTGGAAAATAATTCTATACATATTTCTAGTTATCACTTCTTTCTCTGGATGCATATAGTGTCTTCATTTATATAACCTTTGTAGTTAATTTGGATATTTATAATACTCAAAATGACTTATTTGCTCAAAGTCATTCTTAAAACAATATCACTCTTTCCACTGCACCCCAACTCTTTCTTTAATGTTTTGTTCATAGTTTCTTTCCATGTGTATGTATGCCCTGTCCTCCTAATCAGATTGTAAGTTTTGTGTGGGCAGGGATTTTTAAAAACATACTTTTGTATCCCCCATAGCATCTAGCACAGGGCGGAGCACATAGCTGGTACTTACAAGATATTTGTTTATTTATGGGAAAAGAATTTCAGGGTTGTGAAATATCCCTTGGTCTTAGAGTTCATTCCATAATAATTGAAGTCGTATATGTGAAGGCTGCATTCTATATCCATCTGGATCTCCATTGGTGTGACTAATGGATCCACTGAATCAGTCACTTAATCGATCTGTGCTACATATTTCCATTGTGCTGAAACCAATGTCTACATTTTATATAATTATAACTTTGAATAGTACAAATTTAAACATATACTACTACTTAAGGGGAACCATCATTCATACTAGTTAGGATCTAGTGTTGTTTACACGCATACACACACATATACATACATATATATATATATATATATATATATATATATATATATATGTAGAAACCTCAGTGTCACTTTGATTTTTGGAAATTTATGTCATTATAAAAATAGTAAAATATATATATTATATATTTAAAATGATGTATCTTAAATTTAATTATTTATTGTAAAATTGTGTCTTTTTTCCTGCATTTAAATTTTGATGATGTAATATTTCATCATGTAACTGTATACTTTCATATTGTAAACAAGCCATTACATGCACATATTCCTGCTGACACATACTGGACTTCTCAACAATGTGTGACACAGCTCACCTGCCAACACTAGCTTGTTAAGACCTGTCCGCAGACTTGACCACAAATCAGTTATAACTTGCATTTTGTGTGTTTATTTAGAAAATAATATGATCACTACGATATTAACTCTGTTACACAACAGATGAAATGTGCATAGTTTTTCAAAATTTTCTTCTTTCTTTGTGTTTCCACTGCCCCCCTTATTTTTAACTCCCCCAATTGCATCCAAAGCTACTACCCCCTCACTCCCCATCATTATAGCACCTCTCAGGGTATACTTTAGACAGTTCCCTTTACCTTCACACCCTTCCTGGCATTATTAATCATAGTAGTTTTATTTATTAATGAATAACAATTGTTGTTCTAAAAACCTTATCTTCTTTTTTATTTTCCCTGTGCCCAATCTCAGAGTCATCTTTGAGAGCTCACTTTCTCTCCTCCAAGAGCAAACTATGGTTAAGTCCTATTGCTTCTTTCTTATGAAATCTGATCCTTCCTTCCTTCCTTCCTTCCTTCCTTTCTTCCTTCCTTTCTTCCTTCCTTTTTCTAAAGAAATAATTCTCAAATTTCCATTTGATCCCTGACTCCATTCTACTATCCTATCCTTCCACTGAGAAATTAAAAAATCACAATTTTTGTGGTAACTTGTTTCATAAAAAGCCATTCTGAGTTCCCAGAGGTTTGGAGATAAAGTACCAGGGAGAGAACTGAGAAGGTGACTGCCTTCATAAACCCCAGAATTTAACCTTGCAGCAAAAGATAAAAGGCAATTTTGATTTTTTTAAATGGGAGTAACAAAGCATCCTCCCTACTTAAGATTCCTCCATCATTCTATAAAAATACCTATAATCCATGACAATATAAGATCTGATAGGGACCAGAGAAGTCCTAATGGACCACAGAAATCACATGTCTGAAGTTTCCCAGGATAGTTTCCTCCCTTAAAATTTTATTCCATTATAGACATACTAAATATTGCCTTTTCCTGAAAAAATCCTTAGATTTCAGGTCCTGATTTGTGGTACAGAAAATGTGCTCCTCTACGACAGGGACCTAAGATCTAGTATTTGCCTTCATGAGAAATAAAATCTAAGAGGTAGGAATGACACATGGTGTCAGTCTACTTACCAGTGGTTTGCAAACAAGCAAGATTTTCTACCCACATAATAAGGACACATAACCCTTACTTGTAAGATAGTCAGCTATTGCTGGATTTTGCTTTATCCTTCATCCTGCTCCATCCCAAAACAATAATAATAACAATTTCAAAAACCCTGAAAACCAGCTTTGAGATCAGTTCTCACTCTCACTTGGGTCATTAAGGGTATGACTTCCTTGGGGATTGCTCGCAAGTAAAAAGAACAGTCTGTTTTTTTACATGGAACATTTAAAAGCAAGTCATCTATAGGACTTAATTTAGAAACAACCTGAAAAAGATAGTTAGCAACTAATGAAGGTTAACCAAAGTCTCACTGGGGACAGTTTTTCTGGCTTTAGTGGGACTGCACAAAAGCTTTTCTTTTTTCACTTACTTCCCAGCAGTATAACAAGTGAAAGACAGCTGAAGCAGGTCAAGTAAATGTACTTTTTCTCTTACTCACCACTGTTTGCAGTGACCTACTTAAGAAGGGTTAAATGTGGCCTTCAGGTGCTAGCAGTGCAAATCTGTGAATGGTCATTTACTGTCCCATTTGTTATACTCTTCCATTCTTTATGGGCTGTTGGGTCCGGGTATGTCCTTGGATATGATATTGTTATAAATTCTATTGCAAGAATACATTCAATTACAAACTAACTATGGTGCCAGTGCTGAGTATTACAGATGTTACTTTATAACCTTTCAGATCTGGAGAAAAGAGGGCACTAGTGGTGTTCTATATGTTGGTATTCTTGATCTCATTAGAAAACACCTCCATGGTAACAGGACATTGGATCCTGAGGTACCCTGTGCCTCAGAAAACTAAATAGGTCAATTCAAGAACCGACCAACCACCCCACTTGCCTGACCCCACCTAGTAACATCCTGGCTACTGGGCTTTGCTGGGCTCAACTGCTCTGACATTACAAATCCTATTCCTGTCCCACCCCCCACAAGGCAAGGTGCAGTCCCCTCACTGCTAAACACCATTCTCCCCTATTCCAACTAGCATCATTTCAGTGCCAGAGCATGTGCCTCTCCAGGTAACACAGGCTGTAAAGACAAAAATGTCAGTCACTGTCTTCCATATATTTCCATTCTATTGGATCAAATGAATGAACACAACCAAAACACTCTGTAAACCTTTCTCCCCTCTAAATGTCAATATTTGTCTATTTTTGACATTCAATTTTTAAAAATTTTGAGATCCAAATTACCTTGCTCCTTTCATCCCTTCACCCAACCAACTAGGCAAGTAATATGATATCCATTATACATGTGAAATCTTGCAAAAAAAAGTAAAGGAAAGTAGAGAAAATTATACTTTAATTTGTACTCAGAGTTCTCAATTCTCTCTCTGGAGGTGGATAGTATTTTTTACCATGAATCTTTTGCAATTGTCTTGGGTCACTGTTGGATATTGTTAGATATTAGAGTGGTTTGCCATTTCCTTCTCTAGCCATTTTATAGATGAGGAACTGAGGCAAGCAGAATTAAGTAACTTGCCTAGGATTACACAGCTAGTAAGTGTCTGAGGCCAGATTTGAACTCAGAAAGATGTCTTCCTGATTCCTAGCACAGTACTCTATCATTCACTGTATCACTTAGCTGTCCCTAATAGTGTTTTAGTGTCTCTATTTTTCCACATCCCCTCCAGCACTTTTCAATTTCCTTTTCTGTCATATTGGCCAATCTGATAGGTGTAAGGTCATATCTCAGAGTTGTTTTAATTTGCATTTACCTAATCAAAAGTGATTTAGAGCATTTTTATATGACTGTAGATAATATTAATTTATTTCTTCTGAAAATTGCCCATTCATATATTTTGATCATTTATCAATTGGGGATTAGCTTTTTAAAAAAAATTTGATTCAGTTTCCTATATATTTTAAAAAATGGCACCTTTATCAAAGAAACTTCCTGTAAGATTGCTTTCATCAGTTTCTTGCTTTCCTTCTAATTTTGGCTGCATTCATTCTATTTGTGCAAAAACTTTTTGAGTTTGTGTAATCCAAATTATCCATTTCATATCCCATGATCCTCTCTGTCTCTTGTTTGGTCACAAGTAAAATTTTCCATGCTCTTCTAATTTGCTTATGATATTACCTTTTATTCTAAATCATGTGCTCATTTTGACCTTATCTTGGTATATAGTATATACCAAATTGTTTTAGAGAATTAGGAAAAATAGTAATAAAATTCATTTGGAAGAACAAAATGTAAATGATATTAAGGAAATCAAAGGAAAAGTATGTGAAGGAAAGCATATCCAGTTTATTGGTCTGCTCTTTCTCTTTTCTATTGATGCAGGTGTTTAGGGATAGGAATTTCCCCTAAGTCCTGCTTTAGCTACATCCCACATATTTTAATGTTGTCTCATTATTGTCATTTTTTCATGGAATTATTGATTGCTTTTATAATTTATTCTTTGACCTAGCCATTCTTTAGGATTAGGTTATTTATTTTCCAATGAATTTTTAATCTATGCTTCCAAATCCTTTTTATTTTAATTTTTATTGCATTATGGTCTGAAAAGGGTGCATTTAATATTTCTGTTTTTCTCATTTGATTATGAGGTTTTTATACTCTAATTTCTGGTCAGTTTTTGAGAAAGCTCCATGTACAACTAAGAAAAAGATAAACTTTCTATTCTTCATTTTTCTCTAGAGGTTTATCACATACAACTTTTATAAAATTCTATTTATCTTCTTAACTTCTTATTTATTTGAAGATTAATTTTATCTACTTCTGAGAGAGAAAAGTTGAAGCCCCTCACTAATATAGTTTTGCAGTCTATTTCCTTCTGTAATTTTTCCTTTAAGAATCTGCATACTATACTGTTTGGTACATACATATTCAGTACATATATTACTTCATTATCTGTGGTAGCAAAATGCAGTTCCCCTGATTATCTTTTTAAAATTAGGTCACTTTTTGCTTTGGCTTTGTTTGAGATCATCATTGCTATCTGTGCCTTTTTTACTTTAACTGAAGTGGAATATATTTTGCTGTAGCCCCTTATTTTAACTCTCTTTCCCTCCCTCCCTCCTCCTCTCCCCCCGCTCTCAAGGGGGGGTTTGCCTTGAAAGAAGCATATTATTGCATTTTGGTTTCCGCAATCTGCTTCCATTTTATGGATGAGTTCATCTCATTCACATTCACAGCTATGTTTACTTACTATATGTTTTCCTTCATTCTATTTTATTCTGTTTATTCTTCGCTCTCACTTTCTCTCTTTTTTCTCTCTTTTCCTCCCTCCTATTTCTCCTCAAAAGTCTGTTTTGTTTCTAACCACTGCCTCCTTTAATCTGCCTTCCCTTTTATCAACACACTCCCACCTTTCTCTTGTCCTCCTCCCCTCCTACTCATCTACTTGATAAGAAAGATTTCTGTACCACTTGGTGGGTATACGTATTCCTCACTCTTTGAACCAATTCTGATGAAAGTGAGGTTCAAGTGTTGCTTGCTCCCCCTTTTCCCCTTACACTGTAAAAGATCTTTCTCACAATCTTTTTTTTGTGAGATAATTCCCCCATTCTTCTTCACCCTTTTCCCTTTCCCAGTGCACCTCTCTCACCCCTTCATTTTTTTAAATTTTGAGATTATCCTAACATAATTAACTCACACCTATGCATTTTATCTATGCGTACTCCTAACTGCCTTAATAAAGATAAAGTCCTTAGCAATGTAAACAATTTATTTCTATTGGGTCTCTTATGATTACTCTTTCATGTTTGCCTTTTTTAGATATCTCTTGAGTAGCGTTTAAATGTCAAATTTTCTGTTCACCTCTGGCCTTTTCATAAGGAATTCTTAAAAGTTCTTTATTTTGTTAAATATTGATTCCCCCCAGAAGGATTACACTCAGATTCTCTGGGTAGGTGATACTTGGTTGTAATCTTAGCTCCTTTGTCCTCCATAATATCATATTCCTACTCTTTTAATGGGAAAGTTGCCAAATCTTGTATGATCCTGGTTATGATTTTACAGTACTTCAATGGTTTATTTATGACTGCTCCCAGTGCTTTCTCCTTGACCTGGGAACTCTGAAATCTGACTATAATATTCTTGGAAGTTTTCATTTTGGGGTATTTTTCAGGACATGATCAGTGTACTATTTCAGTTTCCATTTCACCTTCTGATAGTAGAATATCAGGGCAGTTTACTTTGATAATTTCTTGAAATATGATATCTTGGCTCTTCTCTAAAAAATCACGGCTAGAGCATGATACCTGTTCAGGTAGACCAAAAAATTCTTAAATTATCTCTCCTGAATTTATTTTCCAGGTAAATTTTTTTTTCTGTTGAGATATTTCACATCCTTCTATTTTTTCATTCTTTTGACTTCGTTTAAATGTTTCTTGATATCTTATGGAGTTCTTTTCTTCTGCCTGCCTAATTCCAATTTTTAAGGAATCATTTTCTTCAGTGAACTTATATACCTCTTTTTCCATTTGATCTATTCTCCCTTTTAAGGAGTATGTGCCTCTTTTACCATTAGGCCAATTCTGTTTTTTAAGGTGTTATTTTCTTCAGTATTTTTTATGCCTCTTTTACCAGGCTATTATCTTTTAATAATTTTTTTTTGCATCACTATCATTTCTTTTCCTAGTTTTTCCTCTACCACTCATCTCTTTCTTTAACACTCCAGGAATTCTTGTTGGGTTTGGGTCCAATTACCATTTTTCTTTGAGGCTTTCATTGTAACTCTTCTCATACTGTTGTTTTTTCTTTAATAGGTGACTTGGTCTTTTCTGATGGTGGAGTAGTTTTTTACGGTCAAATTCTTTTTATGTTGTTGCTAATTTTTCTAGCTTATTTCTTGACTTTGATCTCTGTATTTTAGTTGGGTACTGCTTACCTGGGAATGAGGGAGGC
Source organism: Bettongia penicillata ogilbyi (assembly GCA_023548195.1). NCBI lineage: Eukaryota > Metazoa > Chordata > Mammalia > Diprotodontia > Potoroidae > Bettongia > Bettongia penicillata. Next base: position 1,323,378 of record JAJHZJ010000288.1, on the reverse strand, counting down.
CCTGTGCCAAGCTTCAAGGTTATTTTGTGCGACTATTCTTGTAACTGGTTCTGGGGGGCCTGCAAGTTCTCATTGTTTCCAGCTTGTTATGATCCAGAGAGGTATATTGTTACTGTTCTCTTGGTCTGTGCTCTGGTCTTAAACAGGAAGGGCTTTTGTTCCCCAGCAACCACAAATTTTAATTCCTGTGGACCCTGTACCTGTGACCAGGGCTCCTGCTCCCTTGTGAATGACCATAAATGCTCCTCTCTGCTCTGGAGCTGCAAATGGCAGTAGAGTTGCCAAACAGCTCCAGGCTCTGCACTCAGTGCCATCAAAGGTCCTCTGCCATCTCTTTCATTATTACCCCTACAAATCCTAAAAGTGACCTCATTTTTTCCATATCATGTTAAGAGAGTAACATTTTACTATTCTATTTTACAAATGAAGCAACTGAGGCATGGAGAGCTTAAAGGACTTACCAAAGATCTCATAGTTTCATAACTATTAAGTGTTGGAATTAGAACTTTATCTCTGTTTCTCCTAACTTCAGGTCCAAAACTCATTTCTTTACTTCCTGCTGATATGGTAGGTAAAGCAGCAGGTTGATACCTTTGTTCTGTCTCTTATTTAAAACTCTACCCAGTTCAACAAACCCCACACGGCTCTTTTACAGTTATGAGTCATATGGTTTAAAAAATGTTCTTAGTGGTTTAAAGTCTCTCCTGTTCTGAATTACATTTCGTCACATAGCTCCATTTGATCTTTAGAGGACTGCCTCTTCTACAATGCTCTGTTCTACACCACACCCTTCCTCCCCTCCCCCAAGTAGCTCACACAGAATTCTCTCTACCCTCCGTGACTGTTTAACAAACATCATTGCCTGACAAGGTCAGGTGCAGGTGTATAGGATCCTGGTAGTTGGAGACCTCATAGGTAAACAACCAGTATTAGAGGTGATCATGGTGACAATTGTCACATACATTTTTGTCCATTTCATATTTTACCCTGCAGACTCTTCTCATTGCTTGGGGTAGTGGATTGTCAAACCTGAAGCTGAAAGTTGGAGGAAGTTGGAGGAGAGAAAGAAGATGAGAATAAGTGTGCCTAAGGCTAGGGCAAGCAAATGTGACCTAGGATACAGCCAACACTGGTGTTTTGAGGAAGATCAGTGATAGAAAAGGGGTTGAGGGAAGTTGGGTGACATAGCGTATAGAGCACCAACCCTGGAGGCAAGAGGATCTGAGTTCAAATGCAGCCTTACACACTTCCAACCTACATGACCTTAGGCAAGTCACTTAACCCTGTGTGCTTCAGTTCCTCATCTGTAAAATGAGCTGGAGAAGGAAATGGTAAACCACTCCAGTATTTTTGCCATGAAAACTCCAAATGAGGTCATAAAGAGTCAGACTGAAAAAACAAAACAAACAAACAAAAGGAGGCAAGGATTATGGGCTACAGGCACCAGGGCACTTGGATGTATTTCCCTGTGTCTGCAGGAAAGGTCCGGAAGACGCAAAACTTCCTGACACAGATGTACATATTTCCCTGTGTCTGTGGGCTAAACTAAAAAGAATTGGGTAAAGCCACACAGCCCATATCCCCAGACTAAATATACCAGTACAACCATCCACAAAGTGGGCAAAACTAGGGAATAGAAGCAGCCATCTCTTTGAAAACCAGAGAATTTGATATATCTCTTAGGCTTCCTTGGCTTTTGGGTAGAACAAATAACAAACAGGAGAGTTTGGAGTTTGCGGGGATTTGGTTCTGATTTCATGCTAGTGACCAGCTGATGGTTATATCATCTTAAAATGAGTTCTTCCATCTTATTATTTCATTGTAGGATAATAGATTTAGAGATGAAGTGGAGCTCAGAGTTCATCTAGTTAATCCCCTTTATTTTGCAGATGAGGAAATTGAGACCCGGAAAGCCTGAATGACTTGCTTATGGTCACATAGCTAGCAGGTGTCAGAGGCAGGATCCAGTGAACCAGGAACTGCAAGTCTAGTGATTTGCCCAAGGTCATGCTGCCAACAGGTTTCAGAGGTGAAACACAAATCTGGATATTCCTTACTCTGAGGTGAGTCTTCTATCCATTCCATCATGGTTGTTTCCATGATTTAAATGGCTTCTGTTTGAAAAAAAATGACTGATTTACTTAAAGGTTATATGCATATTTATGAGTAGCATAGTGGTTAGAGAGCTGGTCTTGGAGTTAGGAAGACCTGGATTCAAGTCCTACCTATGATACATAATGACTGTGTGACTCTAGACAAGTCATTCAACCTCTTAGTTCCCCAGGCAACTTGCCAAGATTTTAAATCTCAGCAAAGGCCCCAATTGACATTGGAAAAGGGAACATCCCTTTCTCTAAAATAGATGTTTTGAAAGGTATTTTATATGGCAAAGAGAAGTTTGTTACAAAATGGAGGGAAAAACAAATTTTAAAAGGGGATTTGTAATGAAAATTGTCTTAACATTGTATACAACTTTGTAGTCCACAGTTGGAATGGAATTCAGTTTTAATATACATGTCTTAAAGTAATTACTTAAAATTTAGAATTAGTTTGAGGATAAATTAAATTTTACATAACAGGAAATAAGTATGGGCCACTTGTTACCCTCAAGAAGTTCTAAAAGGAAAAATTAAGAATGGATTCATGAAGGGTTTAAATGAAGTTTGGGGTGATAAATTCAGAAAAGATTTAAAATTTCACTTATTTTCTTTTCCTTGTGCCCATATTCAATTAAAAGAGAAAAAATGTACATAATCAGGCAAAACAAATCCCTATGTTATCCGTGTCCAATAATGTATATCTTATTTTGTTTCTTGGGTCCATTTCTTCTCTGTCAAGTGGTGGAGAGCATCAATACAGATAAACAAGTATAGATATTTCTCTTCCTTCTCTCTTTTTACTGATTTTGATGTTTTGTTATAACTAAGAAAATTATTCTTATGATTTTCTCTACAGTTTTTCTATTTTGTAAAATTTATTTTTACAAACATTTATAAACACACTTCTCCCTCTCATTATCCCCTCTAAATTGAACGCAAAAAATTAAAAGAAAGTCTTTTAAAAATATAAATAGTCTAGTAAAATAAATTTTCATATGTCATGTCCAAAAACATGTGTTGCATTCTGTATTTTAAGTTCATCACCTCTCTGATAATAGGTAGATGACTTGTTTCATTTTCCTTTGGATTTATAGTTTATCGTTCCACTGATTAGAGTCCTAAAGGCTCTCAAAGTTGTTTTTCTTTATAATGTTGCTAGCATTGTATGATTTGTTTTCTTACTCTGTTTCCAACTTCTATCTCTGGTAACGTCTTTAGTCTTTATTTTTTCCTCGTGGGAAGAGTGAACTTTGCCATATTCTTTAAGTTCAAAGTTGCAAGTTTAAAAAAATATTATTATTAATTAACAAATGATAAACATTTATTTTTCCTTTCTCCTCCCAAATTGAATGACAACAAGAAAACTCTCCTAACAAATGCACATAGTCAAAACCTAAAGAACTGGACAAACACTAATTGCTTGTGAGTTGGTAAAGTTGGTATAATAAAAATGACGGTATCATCTAAGTTAATTTCTTTATTCAGTGCTGTACCAAACTCCAAAAGAATAGGTTATAGAGCTAGAAAAATTAATGAATTCATGTGCAGGAGCAAAAGTTCAAGAATTTCAAAAGTAATAATGAAAAAAGTGGGAAGGGATGGGGTATAAAGCCATTATCATTAAAACAAGTAGGCACTCAAAAAAAAAAAAAAGAGACAAAGGTCAACCAGTGAAACATATTAGTTGTTTGTCTGCTATTTTTTTCTTTGTTTCTTTTCTTTTTTAATATTTACTTATTTATTTAACTTTTTACATTCATTTTCACAAAATTTTGGGTTCCAAATTTTCTCCCCTTTTCTCCCCTCCCCCCACCCCAATACCCCAAGCAATCTAATTTTCCCTGTCTCCAATCTACCCTCTCTTCTGTCATCCCTCCCTTCTCTTGTCCCCATCTTCTCTTTTCTCCTGTAGGGCCAGATGACTTTCTATTCCTCATTAACTGTATGTCTTCTTTCCTAGTAGCAACAACAATACTAGATAGTTGTTCCTAAAACTTTGAGTTCCAAATTCTCCCCATCCCTCCCTCCCCACCGATTCCCTTTGGGACAGCAGGCAATTCAATATAGGCCATATCTGTGTAGTTTTGCAAATGACTTCCATGATAGTCGTGTTGTGTAAGACTAACTGAATTACCCTCCATCCTAATCTGCCCCTGATTGTTTCTCTTCTGTCTTTTGATCCTGTCCCTCCCCAAGTGTTGACTTCAAATTGCTCCCTCCTCCCATTGCCCTCCCTTCCATCATCCCTCCCCTTGCTTATCGCCTTCTCCCCCACTTTCCTATACTGTAAGATAGGTTTTCATACCAAAATGAGTGTGCATTTCACTCCTTCGTTTAGTCAAATGTGATGAGGGTAAACTTCTTGTTTTGTTTTGTTTTGTTTTTTCTCAGCTCTCCTTTTTTTCCCTCCACTAAAAAGTCTCCTACTTGCCTCTTAAATGACATATAATTACACCATTCCATTTCACCCTCTTTCCTCCCCCTAGCTTTCTCTCTCACCATTTACCTTAAATTCTTTTAAGATATGGTCCCATCCTATTCAATTCACTCTGTGCTCTCTGTCTCTGTGTATGTGTGCATGTGTATATGTGTGTGTGCATGCATGTGTGTACATGTGTGTGTGTGGTCCCACCAACTACCCAGATACTGAAAAGTTTTAAGAGTTACAAATATTGTCTTTCCATGTAGGAATGTAAACAGTTCACTTCTGGTAAGTCCCTTAAGACTTCTCTTTGCTGTTTACTTTTTCATGCTTCTTCTCATTCTTGTGTTTGAAAGTCAAATTTTCTTTTCAGCTCTGGTCTTTTCATCAAGAATGATTGAAAGTCCTCTGTTTCATTGAAAGACCATATTTTCCCCTGAAGTATTATACTCAGTTTAGCTGGGTAGGTGATTCTTGGTTTGAGTCCTAGTTCCTTTGACTTCTGGAATATCCTATTCCACGCCCTTCGATCCCTTAATGTAGAAGCTGCTAGATCTTGAGTTATCCTGATTTTATTTCCACAATACTGGAATTGTTTCTTTCTAGCTGCTTGCAAGATTTTCTCCTTGACCTGGGAGTTCTGGAATTTGGCCACAATGTTCCTAGGAGTTTCTCTTTTTGGATCTCTTTCAGGTGGTGATCGATGGATTCTTTCAATACTTATTTTGCCCTCTGGTTCTAGAATGTCAGGGCAGTTTTCCTCGATAATTTCATGGAAGATGATATCTAGGGTCTTTTTTTGATCATGACTTTCAGGTAGTCCCATAATTTTTAAATTGTCTCTCCTGGATCTATTTTCCAGGTCAGTTGTTTTTCCCATGAGATATTTCACATTCTCTTCCATTTTTTCATTCTTTTGGTTTTGTTTGGTGATTTCTTGGTTTTTCATAAAGTCATTAGACTCCATCTGTTCCATTCTAATTTTGAGAGAACTATTATCTTCAGTGAGCTTTTGAACCTCTTTTTCCATTTGGCTAATTCTGCTTTTGAAAGCATTCTTCTCCTCATTGGCTTTTTGAACCTCTTTTGCCAATTGAGTGAGCCTATTTTTCAAGGTGTTATTTTCTTCAGCATTTTTTTGGGTCTCCTTTACCAAGATATTGACCCGTTTTTCATACTTTTCTTGCATCTCTCTCATTTCTCTTCCCAGTTTTTCCTCCACCTGTCTAACTTGCTTTTCAAAATCCTTTTTGAGCTCTTCCAAGGCCTGAGCCCACCCGACAACCCCCTGGGATGTCTGGGATACAGAGGTCCCAACCTCCATGTCTTTCCCTGATGACAAGAATATCTCCTCCTCATCAGAATTGAAAGGCGGGATCATTTGCAACTGCTCAAAAAAGCTCTCTATAGTCTTATTTTTCTTCCCTTTCCTGGGCATTTTCCCAGCCAGTTACTTGACTTCTGAGATTCCTGTCCACCCCCACTTAGATCCGTCCAGCTAGTGCTTGGGGTCTGAGATTCAAATGGGCTTTTCGCAGCAGGCGCGGCTGCTATTCAATGTGAGCTTAAGTTCTGGTGCTAGGGTGGGGGCAGGGCCACCTCCCAGGCTCAGTTCCCTCAGGGGCTTTATGCAGAGACCTTCAGTAAAGGAGCGGATGGGGCAGGCCATCAACCAGGCTCAGCTACTTCAGGTGGTTGATGCAGAGACTTTCAGTAATGAAGATCCTGCCTGCTCGGGGAGTCCCAGGGGCTGCCGCTGCTGCCTCTGCCTCTTCCTGCCCCTGCCTCTCCCTCCACCGCTTCCTCCCTAGGGGGCCTGAGCCACGGAGACACCCTGCTCCCCTCTCGTCCAGCCCAGATGTCTCTCTCACTGACCTGTAGAGTCTGTGGATGGAGGGACCTTCCCAGCCACTGGAGGCTCCATCCCTGAAGCCTGCTCCGATCTGCTCCTCTCGGCCACGTGGCCAGGGCAGCGCTGGGGTGGACTCTGCTTTCCGGGTGCAACGGACCCTGGGGACGACTCTCCAGGGCTCTCTGGAATGGAAATCTCTTCCACTGTGTTTCTGCACACCCTGTAGTGATCCAGAACTTGTGGGGAGCTCTTCTTACATTAAATCTATGGGCTGTGGGTTCGGAGCTCGTATATGTGAGTCTTTCTACTCCGCCATCTTAACTCCGCCCCCTCTTGTCTGCTATTTTTGAAGAAGACTGATGACTTCATTAGGTGATGTCTTGACTGCTGCATGAACTGGATTTAAGTGCGGCAGAGTGGCACAGTCATCAGCCTTACTCTCTCTTCCAGAGCCATCAAAGTTCACGGCAAGACAAAAGCCAAGATGACTGATGATGACCCACATTGCAGTGGATCAGCTTGGCATCTTCAATGTCTAATCAAGCTCTAAACACTCCATGGCATTTACTTCTGTTGCCTTCATGGCCTTTGGGACAAATTGCTCTCATCCCACTCATTCCTTTGGGGGAACGTCTTCACAAGCTTGGGCTAGACATTCTCCTAACTCACTGATGGTTCGAGGCCCCAAAGATGGCCTCAGTCTGGCTTAGCTTCTTTGCTGAGATGGCTTAGTGGGGTATGGTTGCTGCATGTGCTACAGCTTCTTGGAAACACAGGTAAGATTTGAGTGCTAGGTAGACCCCAAAGGTAGATGAGCAACCCTGAAAAGGGCTCAGCAAGTCTTCACCAGAGGTGGTAGTCCTCTCTGAATACCTCATACACCCCAACAGATTAGTTATGCAATATACAGAAGCAAACAAGCATAGTAGCCTAGTGTCTGATAAACCCAGAGACCCCAGTTACCGAAAGGAGGACTCACTATTTGACAAAAACTACTAGGAAAGCTGGAGAGCAGTCTGGCAGAAATTAGACTTAGATCACCACTTCATAACATATACCAAGATAAGCTCCAAATGGATACATGCCTTGGATACAGAGAATCATATCATAAACCAATTAGAGAAGTAGGAAGAAATTAACCTTTGATTCTATCAGTCAAAAATGACTAAACAAATGATGTTCAAATGGGATAAAAGAAATAATTTTGATTACATAACACTAAAAAGTTTGCACAAAAAGATCAAATGAAAAAATTGGAAGGGAAACAGCTAACTAGGGGAAAACATCTGTAATGACTATGTCTGATAAAGGTCTCATTTCCAAGATATATAAGGAAATAATTAACATTTCTAAGATTAAAAACCATTTCCCAGCAGGTAAATGGAACAGACAATTTTCAAAGGTATCATTAATCATAAGAAAAAATGCTCCCAATCACTGATAATAAGAGAAATGAAAATTAAATTTGAAGCTCTACTTCATGCCAGTGAGAAAGGCAAAGAGGATATAACAAGTGTTGGATGGGTTATGGCAAATTAAAATAGTCTTACTCACAATTAATGGTAAATACATCAGTGTAGTTTCATGAGTTACGGCTTTAGCGATTGGGGGAATTACATAGTACTTTGAACCCTAAGTAGCCTTCTCAGTGGGGTTGCCTCCAGGTGTCACAACGTATTTATTCAATCATTTAAAATATCTAGATAGTAATTGTTACCTAAGTGCAGAGTACTATTAGTGTGGGAGAGAAAGTACCAACCAAATGCAAAAAGTATGATGATTTGTAGTTATTAATATCAAGAAGAGGAATTGAGAGCCACAGGAATGTATGACAAGCCAAATTAGAGGAAGAGAATGGGTCCCGCACTAACAAACACAGGGCGCGAGCAATGGATGGTGCCTGTGGCTTTGCTCTTCAAAGAGAGAAATCAAGACTTTTTTTTTTTACTTAACTGAACACATGTACAAAAATCATGTCTCTGATATATTTTTTTAAAAACTCATATGCTTTTAAAAATGGTCATTTTAAAAACTGCTTCAAATGAAGTTTATTTTGACAAATTCTATATTTTGCTGCCCTTATAAAAGTTACTAGATGCCTCTACCTGAAGATAGAACAATTTACTTTAATTTTAGTTATAAAATTTTTTCTTTCATATTTCACTCCTGCATAAATATTTTTGCATATAGAAGGAACATGTGAGAATGAAAACTGGGCAAGAAGGGAAAGGAGAGAATTTTCACTTGAGCCTGGGGAGCTGACTCTGAAATTTGGGGCCTGAGAGAATAAATCACATAAAGAGATGTTATTATTTTGTTTTTGAAACCATATCCACAATAGGATATAAAATATATACCCCAGCCAAGGCTCCAGGGAGTGACATTAATTGTTATTAATAGCTAGAATAATTAAATAATGATCAGTACTTAAAATGACAGAATTTCAGATCATCTTAGCCACCCTCCCACCATTGGTTTACAGGGGGGACATCTTAGACACAGATCTGCACAGAGACAGTGACTGACTTGCCCAAGATATCATGGAGACCCAGGGTCTCTGTCCGTTACTTTTCTATGACAAAACTTTAATTTACCACTTTGAGTGGTGAAATTCATAATCAGTATGAATTTCTGTTGCTATATAAGTAAGAAATTTTGTGATCCTGTGCAACATACCCAACATATACAGGGGGGCCTGCTATCACAGATTCTTTCATATGCTTTTCTGAAAGGAAAGGCAACTTTTGAGGGGTTAACAATCTCTTTTAATCAAGCACATGTATCATTCACTTAGTTCAGGGGAAAAAGTCAGCACCCTGAACTTCAGAGAAAATACAGATGAATCAAAGATCAACAGACATGCTTCCAAATGTCTGACATATCAACAGACAGATCTGACTGTCTGACCACAGTTATCAGAGAGGGAAGCACCAACATCTGAGTTTTCAAAGCTGGGGCTCCTTAGCAGCTTCCCAAAGTTTCATCTGGTCAAACAAATACTCAAGTCAGTAAGTCCCAAAGTAAAATTTCACCCTTGGAGTCTTTATACACTTTTTAGAGCCAAAGGGCATCACAACCCTTGAGAACCAGAGTCTCATTAACAAAAGGTATAGGTTTTCCTACAAATCTTCCCAGACGTATTAATGGGTGGGCAAGATCTTTAATCACACTAAAATAATTAACAATACAAATGCATTTACTGTTTCTAGTTAAACTCTTGTTTCTCTACTTAGTAAAGACTCTTGGATGATAGAGTAAGATTCAATGAGAGGCACTTGATTACACTAAAACAAAAATAGCAAAAGATCCTACTTTGCTTGCCATCACATTCTGTGCACACAGGTCTAATGGGTGAATATGGAAAGAAATATAATATAGCACAGAAATTCATTTATAAGGAAAAGTCCTCTTCTTCTAGTATGGATATAGAGAAAGATCTAATGAGGGAGACAAGAAGCAACTTCCCAACTCAGTGTCCCCACTCACTCCCGCCTCTCACATGACCCAATCCCCCCACTTTACCAATGCAGGTACCTCCCATTGCACAAGAGACTGTCTCTTCAAAGTTATCTACAACTGGACATAAAAATGTTCATTTTAAATGCAAAATGAGGTTTTATTGATCAAGCATTAAGCATTTATCAAGTATTTACTCTCTGCCAGGTACTACAGTAAGTGCCATGGACACAGACAAAAATGAAATGGTGTCTACTCTCAAAAGGCTTACATTCTGGCTACTAGGTCTATTTCCAAAGATAATTAGAGAAAAGAGAAAAGAATATATATGTCCTAAAATGTTTATAGCTGCTCTTTTTTGGGGGGCAAGGAACTGGAAATTTCAGGAGTGCCCATCCATTTGGGGAATGACTGAAAAAGCTGTGGTATCTGATTGTGATAAAATACAACTTTGTCTAAGAAACGATGAGCTCAGTGATCTTGGAAAGCATGGGGAGTCTTACAATACAATTCTATTTGAGTGTCCTTTGTTGCAATTAGTTGCTAGTTTGCCTTTGGTTTGGATTAGGATGTTTACACCGTGACTTTGATTGCAGTCAGCGATATTCTTTCATTGTCAGCTGCCAGAGAAAGCATAGGAAATGACTGATTCCTGAGATTCTGATGAATCTGTCTCTCGCAGTTTGAGCCCATAGTCCATTATTTCTAAGAAAAGTTCACATTTGCGACTTTTGTGGGTAACAGGGAAATTATAAGCATTACCAGTATCTGGATCCCTGAGCTATATTACAATCTGGCACACCCTCTCTCCCTCTGTGACTTCCATGTTGTAGGAGGCAGTTAACTCAGATTATTTATAGATAAAAACAGGGGTGGTAAGGCATCAGGAGACAATAGGTTATTGTTGAATCTCTCCTCTGAAGTCTTTTCCTCTGAAACTATGATGAGGAAGCCTTTGGTGCAAGGAGGGGTAATAAAGAAGCCAGATAGCTTTATTCAACAGTTAAGTCTTATCAACTCTTTGCTTTCTCCCAATTTCCATCATACTACAGAATTAAGATTACATGTCAGGGATGGGCATACTAAGCATATATTGTCATCAAATTTGGGGTTAACTGTTGGCTTTAAGTAAATATTATATGATAGGATGTGGTGATAGCATAAAATGAGGTAAATAGATGTAGCTGGATGCACCTGGAGTATTAAATTCAGCTGTGGATACTTGTGAAATGAGAGAAGTGATAATTTCTCCCTCATATTAATAATCAACTATTGAATTAGAACCAGGATTTTTTCAGAAGCTGGTAGGTTATTCAATTTCTGAAGGACACTGCTGATAATGAGACTATTCTCCTCAGTCTTGGTCAGACCCTACCCAACCTCAAAAGCAATTGAATCTAAGGTAGAATTTAATCTAATTGTGCTCTACAAAGGTATGAGTGGGGACAAATTCTTTGCCTAGATTGCTCACACTGGATAATTTAGAAGTGAATCACATGATCAAGGTTACATTCCCCAGACCCTTATTAGAATAGGTCCACCTTTTATTATAATATTCAGTCTCTCTCATTAAATGTTAACCAATCAGAGTTGCCACCTTCAGGAACACCCACTCTTTCAAGGGCATGTAAACTGTGAGCCCACCCCCATGATTCATCTTTTGTTATTTGAGAGTGTCACTGATGTGTTTTATTGCTAATATTCTAGCACTGCTAATAAATGATTAATTCCCAGGAATTATGTCTCTCAATCTTTTTAAACATCACAAAAAAGACTGATAAACTGTATCTCGCCTAAAAGAGGGTGAATGATTAAGGGAGATGAAAATATCTCGTGGTAATAATGTTTAAACATCCCTAGTTCTTGGAATAATTTCACCTTTCTATACATCTTATACCTTTCAATTCAACCCTCGCCCCCTCAACCCTTTCAAAGTTCCTTGCCATCCACTGACCCTGGGATCCCTGTGTTCCTGGAAAAAAACACTCATCTCTTAATTCTGAGCATGTTTTTTACTGGCTACTCCCATGCCTGGAAGGCTCTTCTTCCTCAGCCTGACCTGATCTTATTCAAGTCAAGCTAAATTCCCACCTTCTGCAGGCAGCCTTTCCTAAAGCCTGTTAATTCTAGAGTCTTTCCACTGTAAATTGTTTCCAATTATCTATCATCTATCTATCTATCTATCTATCTATCTATCTATCTATCTATCTATCTAGATGGATATAGATTTAGATATACACACAGAGAGATACACACATACATATATACATATATGTATGCATATCTTGTTTGTATAAGTGTATTCATAACATCTTCTTCATTAGACTATGAACTTTTTGATAGCAAGACTGTCTTTTGCCTTTGTTTATATCCCCAGTGCTTAGTGTAGTGCCTGGAACACAGTAGGCACTTCATAAATGCTTATTGATGGACAGTTAATTTGGTGAAGACGAGACGAGTCACATAGAGGACAGAAGCTGATAGGCTCAAAGACCTTCAAGGTCATCTAGTCCAAAAACTTCATTCAAAATTTAGGAAATGGAAGCCCAGGGAAGACGAGTGACTTGTCTCAAATCACACAGTAGTATCTACTGCCATAAACTTGAAGATGAATTGGTCTTGGTCTACATGGTTCCAGAAGACAGTATGATTCAGCGGGGATAATACTGTCTCTGCTCTCCCAATCCCACCTCTGATGCTTACTACCTGTGTGACCTTGGGCAAGTCCCTTAATCTCCTTGGGCCTCAGTTTCCTCATCTGTAAAAATGAGGGACTGGACTTGGATGCCTTTCTGTCCTAGACTAATCCTTCTGTGAACAAAGACTAATAAGTGGAAGATAGAGGATGGAAGATTTTGACCCAAAGAAGAGCTTAACAGTCAGAGCTTCTTTTAGGCACAAATAAAATGAAAGTTTTTTGTGCAGAGGGGAAATGGAAGAGGAAGCCTTAGACAGAACTTACACTTTTGACATACAGACTAAGGAAACTCAGGCCTTTTTGTAAGCTGATCTTGAAGCTTGGGGTAGGCACTAGGATTTTCCTACTTGACTGAAATATTTTTCTGATGGCTATGTCGCCTGGCATCTTCACACCAGGCTTCAACTGTGCATAATACTGATGAGCCCTAGTTATTCTAATTTTTTTTTCTTTTTTCTTTGGATCCCCTGTATCTAGAGCAGAGTCTTATAAGTAGCATTGATAAGTGTTAAAGGAAGGGAACTACTAGGAAAAAATATGACAGACATTATTAGATAGTCACTATAGTGGATGCTTTTGCTTAATTGTTTTCCATTGTTACAAAAGCAGGTGGATATGGAGGACCATGGTGGGTTCCGCTCCTGGGTAAGTGTATGACTGGCGGTCCTCTTGATTCTGGGGTTCTGAGCCAAATGAGTATCTTGCTCTAAGTTCAGAGTTAATATGGTGAATCTTCAGGAACTGGGAACCACCATATTGTCTAAAAGGGGAAAACAAGATTACATCAGTTATGGAGTAGGTCAAAACTTACAGGCATCTGCCTGTAAGCATATGTTGCCATTGAGTATGCAGTTAACTGTTGGCTATAAGTAAATATTATATGATAGGATATGGTGGTAACATCAAAGGAGAAAGATGAAGGTAGACCACACCTAGAGCCTATGAGGGGTCCCTGAACTTCCAGCTTTTTATTTTTAAAGAGACAGAGAGAAACAGAGAAAGAGGGAGAGAGAGACAGAGACAAAGGCAGAGGAAGGGAAAAAGAGGGGACAGGGAGAGAACTGGAGTAAAAATAACATCAATAAAATATTTGTTTTTAAATATTCATTGAATTGAATTGAACTATTGTGAAGACCATTTTCCTTTAGCTATTTGGTCACTCCATAAGTATATCTATTTGATATCCAGTGTCCTTGATGTTTATATTAGGGCAGAGGCTATCCTAGAACAGAATTTTTCATATAAACAGTTTCCATATGCTTAAGGGGAGTGGGGGTGGGAAAGCCCTTTCTTTCATTGAGCTCCATCTAATGGCAATCCCAGATTTTTCAAAAGAAAGAGATGCTCCTCTGTAAAGCATCATGCTTATAATGAACAGGCCAATTGAGGGCTTTGGAGGCAGAATTTTTGTCAGTTGTGAAACATGTTTTGTAATTTGCTCACTGAGGAATCTGTGTGTGGACTGATCACAGCTTGGGTACAGAGGGATGCAGAAAAGAGGGCATTTCATTTTTATCATGTGGTCAGAGGATTTACCTCTGCATTCATTACCCCCAAACCTGACTGTCTCAGAGCTGGAAAGTATTTCAATCTGTCTGAGCAACACTCCTACCGCAGGGGACAAGGGGGGAGCCAGGCTGTTGTGAAATCCAAGAAGATGGCAAAACATCAGTGTTAGATCTGAGGAACTGCAGGGTGCCACTGGGCCAGCATCTCATTGTGTCATATCGGACAATCCAGGAAAAGAAAGGTGTTTGCATGCTCGTGTTCCAGAACGAAAGGAGGTGTTGCTCAAACTCACAGGGTTTTCCCTATGGGTCACTGGGCTCCCTGGTGGAGCAGGGAGCCCTGCAGACATTCTACTCTGGAGGGTGTCAGTGTGCACACAGTGCTGAGTCACTGGCCTTGGCAAAGTGCAGGCCAGGACCTGGCAGGCAGGTGAGAGACCGAGAAAAGATGATATGCTGATAAGCCCTCCTGGCTTTTCTAATTCAGACTCCCTTTGTTTCAGGCCAATGACTTTTCCCTTGCATTTAATCCCATAGATTTATGAAAGTGCTTTCTAGTCTTGAAAGCATTTTGATATATACATGACCTCATAGTACTCCTTTGGAAAGGAGTAGAATTTTAAATTCTGTGAATGCATGCACGTTTTCATTTTATTTTTAAAATTTATCGATATATTTTGTTTACTGTGAAAGATATGAGGACCCTGATTGATGCAATGACCAAGCACAAATCCAGAGGATTGCTGAGAAAGCCTTCTGATAAAGAGGTGATGAGGTAGACTTTTCAGGTCACAGTCAATGGAGGAATTAGTTTTGCTTGTTTGATTATCTTATTTGTTACGTGGTTTTCTTTCTTTTACTAGTGGGGAGGAAGAATGGGAGAAAGAGATAAGATAAATGTTTGATAATTAAAAAAATAAAAATTTAAGATGATATTTTCTATTTTTTATATCACTGTCATTTCTTAATATACCCTCTCCCCATCCCCTCACCGGAGAGCCACAAAATAGAGCCTCCATCCCTTACAGAATTCCTCCACACCTTAGAACAAAGAATTTGTTTTAAAAAAAGGAAGAAAAAAATGAGTCCAGCAAAATTAATTAGCATGTTAATTGAGTCTGACAGTAAATGCAATGTTCCATACCCATACTCCCTCATCTCTTCAAAGAAAGGAAGGAGGCATATCCTCATAGTTTCTTTCCAGAGTCAAGCAAGGTCCCTCAAATTTTGGTAATTTTTAAAAATCAGTCTCTAGTAGAGAAATCTAATCAATTTTGGAAGGCTTTCTCCTTCCCCCAGCACAAAACCAAGACTCCTGAAGGGGTATTTACACGGAAGTCTTATGGAAGTGATATATCCCATATTTAAAGCAATCCTAGAGCTCAGGAAGACTAACTTCCCAGGGGAAGAGGACCCGGACATGTCCCTAAATTCCCCTGTCCCACAATGGTGTTTAAAGGAATCTGATTGTGCAGTGAAGCCACCCTGCACTTAGAGTGAACTACAGACTCAGTAAGAAGTAGGCCCCTCTAGGGAACATTGCCAGTTCCAGGCTTTCCTCTGTACCACCTACTTTGTTAATTGGAGAGATTGCCCATCCTATGACTTATGGAATAAATATTTCCTCTCAAGGACTCTAAAAGACGCGAATGATATATCCGAGACAGGTGTTTGAGTTCCAGAACACCCTTCTATATCCTATCTGACCAACTGGAGGACCCTCTGTTATCTCTTTGTTATTGGGTGGTGGTAGTGGGTGCTCCCTATAGTCTTGGATCTTGAAAGGCATTGCATTTCAAGGGCCTTACTATATTTATCCCTTTGCTGTGGGAGTGATTTGCTGCTTTATTGTCCGAGGTCGATGACAATTTAAAGATGGTCCATGGCAGAAACTGGCAGAGATGGTGTTCAAATAGTGAACACAGGAAAGTCTCCATATTGCAGTCTCCCTGGACCCTTCTCCTAACCTCTTCCATAATCCTCTATTTATTTTCTTCCATAATCCTCTATTTATTTTCCTAGTGAGAGTTCTGGATTTCAACCACCCAAGTGTTTGGTCCCAGGCTAGTGCTCAGACATCAACATCTTTGTCTAGAAGTCAAAACTTGATATTTTGAAGGATCTTAGGATTTTCAGTGATAGAGGCACTTGGCTTTTCCTGTGATGGTCACACTGGTAGGTTCAGGTTCTCCCCCTTGGGAAATGGGAGGAAGACTCGTAACTTATGGGGAATTGGGCCGTCACATGCTAATAACGATAACAATTGACATTTCTATATTGTTATCACAAGGCCTTGAATCACTCTAATCGACAAAAGCTTCCTACCATGCCTTCTCAGTGGATTAGGGGTCGTCCCTTCTCTAATACCATTAATGAGATGAAGCCTCCATTGGTAGCTTATCTGTTCTGTTGGGTGCCGGTGACTAACACCCCAGTTCCATTTAACCACTTAATGTCTACTAGCTTTTAGAAAGGGGTATTTACTTTGGAGATATAAAAAGAATGGAAGTACAAACATTTCCCCTCAATACCTTGAGGCCACACTTTCCCTACCCTACCCCTATCTCCTAGGAAAGTAGGCTTAGCATAATTTCTACATAAAATTGGTTCCCTCAAGCTCCCATCTAGATGTGGCATGAGTGTTGGATAAATCCTTGTCCCAACTACCATTAGGTTGAGTCCCTAATGTCAATTCCAAAGATGCATGTGCCCCTCAGGACATCAAGTTGACTACAAATCCCAGACATGGGATGCTGGGATGCCCAGAGGCACCCAGAAAAAGAACAGATGGTGAAGCAAAAGGTCCCAGGGTCTGTATTTCGATCTTGGTCTCGCTGGGGAGAAGGCCCAAGATCTTTCTCCTTGACAATCTGTCTCTTGCTAGATGGTACCAGCGAAAGAATCAAACGAACAGAGCAGCCAATGGAAAAAAAAAAATGAATAAGGCACCTCCGGTTCTGCCTGTGCAGCAGCCAATCAATGAAGACTTCTAACCATTTTGTTAGCAGACTAAACCAATTACAGAATATCCATGCAGGCTCAGGTCTTTCCTAAGCACTTTCAGTACATGTCATCATGACTTTCCCAATAGCATGTACTTCCATGTGTCCGATAGTATTAGAGGGACTGTGTTCATGTGCCAGTCCTGGATACACAGCTTTAAAGTTTGTGAACACATTTCATGCATGACTTTATTTAATTCTTACCAGAAACCTTTGAGAAAAGTGTGACCAAGTAGGACAGATTCCCATTTTCTGGATGAGAAAAACAAGGCTGTGGTTGGTTGCTTAATGACTTCCCGGCCTAGGATAACGTAACACTTCTTGCAACTCTGAGCATTTTCTCTGGCTATCCCTCATTTATATGCTTTCCCTCCTCATCTTTGCCTCCTGGCTTCCCTGACTCTCTTAAAGAGCTGTCTCTTAAGACAGCTTAAATCTGCAGGAGGTCTTCCTGCAACCTTCCCACACTCTCCTAATCCTACTGCCTTTCCTCTGAGATGACCATCTATTTGTACTCTTATATCATGTGCATAAAATTATTTGCATATCTCCCCCATTAGAATGTGACCTCTTTGTCTTTTTTTTTTTAATTCCTTGCCTTTACGTGACATAGAGTAAGGGTTTAATAAATGTTCTTAATCTTCTTGCTTATAAGACTAATGTTTTATCTATGCTACATTGCTTATTGCTGCAACACAGTTTCCAAACTGATACAAAAGCCCATATGTTCCTTTGCATGAGATACAGTCAGTAATGAAAATAACAGAAAAATATGTTTTGGGGTGCAGGAAGACATTTATATTGAAAGTCAAAGATGTAAGATATTGTCACTCTTCCAGATGAATATTTTGAGGTTTAATATGAGTATAAAATGAACTTTGTTTTAATATACACCAATAATAGCTGCATATGAAGAAGCAACTGTCAGGATTTAGACAATTTTGGAGAGCATATGACCTGTGCTACAGACATGAAGATTTGGATCTCTCTGTCAATAATGTATATGATACCTTACCTCTGAGAGAACAGTCTAATGTTTAAAAAGGAAGAGAAATATTTTTAGAGATTATTATTTATTAAAAGTTGGAGAAGTATGAATGTAAAGAGTCTATAGTTTCAAGGCTACCAAAGGGTAGGAAGATGATGCCATTGTGTCGAGTGTGTTGAGTACTTCAGCCCAAAATTCAGATTCTGAATGTTTCAATTATATTTCTTGTAAACAACATACTAGCATATTCTATTTTCTAATCCATTTTGGTAATCTCTTATTTTGTGGATGATATAATCTCATTCACATTTCAAGTTTGTGATTCTTTACCCAAATCAATTTCTGTCTCTTAAACCCTACTCTTCCTGTACTCATTTGTTCCCTTATGGAGTTCAATGTGTTTCTACACCAGTCTTTCTGTTTGGGCATTTAACCTACCTCCTTAGCCACTCACCTTGCTCAGTTCGTCTGAGTGTTAGTTCTTGAGATGTCCTATTCTTCCAGTCCCTCCCTCCCATGTTTGTATATTCTTCTGATGCATCCAAAATACATGAATATAGTTGTTTCTATTGATTTTTCACCATTTCTTCCCTGATTTCCATTTCTTCCTTTCCTCTCTTTTTCCTCTCTTAAAACCTACACCGCAGAATAAAACTATGCATTTGCCTTTCTTCACTGCCTCTGTGGGATTCTGAAGGAACACAACTCGTTTCACCCTATTTGAATCCTTTAACTCCATAGTAATTGCTCAAACATATTTAAATGTCTAGCTTTGTCTTATTTCCTGTATTTACATTTCTAAGATTTTACCCAGTTCTGGTCTTTTCATTGGGAACTCTTCTGTTAAAGGTCCATTTTAAACCCTGGAGAATTATACTCAATTTTGCAGGTTAACTTTTCAGCTATTTTTAATTGTAAATTTTTTTCATTAGCCTTTTGCAATACTGTATTCCGGAGAATCTGGGTTCAAAATAGCTTCAGACACTTACTAGTTGTGTGACCCTGGGCAAGTTACTTAAACCTGATTGCCTCAAAAAAAGAAAGAAAGGAAGAAAGAAAGGAAGGAAGGAAGGAAGGAAGGAAGGAAGGAAGGAAGGAAGGAAGGGAAGGAAGGAAGGAAGGAAGAAAGGAAAGAAAGAAAGGAGGATTGTATTCCAACATTTTCTCTCCTTTAAGTAGTTTAGCATAATCATGTGTGATTTTAACTGTGCTTTCTTGGTACCTGTGCTCTTTAAAAAAAATTGACTGCTTATAGTACTTTTCTCCCTTTTCCTAGGAAGCTCTGGATTTTACTTGTGTTCTTCTTGGTGTTATCAACTTGTGGTGTCTTTTAATAAGTGATCAGTGGATTCTCTCTATTTTCACTTTGCCTTCTGATTTCAATAGCTCTGGGCAATTTTCAATTATGATTCTTGAAATATGATACTTAGGTTTGTTTTGTTTTTTGATCTGGTCAGAGTTTTAGGGAGACTAATGATTCTTTAATTATCTCTTCTCAACCTGTATTCCAGGTCAGTTGGCATTGACAGTGGTCATCTTACATTTTCTTTTCTTTTGAATATGTATATATATGCACACATGTATACATGCATGTATATATGTATGTATACATATAAGTATATGTATATACACATATATTTGTAATTTTAGAATCATTGAATTATCTTTGCTTCAAACGCTGCTTTTTTTTCCCCATAGAATCTACTATTTGGATAAGATTTTTTACCTACTTTTCTCAGAAAATATTTTTCACTGACTTTACCTTTTATTCTTTGATTTTTTTTTTCCTTCAAAGCTCCCCTTTCAGTTTTAACTTCCCTTTTTATCTCCCGTCTCATTTCTTCTCCTCACTATTAAAGTCCTTTTGGCCAACGCATTGTTTTCTCTGATGTCCGAAGAGTCACTCATTTCTTCTTGTTTTAACCTCACAGCATACTCTAAAGCTACATCATTTCTTTATTGTATTTAGGATCTTCTTCCATTAATCCTATATTTGGCCTCATTTTCCAAACTGGGACTCTGTGCCAACCTTAGACTCTGCCTCCTCTTCCTCTCTTAAATCAGGGCAGGTCCTTCTTGCTCCTGTTCCCTCTGTAGTCTGAATAAATAGACAAAGCATTTATTACAATATTACTGTATACCAGCACTGTCCCTGGTGCTGGGGATATAAACATAAATAGAAAAAAAGAGCTTACATTCTAATGGGAGGAACTATCACATAAAGGGTTGGAAGAAGGAATTGATACAGGTGTCAGGGTCATTATGGTAGGAAGGAGGTGGAAAAATCCAGAGAGCAAGTAACTTAGGCAACCCTTGAAGTAGCATCCAGGTCAAATACTCCTCAGTCAGAAGAGAGGGCCATGGGGCAAAGGCATCTCCAGAGTAAGAAGGGTTGTGGTGAGGACTGGAGAGTGAAGAGTAGGAAGTGAGTATGACCTGGTGTTTCAGAAGATGGTTGTCTGGACCAGGGGTACCATCATCCCTGTAGTTCTGAATGGGGTAGCTAGTACTAGGCTCCCTGCTTTGTTAGAATCTTTGGCATTTGGGTCTGTCTTCCAGGGGCTGTATTGTTAATGAGATATAAGATCTCCCCAGCCCATTAATAGGCCTCATGCAGAGTCCATTAAGGGAAGTTTGCTTAGGGGAGGCTTGCTTGTAGGAAGGTTTGTACACCTTTTGGTACTAAGTTGATTAGATACTGAGTCACAAGTGTTGTGATGTCTTCTGGCTCTGAGAAGTGTATATTTGACCTGAGTTGGTATTTTACTTTAGGGGTTCACTTATGAGAAGGACCATTTATTTGATTCCTTGGCCAAGACTCTGAGTAGTCATATGTTCAGACCACTTGACTTCTGGCTCTCTCGATCCAGTGGTGTATGTAAAGTGCACAGCAATATTGCTTTTATTCAGGAAGTCAGAACGCTGTCTGTTGGTCTTTATGTTAATTTTTCTGCTTCTGTTTTGTCTGATGCTCAGTGTGCTGACTTTTCCCCTGAACTAGTGAATGTAATTAAAGAAGATTGTTGATCCCTTAAAAATTACTTTCCTTCGAGAGAAGCAGATCCAAGAACGTGCTCTAGCAGGCCACTGGGTACGCTAGGGTGCTTGCTGTTACAGTGGCCCAACATGAGCTTTGGCTTGGGTGCTTCTCTGTCTCCTTCTCCTTTCACAGCCCCCAACCTGGAGCTGATTCCATCCCCTGCTATAGCCTACACAGTTCCAAGCTGTTTTTTTTCAATTGTTGTTGTTTTTAGATTGCATTGGTTTCTGGCATCCTACATATCCCATGGTGCTTCTGTCTCCATTCTGAGGATTTTGGTACTAGGCCTGTCTTTATGGAAGAATTCAGATTTTAAGGCATCTTGTTGGGTCCTCTGGTTTTGGAACTACTGTCCCTGTCTTCTGCTGTGGTTGGCCATAGCATAGGCTGCTCAGACACTATGACTTTGGGCACTGGCTTCAGGCTCTTGGTGAGCCTCCAGCTCTCTGGCTGCCTTGTCTTGATTCCCTTTTTGCTTCCTCCGTGAGCTGTATGAGCACTGCAGTAGTCCTGTCAACTGCTGTGGCTTGGTGGCAGGCTGCTTGCATGTGCCCCTCAGGCCCCTTGGAAAGTATGGGGGGCATCCATTCAGGCCTGGTCTCCTTGTACAGCAAGCCATGGGGGTTGGCTCTGTCACCTATTGCTTATACAGGGGATGCTTCAACACCAACAGCCTGCTAGCTTTAGGCTTCAGTTCATGGAGCTGGACAACTCTTCTCTAGCCTTGACTACTCAGAATGGCGTTGGGTTGTCTTTTCTGTGTCATCCAATCCTAGAGTGGGTGGAGGAAGTTTTAATCACTCCTCTTTGGTTTTCTTTATCCTTCTTACTTCTTCCGCATTTTTAGAGTCTGACAAGTGTTTGTGGGAATTATGGACTCCTGTAGGACCATTAAGTCAATAAGTATTTTTTTTAGTTTTTAGATTCTAATAATTCTAATAACTTCAAACACTCACAGAATTTGTGTTTTTTTATTTTTAGGAGATAGAAACTCAAAACTGTTTTATCTTATTGAGCCTAAGACTATGGAAGACGAATAAAGTCTAGAACTGGGTTGTATACATAGATCAAGTTCCTTCCAAGACAGAAGTACTTCAGAAGATCAGAGAACTGAGAAATGCAGGGATCCTAGAAAACATCTTTTTCAACCCGATCATTAAAGAAATATTGCTATACTTAGTGGATAGAGAGCCACACCTGGATACAGGAAGACCATGATCTCATATACTTTTATGAAACTGGGTAAATCACTTAACCTCTGTTTGCCTCAGTTTCCTCATCTACAAAATGGGGATAATGACAACTACCATCCAGAGTTGCTCAAATGAAATAATATTTATAACATAATTTGCAAACATTAAAGTACAATAAACTACTAGCTATAATAATTATTATTATCTTCATTTCTGAATATATCCACTCTCCCCCTCACCTAACCAATTAGCCTTCCCAATGAACCAAGAAAGCTTTTTAAAAGAAAACAACATAGCAAAACTCACTGACCACATCTGGCTCTACAGGCAATGTTCCCTATCCATAGTGCCTCACTTCTGGGCACAAGACAGGCAGGTACGCTTTCTCATCTCTTTTCCAGGGCCAGTTTAAAAATTACACATTTTTCATTTCACTCATACAATGTAATTTCATTTTTCACTTCTCACATTTTAATTTTTTTCATAATCCTCATTTCCAAAGATATCTCTCTTCTTTCCTCTACCTAGAAAGTTATCCCATGTTACAAAGAATAACAAGAAAAAGAGAAGAAAAAAAGTAGGATGGCAAGACTCAACAATCTATCAACTAAAATCCACCAGTCTGCTGCCTTCTTCAGAGCCATGTTTGGTCATTTTAATGATACAGAGTTCTGTTTTGTTTTTTGTATTTTTTACTTCTGTTATAGTCGTTATATATATATTGTTTTCCTGGTTCTTCCTACTTAACTGGAAGTTGGTTCATATGTTTTCCTATGTTTTGTATTTGTTGTTCTGTTGTTTCAGTCACATCTGACTCTTCATGACCCCATTTGGGGTTTTCTTGGTAAAGACAGTGGAGTGGTTTGTCATTTTCTTCTCCAGTTCATTTTGCTGATAAGAAAATTAAGGTAAACAATTTACAATTCTTTGCTACTACCAAAGGGCTGCTATCAATATTTTGGGGCATGTAGAAACTCTGTTTCTATCTTTGACTTCCTTATTTCTGTCATCCTTCATACCAGTTAACCTTCTCTTTGGCCTTCAAGGCATATGACTCTGCCTCCCTGTGGAATAAAAGGATATGGGCATCTTAGTCATTTTCTTAGGAAAATTAAAGGTTGCTTTTTAGAAGATTTAGACCACTTCATAGCTCTTTCAACAGGATATCAGTACGCCTATCTTATCACAGCCCATCCATCATTGGCTATTCCCATCTTTTACCATATTTTTCAGTTTACTGATCATGTTGTGATTTGTCGATTACTATTCAGTTGCATCAATTATCCATTGCACATAGTTTGCAATCCTTTTTTTTTTGGAGAACTGTTGTCAATTCTCTCATTTTAGGAATGAAAAAAGAAAGTGATGCCTAAGTAGAAGGAGGAAAATTATTTGGACAAGATCACATAGTAAATGGGAGGCAGGTAAGTGGTACAGTGAATAGAAACTCATCTTCCTGAGTTCAAAATCAGCCTCAGACACTTACTTGCTGTGTGACCCTGGGCAAGTCACTTTATTCCTATTTGTCTCAGTTCATTATAAAATGAGCTGGAGAAGGAAATGGCAAACCAGTTCAAGGAAAACCGATGGATAAGTCTTTGGGATCATGAACTGAACAATGATAATACATAGTAAATTATAAATCTGGATTTCAAATCAAAGCCCTCTTCCCTGTATTTTTCTTTTTCCACTAAATATATATATGTTTATGTATACACATAAATAAACATATATATGTATATATACACATACATATATGTACATACACACATATGTATTGTGTGAGTATATGTATATATGTACACATATGTAGATAGTTACTATTATATATACTGCCTTTTTTTGAAAATTGTATGTTTTGATTTTTTCAAGAAACAGAGACTTTTGTATAAAATATTTCTAACAGGGAGCATACAATATTTTAAAGTTTGTGATACTGAGTTAGCTTATGTCACTCAGCAGCTTAGATATCACTGAACGGTAAGCAGTTCACAATAGAAAGGAGGAGGCCAGAGGGGCTGATGCCTTCTAAGCAGCTTTGGCTTTCAAGGAAGCTCTGGCATTTCCCTCAGATACGTAAATTCACATGCAGCCACAGGCCCAAAGCCAGAAAGAGATTACTCCAGGAATAAAGTCAGTACATGGACAAATAAGAATTTGGATAAAAATAATAAGCCCAACTTGTCTCAGAGGTCCAACATCCAGGTTTCTGTCATCATGTGCCTCATCACTTTCAGGGTATTGAGTGAGAAAAGAAATGTTAAGACTCTCACAGGACAGAATTTTTTTCAGAGTTGAAGATGTTTTTAACTATTCTTTCTCATTATCCCTGCCTCCCTCTGTTAGGTGAAGATAGGAGTTTCCTCAGAAACACCCTCTTCATACCAGTCTCCCACCCCACATGTGATGAGGATGGAATTTTTAACCTTTCATTGATTTAAGAATAACTAGTTGATTTAATTTAAATTTCTCTAATCAGTTGCAATTTAGAGCATTTTTTTCATTTTACTATAGATAACTTGGATTTTTTTGTTTGAAGACTACCAGTTTGTATCCTTTGATCATTTATCAGTTGGGAAATGACTTGTATCTTTTATAAATTTGACTCTGTTCTCTAACTATTTGAGAAATGAGGCCTTGATTTTCAGAGATATTTATTGCAAAATGCACCCACCCCAGTTTTCTGCTTTGCTTTAAATTTTTTTTGAATTGAAAGGGAGGAAGGGATAGAATTTGGAACTCAAAAAAAATGTTAAAATTTTTAATCATGCAGTTGGGGGAAAATTATATGTATGTATGTAAATATATTAAAAGAATAGCTGGTTGAACACCTGAAAAGTTTTTGAATCTCAAATTATGGCTGTGTCTAAATGCTGCCAAAATACCTCAATTACAAGTTAAAAATTCTATCCTCATCTAGAATTCATGCTAACATACATGTATATTCAAAGGAATTAAATTTCTTTATTTAAAATTTTATTTTTTATTTTTCAGTTTCAAATTCTGTCCCTCTCTTTCCCTTTTCCAACCATTGAGAAGCCAAGGAATACAATATCCATTATACATATGAAGTCATGCAAAATATTTCCATATTGGCCATGTTGCAAAAAAAGAAAAAATGGAGAAAATATATACTTCAATCTACACTCAGAGTCCATCAGTTCTCTGTCTGGAAGTGGATTGCATTTTCATCATGAGTCCTTTGGAATTATCTTGGATCATTGTATTGATCAGAGTAACTAAGACTTTCACAGTTAATTATCATTGGAAAACTGCTCTCCTGGTTCCACTTACTTCACTTTGTATCTGTTCATATAAGTCTTCTCAGGTTTTACTGAAAGCATAATAGTATTCCATTAAAATCACACAAAATCATTTGGGCATCCCCTTAGGTTCCAATTCTTTGTCACTATGAAAAGGAGCTGCAATAACTATTTTTGTATATATGGGTCCTTTTCCTTCGATCTCTTTGGAGTATAGACCTAGTAGCAGTATTACTTAGTCAAAGAATATGCACAGTTTGATAGCCCTTTGAACATAGTTCGCTCAAAGTGATAATGCGATAAGACCTTAACCTTAAAATGCCAGGATCCTGGGCCATCTCCAGTTGTTCTGATGGACCCAAATGGCTCTGGAGAAGAACATAAGGTTGGTGACTTTTCACAGCTCTCCCTCACTCAAATCAAAGTCAACTGCAAGATATGTCACATCTTGATGTCATGGTCCTCTTTGAGAATGAAAAAAAAACACAACATCAACTTTCTTCTGAAAACTTCCTGTTTGGAATGTTTGGAAAATGACTTTTGACTATTTATATTTTGGGGAATAGCTCTCATTTTTATAAATTTGGCTCATTTCTCTCATTTGGCTCATCTAAGAAATAATACCTTTGTCAGAAAAATCTGCTGCAAAATTTTTCTTCCAGTTTCTTGCTTTCCTTCTAATTTTTGCTGCATTGATTTTGTTTGTACTAAACCTTTTTAATTAATGTAATCAAAGTTATTCATTCTATTCCCCATTATCTATTCTATCTTTTGTTTGGTCATGATCTCTTCTTCTCTTTATAGATCTGGAAGGTAATTTTCCCACACTTCTTAGTTTTGCTTATAATCTCACCCTTTATTTCTAAATCATGTATCTATTTGAACCTATCGCGGTATATGGTGAAAATATTGTTTTATGCCTAATTTCTGCCAGTTTTCTGAGCAGTTTCTGTCACATACTGAGTATTTACCCCAACAGCTAGGATCTTTGGGTTTGTCAAGTGCTAGGTTACTGTGATCATTTGCTTCTATATATTGTGTACCTAATCTGTCCCATTGATCAACTGCTCTATTTCTTATCCAGTACAGAGTGTTTTGATGGAAATCAACTTTTGGTAGTGAAAAATTCAATATGACCAGACTCTCTAGAACAGATTTTCTTACCCAGAGAGCTGGGAATCTAAAAAAAAAAAATCTGATAACTATATTTTAGTGTAATTGCTTTTCTTTGATCTCTTATGCATCTTATTTAATGCATTTAAAAACATTATTTTCAGAGGGGGTCCAGGATTTCACTAGACTATAGCCAAAAAAGATCCATGACAAAAAAGGGTGCAGTTTCTTTCTGCTGGAACTAACTTGCTCCATCCATTTTATTTTCCCCTTCCTTGTACTATATAGCTAACAGCTGAGAGAAGTTTTACTGATGACAAGGTAAACAGTAATTCCCTGTCCTCCTCCGTTCTCAGCTCCCAATAACTCACTTGTGGAGGGGAGAAGAGAACCAGGTTCAAAAGTTTACAAATTCCTTCAACCCAGACGCTGTGTTCCTTGCTAAGAATTATGTAGCTTACTTGGGCCTCAAGTCAAATTTCCTCATTTCCTTCTCATTACCTTTTGCTGTGGCAGCTAGGTGTTGCAGTGGATAGAGCACCAATGCAGGAATCAGGAGGACCTGAGTTCAAATCTCACCTCAGACACCTGACATGCTCACTAGTTGTGTGACCTTGGGCAAGTCACTTAACCCCAATTACCTCATCCTGGGTCATCTCCAGTCATCCTGATGAATATCGGGTCACTGAATTCAGATGGCTCTGGAGGAGAAGTGAGGCTGGTGACTTGCACAGCCCTTCCTCACACTAAACAAAGTCAAGTACAAGTCATGTCATCATTTCTCTGATGGCATGGTCTTCTTTGGCAACAAAGGATGAACATAAAATAGTTTTTGCTGTATTATGAAGCGCTGCTGCTCATAATCTTCTTTCTTCCTCATCCACAATATTTCACAAATGAGCTTTTACTTTAAAGAGATATTGCCTTTGGTTAGCCTGTCTTCCAGCGTAGCAAGAAAGTCAAGTGTTTACAGAAACTAGATAGTTTCTGGGATCTCTCGGCCTCTTCACTGTGGCTGTCTTTTATATTAGTTAACCTTTTCTGAGAAAATCCCACCTTCTATAGGAAACCTGTAAAGTCTGTCAATAAATATTTATTGTCTACTACAAGCCAGGCATTGTACTAAATGCCAGAGATACAAATGCAAAGAATAAAGACAGTCCCTACCCACAAAGATCTTACAACCTGATGGGGGACCATAAAACACAAGAGAAAGTTGAGATGGGGAGGGAGGAGGTATCCAGATTGAGGGTATGGGGAGAAATCCAAATGAGTGTAGTCAAGTAGGAAATGAGGAGATATCTGTCAACCCAACCCCCCCTAATTCGTGAGCCTCTTCTGTATTGATCATCTCCAGTTCATCCTGGATATAACTTCTTTGTATATAGCTGTTACCTGTCTTTCACATTAGGGAATTTTTCCCCCTTTCTTTGTGTCTCTGATTCTTAGCACAGTGTTTGGCACACAGTAGGCACTTAATGAATTTTTATTGATTATTTATTGACTGACAGAAATGATGATCATCAGAGTCTACATATTTTTATCCATTTCCTGGTTTTTTTAGTGTCAACATCTTTTTTACATTAAGTCAGACAGAAATTGCTAAAATTACATGGAGTCTTTTCATTTTTATCCTTTCTTCCCTTTTGTTGCTACTTTTGACTTTTGCTCTGAATGTTCTGTGATTGCAATGCCTACAACAAGCTGTTTCCGATATGACTTCCATATGACATGTAGTCAGGTATTTTTTGTAATATTGTTTGACACTTGCCATATACAGAGCTTTCAAACCCCCTCTTGAGGAAAATGGTGTGAAGTTTCTGAAATCCCCAGGTCTTTGTCTTCTTTCATTCCTTAACCCTGAATCATATTTGTATATATTTACACACACACACACACACACATACACACACACACACACACACACCCTTACACAACCTTGTGCCCATTTTTGCAATGTAAGTCCCTGAGCATCAAGATGTCTTGATTTAGATCATAGGATTATAATTTTAAACCTAGAGGATACCTTAGAGGTCCCCTAGTTTAACCCTTTCATTTTGCTAATTAGCAACCTGATATCTAGTGAGATTAGTGACTTGCTCAAGGTCTCATTTGTAGTTGGGGAAAAAAACTCACCTACTCTAAAGCAGAATTTGATCTCAGGTTCTCTGACTCCAAGTCCAGTATTCTTATCAGCACTTTCTTGGTTTGAAGGAGCAAGGTGGTTCTTCCTTCATTTTCTCTACTTTTCGTTTAGCTCTACAACAGATGTTTTGGCACAGAAGGCACAATAATCTTCCTGGGGGCCTTTTCCTTTTTGTTCACCATGAGCACTGTAAGGCAATGTGCTGTGTTCTCATCATTGCCTTTGGATAATCAACAAAACCCACTCCACTGATTTCTTTATTTGGCTTTCCAAGGAGAATCTCTGCTATGTCCATTTTTAACTAGGGCTTCCTTATGTCTTCTGATTCTATTTATAATAAGAATATTATTGAAGAGTGAAAAAATGCTGAAGTGGATCGAGACCTGGCTTTGGGAGGACAGAGAGTCCTACTTCTGACACATACTAACTGTGAGACCCTGGGAGGGTCATATAGTGTCTTAGTGCCCCGGCAAGTCTATAAAACTCTAACATGGAGGGCAGCTGCCATCTGAATTAGGAGGGGGGGACCCTCATCAAGAGTGCCCTGTGCCAAAGAAATAATAGATTCAGTTTAAAAAAAAAACACTATTGGCATGGTTCAGTTTTGCTAGTAATAATGATGATGATGGTGGTGGTGATGATGAAGACGATGATGAGGATAGCTAGCATTTTATACAGTGCTTTAAAGTTTGTAAAGCACTTTACAAATATTATCTTGCTTTATCTTCACAACATCCCTGGGAGGTACACCCTATTATTTTCACTATTTAACATATGAGGAAGCTGAAGTGACTTACCAAGGGCCACACAGCCAGTAAAAATCTGAGACTGGATTTGAACTCAGTTCTTTCTTGACTCCATGTGCAGTGCTCTATCCACTATATCCCTTACCTTCCTCAGTAGTGCATCTTTTCATTAGTCATTGGAGACATTTCCCATTTAGAGCATCCACATTTTAAAAAGATGCTTATAAATAGTCTAAAGATTGTGTGACCCTTAGGAACATTTGACTTCCTTTCCCATCATCTCTCTACCATCATTTTGGGAGAAGAAGCGGGCAGAGTGCACAGGATTAAGGTCCATTTTTTATTTATATCTGTTTCATATGTCCCCATAGCCAAATAATTCATCACTTGGTGGCCAACTTTCCTGTGATTCTCCTTCTAGGCTGGTCCCCAGGCTACCAACAGGGTCTACTGGTAGGCAGGCCCACATTGAAAACCTTTCCAGCTTGGTAGAACATTCCAGTCTTTGCATTTTGCTTTTGCGTGACCTTTGAAAACCCAAGGTAACCTCCACTCTACAATGAGCCTTCAGAGTAAGACTTCATAGTGACAAATACATAGAAGTGTGTGTTGTAATAAAGGGTAGGAGAATGGACAAGGTGGAGGAAAGCTTTGTGGTCTTCTCTCTGCAGAGAAGCTGAGGTCTGGGCACCCTGGCAAGAAAGAAGAAATGGTGGCATCCCAAAACCTAAGAGTGCATGTCAGAAAGTTGAAAGCCAGGTTTGCTACTGGAGAAAAATAGGAAGTTCGAAGACATGGGCAGTCTGTTGGTGATGTGATCCCACTTCCCCATTTCAAGGACAGGAAAACTGTGGCTCAAAGAGGTTGAGTCATTCTAAACAAGTGGTAGAATCAGGCCTTGAAAACAAGCCCAGTTCCATTGTATTTTTCATGATGCTCGACACTGATGTATGACATACAAATCACTCAGCTCTTTAAAGCATGTGCCTCATTCTGTCTTACAAAATGGATCTGTTAGTACTTCTTTCTGATTTCTGAGAGAATCAAAGAGACTGTATTCAAAGAGGACTGGGAGATGTCTGAGAAGATTTACTGCTCACACATGTGAGCGAGAGTCATTGATGTCTCATTGTAACATGGAGGTGACTGTGGATACTCAAAGGCATTCTAAGCAGAGCCCTGGTGAATTCTACCAGACTCAGAAAGATTTCAACGTATGGCCCCAACTCTGACAATGTGTCTGCCTTTGCTAAGTCTAGCTAAGACAACTGCTCCAGAAGGTTGGCTACCAAGGGATAGACTCTTTGTTGTTGCTTTTCAGTTATGTCCAAGTTTTCAATGTCTCATGGACCATAGCACACCAATACTATTCATTGGATTTTCTTGCCAAACATACTGGAGTGGTTTGTCAATTTTCTTCTCCAGTGGATTAAAGCAAACAGAGGTTAAGTGACTTACCCAAGGTCACACAGCTAGGGAGTGTGTGAGGCTAGGTTTGAACTCTAATCTTCCTGATTCCAGGTCCAGTGCTCTCCCCACTGAACAACCTACGTGCCTCCAATAGGTTCTTTAGGCCATAGCAACTTATGAAACCACTTTCTAAGGGGTGACAATATGCCACAGTTGAAGGACTAGCTTCTCTGATGAAGTCCCAGATGTTTTGAAGTAATGATTAAAATCAGAAGTACACATGACATGCTAGGGCAGCCCCTCCTTTCCCTTTCTGATGCCCAAGGTCTATCCTTTTCCCTGCATAACAAAAAGAAATAAAAGCACTTGATAATTTCTCATTCTGATTTGGCAGTTTTTGTCTTTCCAGGTCCCTCTGGAGACTTCCTGAAGATAAAGGCTGACAAGTTAGCTTCCAGTGAAAGAGCTGACTTTCAAGCTATATGCTCCAGGAGTTCCTCTGGGACAGGGATGACTGATGTCAGCTATCCTTGCAGATGGTTTACCAGGTGTATTCTTCAAACAGATTCCATTCCCCAAGTGAACAGTAGTTTTACCCTCAGGAAATGGCAGATAATTTGAATATTCTTTTGGCCTCAATAAAACCCAATTTTTAACACAACTTAAAATATAATTAAAATGATAAATCTATTGGGGGATGGGATGGGGATCCTACAGATTATTCCAAATTCCATTTTGAATCTTTCTTGCCTTATTTGTTCTTGTTCAGTTGTTTCAGTCACATCTGACTCTTTATGACTCATTTCAGTGTTGTCTTGGCAAAAATACTGGAGTGGTTTGCCATTTCTTTCTCCAGCTCATCTGACAGATGAGGAAACTGAGGCAAACAGGATTAAATGATTTTCCTGGGGTCACAAAGCTAGTTGAATGTCTGAGGTCAAATTTGGACTCAGGACAATGTCTTCCTTACTGCAGCACTCTATCCAATGCACTATCTAGCTGCCCTGTGTCTTGATTTATCTATAGATGAGCAAAAGTGCACAACAGACCTCTGAGAAGGATGGAGACCAAGGGTCTGGAGCTGTTAGGAGCAAAGGCAAAGGCAAAGGGACAGAGACAGAGAATTGAGCACAGTGCTTACAGAGCTCATCTTGGAGTCAGGAAGACCTGAGTTCAAGTCTCGCATCTGACACATGTTGGCTATATAAATCACTTGACCTCTCAGACAACTCTCTAGACTGTCCATTATAAAGGACAGATCTAATCTCATTGAGAGTGGGAATGTTCTAACCAAGAGTCCCCTTTGTCAGGGAAATCACAAGTCTGGTCCCATTGGTGTGCTCTAAATGACTTGAGAAAAGACTGCTAAATTTTCAGTGAGCTTTTATACCTTGGATATCAATTGAAATAAAAATTATGCATAATACGGGCCACTGCTGTGCCTTTCTCAGTTCTGAATTATTATTTTCCTGAGGCCCCAGGGTGGTGATAATTTAAGGATGGAAGGGACCTGAAAGATGTGGTTTCCATGGTTACCATTCCTTCATCACTAGTCCCAGTTAGGAAGTACCTATACATAAGGAAAAAGGACAAGTCAGGAAGAGACCCTGACTCTGAGAGCCCACGTTTTCCCAGCTACCACCCAAGGTTTGACTTTCTCCCAATAACCTTTGGGAGAGAGTTCTCATCTGTTTGTGAGGCTACATGAGGGTTGGTTGCTACTGAAGTAAAACTGGGGTTTCCTGACTGCTAGTGGACTTTGAAGGTCCTCTTCCAGCCAGCCTACTATGTTTTTCAGTTTTTCAGGACAGAAGAACATTGTGGTATGCATGGATTCATCCTGGAATGCCAGGATGATGAAACCTCATTTAAAGATGTAATCTCATTCCTTTCTGTTGCTGACTGGGTTGCTATGAACTTTGCCTCCACCTACTGTGACCCAGACCAGTGCTGAAACCCACATGTGGATGAGGGCCAGGCAAAGAGAGACAGGGCTCATAAAAGTGACACCAGTCTAGGAGTCTAGATCTGCAACTTTTGCAAGCCTCTTTGGCTGGCAAGAAGGATGGAGCTTCCTCCAGCTCTCTGTGGCCCCTCTGTTTTCTCTTGATTAGAGTCCCAGACATATGATATAGTACAAAAAACACTTGTCTCTAGTGTCCGAGAACCTGATTTCAAATCCCCACTTTGACATTTGGCAAATAACTTAAATTTCCTCATCAATAAAATGAAGGGTTTGGTTTAGATGGTACTTAGGGTGTCTTCCAACTCTAATTTTATGACCTGGTAGACTCCTCTCCTTGATCTTTCCCATAGCCTTCAAGGAGATGGTGAATGTTTTAACCAGCATCCTGAAAGGCAAAATTTGGAAGACAAGCTAAAGGAAGCTTTGGCACACTGGACGCAGGAGGCAGAATGTTGCAAATGAGAGCACTGAAAATATTATGCTTTTATTTTTATTACATTAAACAAGCTTTGTAGTCATAGTTGGCTGATTATATGTACCCTGTAAATATGTGGGGGTATTTAGAAACTGTCCTTATAGATATGAAGTGGGGGTTCTGAGCTGTGTGCAGTAGATTTCATATTTTAATTCTTTTGAATGAAATTTTATTCTCCTAGAATTCTTGTATGAATCTGTGTACATCAAAATATGCTTTTGCTTTGTGATGGAAGGGATAGTACACACAGAACTAGCATTACAGCTAGGAAGACCAGGGTTCAAGTCATATCTCTGATGCATACTGATTGTTTGACCCTGGAAAAACTGATTACTTTCCCAATGCCTCCAGGCAGCTCCAAAATTATGTTGCAAAGTAGATGTCTAGAGGGAGTTTTCTTACTGGGAGTTTCCTACACCAGAGAAATCACAGGTTTGGTCCAAAAAATATTGTCATCTTATAGTCTAAATAAGGAAGCTGTCCAACATATATTACTCTATTTGCCTAGTCATTTTGGAACTATATAGCTTGGTGGTGGGAAAAGCTTTTTGTGCATGTGTATCAGAAACATCTTAGAGAGATTCACTTGACTGGTGGCTTGAGTATAGCACCACCTGGTGCATAACTCACATATCATAACTCCCTTGCTGGGAAATTAATAAAGTGACACCCTGCCTTCCTGCAAGCTTAAGGAAGGCAGAGCACAAACCACCATGGGTGGTTTGTAAAGCTGCAATTCTCCAGATATCACATGGGGCACCTACCAAGTGTCATATACAGACTATAATTGTCTTGTATACAGAAACTGGAAATATGAAAATCAGCATGCCACCAAGAAAAATGAAAGATAAAAGAGAGAATTTTATCCTTATCCAACCTTGTCTGGAATACATTAAGATCCCAGTTTACTAGAGATCTAGCTTTTTGTCCACAGACTGTGCCTTATCTTTAAAAAATTCCCACAATATATCTCATCCATGTTATGGTGCCTCTAGAGAACTAATATTAATTATTCATATTTCTCAAGTAAGCTTCTAAACTAAAAAGTAAAGGTATTGACCAGTTTGAAAAAAAATCTTGTTTACCTGAACATAGTATTTTGAAATATTTTGAATTGACGTTCTTGTTCACAAGTCAGTTTCCTCTATTTGATTATTGCAAGTTGTACAAGTGGAATTTGATAGAAATCAAGTTATTGGATCAGTCAAATTAAAAACCAAAATCTAATGAAAGTCATTGTTGGTGTGATGAAAAGAGAGTCTGGAGATCCGAACTGACTGCTGCTTTCTCATTTGCTAGCTGTGTGATCCAGGGCGAGTCATTTAATATTTCTGAGTCTCAGTTTCCTCAGGTGTTAAAATGCAGGTGATAGTACCTGTATTACCCACCTCCTAGGGTAGTTGTAAAGAAAACACTCTGAAAATATTAAAGTTTTGGGTTGAAGAGTCAGATGTGACTGAAAAGATGACAATGAAAATTGCCTGGATTGGTGGAATTCCAATCCCTTCCAGAATCAGTTTCACAATCTCATCTATGTCTATGGATCCAGTGAGGAAGAAGGAGAAAAAGCATTTATTAAGTGCTTACTATATGCCAGGCACTATGCTAAGTTTGGGAGTTTGAAAAATCAAGAGAAAAGGCCACCAGCAGTCCAGGAAGGAAGTTTGTGCCAGGATTTGCTAGAAGTCAGACTTTGGGGAACAAAGTCCCCAGGAAGCCAAGACTCAACCCAACAGTAGTAGAAGATGGAGACTCATCCCTCCGATGCCTATACTACTATTAGACATAAATGTGGTAAAGCAAATGCAGAAAGTGTTTTAGGTCTGAGTCCCCTGCCCCCAGTTACTGACTTATGAAGATTGAGTCTACTTTCTGATGAAGCTTGTTTTTCTAATGAACATTGTTCCTTTAAAAAGCTTGTTTGTTTAGTTCTAAGCTAACATTCTGTGGGGTCTCTCTTGACCAGTCACTGGTATCTTGATAAAAGATACCATTTGTTTCTTCTGTCTTTTTTATTTCAAAGCTGCTATCACCTAGCTAGGTGGTCCAGTAGATGAGGCATTGTACTGAGAGTAAGCAAGACATGAGTTCAAATCCAATCTTAATTTACTAGCTGTGTGACTCTGGGTAAGTCACTTAACTTCTGTTTGCCTCAGTTTCCCTATCTGTAAAATGAAGATAATAATAGCAACTACTTCCAAAGGTTGTTGTGAGGATAGAAGGAGAGAAAATTAAAAGAAATTATTCATTTTGAACTCTCAAACATAAAGACAAAAAAGTAAGATTTCCATGTACACAGCATGACCTAAAAAGAAGATTCACTATAAAATCATAAATTTACATTTCACAGTTTACTTAAAGAAACCCAATACTATATAAGTACTACTCATTTTCAAAACTAATCTGCTTCCTTCTACATTTTCTTTTATTTTCTGCTGTGAACTTTTTATATTTCTCCATCTCCCTTATCCACCTCACCCTAGAGATGGTTGCCATTAGACACAATGAGTGCCTAATGGGTGTGTGTGTGTGTGTGTGTGTGTGTCTATATATATATATATATATATATATATATATATATATATATAATATATCTACATATGCACATATATGTATATATAAATATATATCCTTACTATATATACTTTTATTTATCAGTTCTTTCTCTGGAAGCAGATAACATCTCCCTATTCATTTTGATCTTGAATGGTTTGCTGTTTCCTTCTCTGCCTAATTTTGCAGATAAGGAAACTGAGGCAGAGAGGGTTAAGTGACTTGCTCAGCATCACACAGCTAATAAGTGTCTGAGGCAGGATTTGAACTCGGGTCCTCCTGACTCCAGGACTAATGCTCTATCTGCAGCACCATCTAGCTGCTCTTAGAGGATATTTATAAAGCAATCTGTAAAATTTAATGCACTATATAAATGTTGGCTACTATTGTTGTTGTCATTTTCTAAGTTTTTTATTTCTCTTCAAATCTAAACTTATAGGATTTTTGCTTTTTAAAAAATTGCAATTGCTTTAATCAAAGGACCTTGTGTGTCAGCCACACTCTTTTCTCAAAAAAGGTTAGATAATCCATATTCTGGTGAGTCAACATATCCAATTGGCCAGCCAGAAAGTGATTCTCTGCCCATAGTGTCAGCTGTTGTAAGTATTCATGTCAAAGGGCAGTTTTGATTTGCACAGGAATGGGTAAATTTGGAGTCAACAACACTGGATTTGTTGAATGTCTTCCTTCTAATTATAAATTCTGCTTGGAAGCCTGTTTTCTGCTAGAATACTTTTCCAGCAAGTCCTGATTCAGCAGTATAAGTCAAAGATTTAGAATGAGATTGTATTTCTTGCAGGCATGCCACTGGTCTCCTCTGTCTCACTGGGGGTATAATATTCACTAGGAATTTTTCCATTGGTGTATAGTGTGAATCAGATCACACACACAGTCTGGTCCTGGCTGATGGTGAGGGGTGTGTCCTGCTGAACTTCAAATCTAGTGCAAATTTTCTTTAGCCTTTTAAGTTCTCATTCTCTCCTTGGCTCTTCTTCAACCTTTCAGCTCTGTTTTAACCACTCAGCTTCCAATCCAAAAGAGAGATATTTCATTGTGCAAGGAAAATTTCAGGTGTACAGGAAAAATCTGTTTAAAGGAAAGCCATGATTTTACCAAAGAAATGCTATATTTTTGACACGTGACCATCAAATACAGGTTCTTAGTAAATTGTATTAAGCTCTGTACTGAGAAAATTTGGTGGCTTAGATAACTGCCCTTCCAAGAGAAATGACCTATTATAATTTTAGTGTATATGAAAAAACGCCTTTTTTGGTCTATTATAAATAGATAACACTGCGAATATGAGTACATAATATACAATGTGTATGTTATATACATGTTACATATTTATTATATATATATGTTATATATTCACAAATGCACATTTTCCTTCAGGTAATTTTTCACGATTTGTTTACAACATCTCAGTGTAGGAATTTGGTGAGATATTGAAAAGAGGTGGGAGTAGATCAGATTTCACTGGTATAAAGAACTTCTAGCATGGAAAATCTCTATCCAATTTCAATGATGCCTACTCAGCAATTTATAGTCTATGAGAGTTGCTTAGGAGCACTGAGAGTTAAAGTAATTTGGTCAAGGACACAGTCAACATGTGAACCCCTGTTTTCCTGACTCCTGGTTTCTCTCCTCTAACACATTATCTTTTTTTTAACATGTAGAGGTTTATCAAACATACATTTTTAATATACCTTTGTTGCTCTTTTTTTTCGAGAGAAAAATGGTCTGCTTCATTCTGCAATCCAATTCCATAGTTCTTTCTCTGGATGTGAAAGGCATTTTGCCTCAAGAGTCCATTGGGAATTTTTTAGGTCCTTGCATTGCTGTGAAGGGCTAAATCTACCAGAAAAATTCCTCGCACACTGTGGTTGTTGCTGGCTCACACATTATCTTTCATGAATATTAGATAAGGAAAAGAAATTAACCTAATTTTCCTCTCCATGCAATGGCAAGCCAACAAACATGTAAAATGTTAGATAATCACTCTGTGGAGGGCAGTATTTCTTCATTCATTCAAATGTTTATTGAGCAGTTGATAAATCTCTCTCTCTGTCTCTCTTTGTCTCTCTCCTTTTCTCTCTCTCTCTCCTTCTCTCTCTCTTTCTCCTTCTCTCTCCCTCCCTCCCTCTCTCTTTCTCCTCCTCCTCCTTCTCTCCTTAACTATGTCTCATTTATCTGTCTAATCTATTTTTATCCATATTCTATCTAATTTATCTTCTCTTTCTCAATCTTGCATGGTAGGTAGGATTTTTACACATATATCCATAATACCAGACAATCTAAGCAGTATAAACAGTCATTAGAATTCAGAGAAGCAAGAGATCCCTCCTGACTGGTGTATTCTGGAAAGGCTTCCTGGAGGTATTGGGCTTCAAGCAGAGCCTTCAAACTTTTGATCTCCTCTCTGCAGAAAGATAGTCACCCAAGGAAAGAAACATCATCACTTTCTCCGGATAATAATGCAGTCATGAACTTAAGAACTCCCCATAGCTAGGAGTTGTGGATTTCCTCCTTGCCTGCTTCTATACCTCCCTCTATCATTGTCCTCTGAATTTGCATTTGTGGTTCTCAGGGACCTGATGGGAATTTGAGGGATAGTAAGCTTCAAATTTGGTGATGGGGGTGAGCATGTTCCTGGTTCTATCTACCATATATGTAAACACCTTTTCTAGAATATAACTTAGTCTGGTTAACCAGCTATTAATGAGATGAGGGTTTGTGAGCAACAGTACTAGAAACTCAACTTTTCAGGTTTACTCCTAGAACCCCAAGAGGAAGTAAACAGCTGATCTTTTGGGGACCCAACCTATTAATGCATGCATGAGGATTAGTGGTCCCAGATTGGCACTACATTGTGTGGAGTTTATCCAGGATAATTCTGAAGCACTTCACCTTTGTAAAGACCCAAAACAGAGAGATTCTCTGTCTGGGGTTTTTATTCTTGGCTACCCCAGTTTTCAGGGATCCGCTAGAGAAAAATTAGCCATTTTTCCTCTTTTGTTTTTGGCTGTAATTGAGGAATCTGTTTTTTGGCATTTCCTTACATGTCAATCATGAGATAACTTTTGCTTGATTCAGTACTTAAACACTATATATTACCCTACTCATTTGTTCAAAAACACCGAACTCGTTACACATAACTCAAAATGTTCACTTATTTTTTTTCCTTTTTCCTTTTAAGCAGACAAATTATTTGCCTCATTGTGATATAAGCTCAGACGGCTTATCTGACATTCTTGAAGGCTACAAGTACAGAGAGTCAGATTTATTTGCTTGCTTAGAAATCTGAGAGCCTAGTTCTTTTTTTGAGAGCTCCAAACTTCTTTTGGCATTTTTATTATACGTTATGGAAATGCTTGTTTTGTTCCATAAATTAAAAATAAAATAAAAAAAATTAAACTGACACATTTGTCCAAATGAACACTAAAGTTAGAAATTTCACTAGGAATTCCTACATCCATTGTTAGGAATCCTTTGGGGGTAAATTTGGGGTGTCCAACAATAAAAGGATTTGGAAGAATTTTTGTTTGGAACTTCAGTGGTATCACCTTAAAGGGATCCCTGGAGGTATTATGATGTGCCATGTATGGAAAGGGATATGTTTTGTCCAGGTATTTGGTTGCATCACTCTGTACTTTCAAAAGAGTCAATTAGTCAACAGGGATTTATTAAGCATTTACTATGTGCTACACATGGTGTTGAGTGCTAAGCACACAAAGAAAGGCACCACTTGACCTCAAAGGGCTTATATTCTAATGGGGAAGACGGTATACAAACAAACTATATACATACAAAATATATAGAGTAGATGGAAGATAATCTCTAGGTTAGCTTAAAGAGGGCTGGGAAAGGCTTCTTGCAGGTCAGATTTCATTCTTTCATTCATTTATTGCTTTTATTTAGTATCTTATTTTCCCTCAGATTATGTAAAACAATTTTTAACATTAGTTTTTAAAACTTTGAGTTCCAAATTCTCTCCTTTCATCCCTTATCACTCATCCCCACTGAGAAGGCAAGCAACTCCATATAGATTATACATGTGTAGTCATGCAAAACATATTCCTAATAGTCATGTTGTGAAAGAAAACATTGCAGGTGAGATTTTTGCTGAGTACTGAAGGAAGCCAGGAGTCAGAGGTGAGGAGGGAGGATATTCCATCACAGAATGCAATCATGGAAAAAATTTCACCCAGGGCAGTTTATTTTCTCACAAGTATGACTAGAACTTCAGGACCCTAATCCCTGGAGGAGAACCCCATATGTTCTGAAGGCTCTGAAGGGATCAAGCTTTCTCACTGCAAAAGGAGACTTGGTTTTATTTTTGCAGTTGAGGAAAAACCCTTTGCAATCTACAAGAGAGGAAATATCCCATAAAATTGTATCTGTAATGTATCATCATGCATTTGAGAGTATAGAGGAATATTAGTTTCCCGATTGTAAATTGTGAGCTTTCTACATGGACTTTCCTGGGATTTTTTAATAAAAGGAATTGGGGAAAAAAAGGTTTGAACTTCCCCAAGTCTCTAGATAGCTCTCAATAATTTGAGACTGGATTTTCTCAAAAGCTGGGGACGTTAAATGTCAAATTGGGAGTTTGGACGAGTTCTTCTTGGAGAACTGCGACTTCAATCAATCATCCAATTGACAAAACAAGATTCCATTTTCAAAATGATTAAATAAGATTGTTTTGCATGACTTGACATGTGTAACTGATGTCAAATTGCTTGCCTTCTCAAGGAGGGAGGAGGGGCAGGAAGGAGAGAATTTGTAACTCAAATTTTTTAAAAAATGAATGCTATTTTTTTTTTACATACAATTGGGAAATATGTAATGAAAGAAAGAAAAAAATATTTAAAAATAAAATAAAAATGAAATTGTCCCCCACCCTCACTCCCTCTTAGTGATCCATTTATATTATATGAATGCCTTTTTAATTGGATCAAGAAAGGTGGTCTTCTTCGGCAACCAAGGATGAATACACACACATCAAGAAAGGAACAGCATGCTTAGCTAACCAAACAAGCTAACTGCACTCCTGAGCCTTTAAATAGTGGGAGAAATTTCAGCAGTTGTTCAGTTCATGGGCAGGACACTTAAGTGGGGAGGATTCCAGGCTCAGGAACACCTTGAAAAGTCAGACCCTTGCAACTGTATGAGAAGACAGCAAAGTAGTTGGGGTGGAAAAACTTATAGTGAATATTGTATGCTCCCCTCCCCCACAATCCCCAATCGCTATCTTATTGGAAAGACTCGAACAACAACAGACAACGTACCCAGAGGACACATGGAGGATAGGGACAAACAAACATAGACACAAGAAGACAAAGAAAGATAACCATTAGAGGAAAAAAAATTCAATGAGCATGATACGTTTGTACCAAAGGAAAGTGGACTCAAGAATGGATTTCCACTAACTTTTGATCCTGTTCAATAATTTTTCAGTCATGCTCTACTCTCTACTCCATTTGGGGTTTTTTTGGCAAAGATAGTTGAGTGGTTTGCTATTTCCTTCTCCAGGTCATTTTACAGATGAGGAAACTAAGGCAAACAAGTTTAAGTGGCATACTCAGGGTCACACAGCTAGTAAGTGTTTGAGCTTGGATTTGAACTTAGGTCCTCCTGACTCCAGGGCCAGCACTCTATGCACTGCAATTACCTAGCTTCCCCCTCCCATTAACTAGGAGCTGAGAGTTTATTCTTTGGCCACAAGTGTGCCCTATACATGTGACTCTCTCTTATCATGCTCTAAGTTTGAGTATATTCTTCCCAGGGACCTTGGGTGTTTTTGTGGAAAAGTATGCCCAATAATTTTGAGGAAAATATTTTGCAACCACTATTCTTGCTAAAATATATTAGTAAATATCTTTGTAAAAGAAAATTGAGTCTATTGACTGAAAATCAATGAGAAACATCCCAGTTGGGGCTCATGAGTGATAATACTAAAAATCCCAGTTTCTTGGGGTTATCCCTAGGACCCTGAGAATGA
Organism: Bettongia penicillata ogilbyi; assembly: GCA_023548195.1. Taxonomy (NCBI): domain Eukaryota; kingdom Metazoa; phylum Chordata; class Mammalia; order Diprotodontia; family Potoroidae; genus Bettongia; species Bettongia penicillata. The sequence goes on along the minus strand of JAJHZJ010000288.1, from coordinate 1,281,444 downwards.
CTAGTTGGCTGTCCTTTTGGGATCTGTCTCATCAGTGGGGAGGGAGTCTCAGAGTAGATGCTATACAAACAGCATGTATATGGTAGTAGTAATAGTCTAATGTCTTTGCAGGATATTTCGCTGTGGAAAGTCCCAACAACTTTGTATATTTATTTGAGACTTATCGGGCTGTCTTGCATAGCAGGCTCGGAGACATCTACTCTGAGTAGAAAGACTACTTAATAGTCCAAAGCAGCTGTCACAGAAAGCTTCAGGTTTTGGACTTGAGTTACCATCCTTTCTAGGTAAAGAGATTATTCATCTCTGTGAGTCAATTAATAAAACTCCAAAGAAAGGCATGACAACTTGTGCTAAATGACATGGATTGGGACCTGGAAGTGAGGATGGACATGTCACGATTTAGGAGGTACTTTAGCGTTCAAAAACAAAAGGGAAAACCCAGAAGCAGACATGGCAATCATCCATTAGAGAAAAGTCTGCCAAGTGTTCAATATCTAAGTATAGTCAATATTAGATGGAGGAACTCACTTAGAAATGATGTGTTCTAATACTAATTGGTCTCCATTATCTCTTAGAATAATTATCTTTTAAGAAAAAATATGTGTAAATACACACACACACACACACACACACATATATATATATATATATATAAAATTTTCACTGATACCTTGTTTTCATATTACTTTCATTTCCAAATGATCATTCCTAGTTCCTTAATTAGCAAGCCATCCCCCTAAAAAAAAAGATCTGGAAAGAAAAAAGACCACAAAGCTGTTCACTGTGACTGAAACAGTAATCCAGTTAGACAGTATGTAAAATATTCTATATCTGTACTTCCTCACCTCTGCAAGAAAGGGAATGATAGTATCACTTCCCCTCTCTTCTCATCCTCTGGATCTGGTCATAATAAGTAGTGGTCAGGTTAGAATTTTTGTTCTTATTCTTCTTTCCATTTACATCGCAAACAAATTACTTTTTAAATGTTTCCTTATACTTAGTAAATGTCCCATTACTTTCCGTAAGGTAAAAGTCTCTCCCAAGCTCATTTAGTCTTGGAAAACAGTGTGTGTTGTGTTTAGAAGGCTCCTTAATGGGAGAGTCATGAAAAAATATGGGCAAGAATTACAGGATGTGTGGATGAGTTGCAATCCATACTAAGTGAGAAAATAGTCATGTTGACAAGATCACAGGTTCATGTTTAATACCCTAAAGGGAAAAATATAACTAGCATTGTCATTGCCTTACAGAACTCTTACTCATTCTATGGAACACTAAAATTCTGAGGAATGCTTTGTAAAATGTTGGTAAACGAATAGAATAGACCCTTCAGTATTTGGGAAATCTGTGAAAGGCCGATTCCCTTCCTAATTTCTGAAAACAATATATTGGGAAGAACTTGTAAAATTTAACAAAAACATAAATGGAGGCATCTTCTCACTTATATCTCAATATTTATCATATTTGAAATTAAAGTATCTTAGCATTATTATGAAAATAGTTTTGACCTCACAGATCACTAGAAATGGTCTCAAGTGCTCCACGGAATCCCCAGAGCACACTTTGAGAATCAGTGCTCTCTATAAACTTTAAACTACTACCCTACGTAGATGGCCTATGATATAGGGAAAGGAGTTCAAATCCTGCCTCTGGTACTCATTACCTCTCATGTGCACCATGACAGTAGCCCCCTAACTGGTCATTTCCCTCTCCAGCCTATTCTTCATACACCTGTCAAAGTGATTTTCCAAAAGCCCAGGCAGATCTGACCATGTCACTCTATTACTCGACAAACTACAGAGACTCCTAATTGCCTGTAGAATCAAATGTAAACTTCTCTGTTTACAATCTGTGTCCTTCCTACTTTTCCAATTTCCTCATATATTGTTCCCCTGTATATAATACTCCACAGGCCAGCTGTATTGGCTTCCTCACTCATTATCCCCATGAGTTGGTG